>JAVUNC010000015.1:689351-888141 GCA_032173965.1 Sitta carolinensis
CCCATTCCCATCACCTCCCGCCGGTTCCCGGTGCCCATTCCCGGTCCCGCCCCCAATCCCGGTTCCCATTCCCATCACCCCCCGCCCGTTCCCGGGTGCCCATTCCCGGTCCCCCCCCAATCCCGGTTCCCATTCCCATCACCCCCCGCCCGTTCCCGGTGCCCATTCCCGGTCCTACCCCCAATCCCGGTTCCCATTCCCATCACCCCCCGCCCGTTCCCGGTGCCCATTCCCGGTCCCTCCCCCAATCCCGGTTCCCATTCCCATCACCCCCCGCCCGTTCCCGGTGCCCATTCCCGGTACCGGAGCCGGGTCTGGGGCGGGGGGAGAATTGAGCAGCGCCGGTGATGGAGTCGGGGCGGGACCGGGGCCGGACCGGGGGGGATTGAGCAGCGGTACCGACCGGGGGGATGAGCAGCATACCGTACCGGGGGGATTGAGCAGCGGTACCGGTACCGGGGGGGGAGTGAGCAGCGGTACCGGTACCGGGGGGGATGAGCAGCGTACCGGTACCGGGGGGATTGAGCAGCGGTACCGGTACCGGGGGGGATTGAGCAGCGGTACCGGTACCGGGGGGGATTGAGCAGCGTACGGTACCGGGGGGGATTGAGCAGCGGTACCGGTACCGGGGGGGGATTGAGCAGCGTACCGGTACCGGGGGGGAGTGAGCAGCGGTACCGGTACCGGGGGGGGATGAGCAGCGGTACCGGTACCGGGGGGGGATGAGCAGCGGTACCGGTACCGGGGGGCTGAGCGTTACCGGTGATGAACCGGGGGTGCCGGTACCGAGGGGAATTGAGCAGCAGTACCGGTACCGGGGGGTGAGCGTACCGGTAATGAACCGGGCGGTACCGGTACCGGGGGGCGCTGAGCGTTACCGGGTGTACCGACCGGCGGGTGGCGCTGAGTACACCGGGGGATGAGCAGCGGTACCGTACCGGGGGCGCTGAGCGTTAACCGGGTGAGGGACCGGGGGTGCGCGGTACCGGGGGGCCGGGTACCGGGGCGGAATGGAGCAGCATACCGGTACCGGGGGGCGCTGAGCATTACCGGGGCGGCTCGGGCCGGTACCGGGGAATGAGCCATACCGTACGGGGGGCGCTTGAGCTCACCCGGTGCTGATGGCGGTACCGGGGGCGCTGAGCATCGCGGGTGCTGACTCGTGGCGGTGAGCCGGATACCGGTACCGGGGGCGCTGAGCATTACCGGGGCGGTCCCGGTACCGGTACCGGGGGGAAATGAGCATCAATCACCGGTACCGGGGGGGGTGGATTTGAGCATCACCGGGTGATGAACTCGGGGGCGGTACCGGAGGGCGCTGAGCATCCCGGATGCTGAACTCGTGGCGGTCCGGGTGCCGGTACCAGGGGAGCGCTGAGCATTACCGGTGCTGGTACCGGGCGGTACCGGTACCGGGGCGCTGAGCATCATGGCATCACACCGGTACCGGGGGGGTGGATTGAGCATCACCGGTGATGAGCTCGGGGCGGTCGGTGCCGGTACCGGGGGGCGCTGAGCATCACCGGATGCTGAACTCGGGGCGGTGCCGGTACCGGGGGCGCTGAGCGTCACCGGGATGAACCGGGGCGGTGCCGGTACCGGGGGCGCTGAGCATCACCGGGCGGTCCGGACCGGTACCGGGGGGCGCTGAGCATCACCGGTGCTGAACCCGGGGCGGTGCCGATCGGTACCGGGGGGCGCTGAGCTTACCGGGGCCGGGCGGTGCCGGTACCGGGGGGCGCTCAGCATCACCGGGCGGGGCCGGTCCCGGCGGCAGCGATGCCGGTGCCGCTGCTCAAGTGGGCCCGGATGCTAACCGGGGCGGTCCCGGACGGTACCGGGGGGCGCTGAGCGTTACCGGGTGATGAACCCGGGGCGGTGCCGGTACCGGGGGGCGCTCAGCATCACCGGGGCGGGGCCGGTCCCGGCGGCAGCGATGCCGGTGCCGCTGCTCAAGCTGGGCGCCGTGCTCAGCACCATGGCCATGGTCACCAACTGGATGTCGCAGACGCTGCCCTCGCTCGTGGGGCTCAACGGGACAGCGGCGAACCGGGCGGGCACCTCGGAGAAAATCGTGAGAGACGCGGCGGGAACGGGAATGGGAACGGGAATGGGAATGGGGGGGGAATGGGGGGGAATGGGGGGGGGTGGGGAATTTTTTTATATTTTTTTGGGATTTTTTTAGGGGTTTATTTGAATTTTTGGGATTTTTGGGGATTTTTTGCGGATTTTTGGGGGGATTTTTGAGGATTTTTTAGGGATTTTTTTTTATTTTTTGGGATTTTTTTGGGGGATATTTTATTTTTTGGAGGATTTTTTTGGGGTTATTTTGGATTTTTGGGATTTTTTGGGGCTTTTTTTTGAGATTTTTTGGGGTTTTTTAGGGATTATTTTGATTTTTTTAGGGTTTTTTTGGGATTTTTTGGGATTTTTTGGGGTTTTTTGGGGGATTTTTTAAGGATTTTTTTTCTTATTTTTTGGAGGATTTTTTTGGGGATTATTTTGATTTTTTGGGTTTTTTGGGGGTATTTTTTTGGGTTTTTTTAGGGGGGGGTTTGAGAATTTTTTGGGGATTTTTTTGGGATTTTTTTTTTGAGATTTTTTGGGGTTTTTTAGGGATTATTTTGATATTTTTTTTAGGGTTTTTTTTGGGGATTTTTTGGGGTTTTTTTGGAGGATATTTTGAGGATTATTTTGATTTTTTGGGGGATTTTTGGGGGATTATTTGGGGTTTTTTAGGGGTTTTTTGGGAGTTTTTAGGGGAGTTTTGAGAATTTTTGGGGGATTTTTGGGAGATTTGGGGGGATTTTTTGAGGATTTTTTGGGGGTTATTTTGATTTTTTTTGGGGTTTTTTGGGGATTTTGGGGGTTTTTTTGGTGATTTTTTCGGGATTATTTTGATTTTTTGGGGGATTTTTGGGGGTGTTTTTGGAGATTTTTTGGGGGATTTTTGAGGGGATTTTTGGGGATTTTTTTGGGATTTTTGGGGATTTTTTTGGGATTTTTGGGGGGTTTTGGGGGGATTTTTTGGGGATTTTTTGAGAGGATTTTTTGGGGATTTTTTGGGGATTTTTGAGGGGTTTTGGGGTTTTTTGGGCATTTTTTGATTTTTAGGATTTTTTGGGGGGTTTCGGGATTTTTGGGGGGTTTGGGGGAGTTTAGGGGAATTTTTTTGGATTTTTGTGATTTTTGGGGGTTTCTTTGTGGACTTTTTGGGGTTTTTGGGGGATTTTTGGGGATTTTTTTTAGGCATTATTTTGATTTTTGCGGGGCTTTTGGGGGTTTTTGGGGGGGATTTTTTGGGACTTTTAGGGATTTCTTGGTATTTTTTTTTGGGTTTTTCTGGAGGTTTTTGGGGGATTTTTTGGGAATTTTTGGGGCTTTTGGGGGGATTTTTTTGGGAATTTTTAGGGGGTTTTAATGGGATCTTTTTGGGATTTTTGGGGGGTTTTAATGGGATTTTTTGTGGATTTTTTTATTTTATTTTATTTTTATTATTTATTTTTGGGTTGTTTTTTTTTTTTTCCTGCGGGGCGGAGATGCGGCAGAGTGGGGGAGGGGACGGGGGGGGTTGGACCCCTCCCCCCTCTGCCCCCCCCCCCGGTGATTTCCGGATCACCGCGACCCCCCCAAAAAAAAAAAACCCTCCCGGGACCCCCCCCAAAAAAAAAAACCTCAAGAAATTCCCCCCAAAAACCTCCCGGGACCCCCCCAAAAAATCCCCCGAATTTGGGGACCCCCCCCCCCAAAAACAATTCCCCCTGGACCCCCCTAAATTTTGGGAAAATCCTCCCTGGACCCCCCCAAAAAGTCCCCCCAAATTTGGGGACCCCCCCCCAAAAAATACTCTCGGGACCCCCCCAAAAATTCCCCCCAAATTTTGGGAAAATCCTCCCTGGACCTCCCCCCCAAAAGTCCCCCTAAATTTGGGGACCCCCCCCAAAAAATCCCCCCTAAAATCTCCCCCCAAATTTGGGGACCCCCCCCCCCAAAAAAAATCCTTCCTGGATCCCCCAAAAAATCCCCCTAAATTTGGGGAACCCCCCCAAAAAAACTCCCCCGGGACCCCCCCAAATTTGGGGACCCCCCCCAAAAATACTCTCGGGACCCCCCCAAAAAATCCCCCCCAAATTTGGGGACCTCCCCCCCAAAAATCCCCCTGGGACCCCCTAAAATTTGGGGAAACCCCCCCCAAAAATTCTCCCGGGACCCCCCCCAAAATGCCCCCGAAATTTGGGGACCCCCCCAAAAATCCTGCCAGGACCCCCCAAAAAAATCCCCCCAAAATTTGGGGACCCCCCCCCAAAAATCCTCCCGGACCCCCCCAAAAAATTCCCCCCAAATTTGGGGAAAACCCCCCAAAATTTCCCCCAAATTTGGGGACCCCTCCAAAAAAATCCCCCCCGGACCCCCCCCAAATTTGGGGACCCCCCCCCAAATTCTCCCAAACCCCCCCCCCAAAATCCCCCCGAATTTGGGGACCCCCCCCCAAAAAAATCCTTCCGGGACCCCCCAAAATTTGGGACTCCCCCCAAAATTCTCTCAGGACCCCCCCAAAAAATCCCCCCAAATTTTGGGGCTCCCTCAAAAAAATCCCCCCTAAAATCTCCCCCTAAATTTGGGGAACCCCCCAAATTTTAGGGAGCCCCCTTCTTCCCAAAATTCCCTTCCCAAATTTTGGGATTCCCGAATTTTGGGGGATTTTTTGGGGATTTTTTGGGGATTTTTTTGGATTTTTTGGGGATTTTTTGGGGGATTTTTTTTGGAATTTTGGGATTTTTTGGGGGGATTTTTTTTTTATTTATTTTGGGATTTTTTGGGATTTTTTGGGGGGGGGTTGGGGAATTTTGGGGATTTTTTTGGGATTTTTTTGGAGATTTTGGGGATTTTTTGGGAATTTTTTTGGGGATTTTTCTTTTATTTTTGGGGGATTTTGGGGGGATTTTTTGGAGATTTTTTGGGGTTTTGGGGGGATTTTTTGGGATGATTTTTTCCCATAATTCCCAAATTTTTTTGGGGGAATTCCATCGTTTATTCCCGTTTTTCCAGACGCTCTTCCAGAGCCCCGAGGAGGGCTGGCAGGTGTGGGAAAAAATGGGGGAAAATAAGGAAAAATTAGGAAAAAAATAGGGGAAAATTGTGGGAAAAATGGGGGAAAAATAGGGAAAAAATGGCAAAAAAAATCAGAAAAAAATGGGGAAAAAATCGGAAAAAATGGGAGAAAACGGGGGGAAAATGGGGAAAAAATCGGCAAAAAAATCGGAAAAAATTCGGAAAAAAATTCGGAAAAAAAATGGGAAAAAATGGGAAAAAAATGGGGAAAAATGGGAAAAAATGGGAAAATTTGAGGGAAAAAATGGGAATAAAAATGGGAAAAAATCGGAATAAATTGAATAAAAAAATCGGAAAAAAATCGGAAAAAAATGGGAAAAATGGAAAAAAAATGGGAAAAAAATGGGAAAAAATGGGAAAAAATGAGGAAAAAATCGGGGAAAAATGGGGAAAAAATTGGAATATATGGAATAAAAAATTGGAAAAAATTCCGAAAAAAATGGAAAAAAATCGTAAAAAAATCGGAAAAAAGCGGATTTTTTACGGGATTTTTGGGGGATGATTTTCCCCATAATTCCCAAATTTTTTTGGGAATTCCATGGGTTATTCCCGTTTTTCCAGACGCTCTTCCAGAGCCCCGAGGAGGGCTGGCAGGTGTGGGGAGAAATGGGGAGAAATGGGGAAAAAATGGGGAAAAAATGGGAGAAAAAAATGGGGGAAAATGGGGAAAAAATCGGCAAAAAGTCGGAAAAATTCGGAAAAAAAATCGGAAAAAAATCGGAAAAAATGGGAAAAAAATGGGAAAAAATTCGGAAAAAATGGGGGAAAATGGGAAAAAATCGGGGGGAAAATGGGAAAAAATTGGAATATATGGAATAAAAAATCGGAAAAAATTCCGAAAAAAATGGGAAAAAATGGGAAAAAAATCGGAAAAAATGGGAAAAAAATCGGAAAAAAAATCGGAAAAAATCGGAAAAAAATCGGAAAAAATTTGAAAAAATGGGATTTTTTCGGGGATTTTTTTGGGGATGATTTCCCCAAATTTTTTGGGGAATTCCATGGGTTATTCCCGTTTTTCCAGACGCTCTTCCAGAGCCCCGAGGAGGGCTGGCAGGTGTGGGGAGAAATGGGGAGAAATGGGGAAAATGGGAAAAAATGGGGAAAAAATTGGAATAAATGGAAAAAAAAATGGGAAAAAATGGGAAAAAATGGGAAAAATGGGAATAAAAATGGGAAAAAATCGGAATAAATTGAATAAAAAAATGGGAAAAAAAATCGGAAAAAAAATGGGAAAAAATGGGAAAAAAATGGGAAAAAAATGGGGAAAAATGGGAAAAAATGGGAAAAAATGAGGAAAAAATCGGGGAAAAAATGGGAAAAAATTGGAATATATGGAATAAAAAATCGGAAAAAATTCCGAAAAAAATGGGAAAAAATGGGAAAAAAATCGTAAAAAAATCGGAAAAAAGCGGATTTTTTACGGGATTTTTGGGGGATGATTTTCCCCCATAATTCCCGAATTTTTTTGGGAATTCCATGGGTTATTCCCGTTTTTCCAGACGCTCTTCCAGAGCCCCGAGGAGGGCTGGCAGGTGTGGGGAGAAATGGGGAGAAATGGGGAAAATGGGAAAAAATGGGGAAAAAATTGGAATAAATGGAAAAAAAAATGGGAAAAAAAAATGGGAAAAAAAATGGGAAAAAAAATGGGAATAAAAATGGGAAAAAATCGGAATAAATTGAATAAAAAATGGGAAAAAAATCGGAAAAAAAAAATGGGAAAAAATGGGAAAAAAAATGGGAAAAAAATGGGAAAAAATGGGAAAAAATGGGAAAAAATGGGAAAAAATGGGAAAAAATGGAAAAAATTGGAATATATGGAAAAAATCGGAAAAAATTCCGAAAAAAATGGGAAAAAATGGGAAAAAAATCGTAAAAAAATCGGAAAAAAGCGGATTTTTTACGGGATTTTTGGGGGATGATTTTCCCCCATAATTCCCGAATTTTTTTGGGGAATTCCATGGGTTATTCCCGTTTTTCCAGACGCTCTTCCAGAGCCCCGAGGAGGGCTGGCAGGTGTTCACGTCGGCGCAGGCTCCCGACGGGAAATGTCTCTGCACGGCCGTGATCCCCGCGCGCGGCTCCTGCGGCAGGGACCTGCGCGGCCTGCAGCTGCGCCAGCTCCTCCACAAGGTCATTAATTAATCGGTTAATTAGTTAATTAGTTTAATTGAGGGGTGGGGATTAATGGGGGGTGGAGTTGGGGATGGGGCCGGTGGGAATTGGAGGTTAAAGGTGAGAATTCCTGGTTTTTAGGGATGAAAATCTCAGGGTTTTTGTCCTCCAGCTCCTCCACAAGGTCCCTAATTAATCGGTTAATTAGTTAATTAGTTTAATTGAGGAGTGGGGATTAATGGGGGATGGAGTTGGGGATGGGGCCGGTGGGAATTGGGGTTAAAGGTGGGAATTCCTGGTTTTTAGGGATGAAAAGCTCAGGGTTTTTGTCCTCCAGCTCCTCCACAAGGTCCCTAATTAATCGGTTAATTAGTTAATTAGTTTAATTGAGGAGTGGGGATTAATGGGGGATGGAGTTGGGGATGGGGCCGGTGGGAATTGGGGGTTAAAGGTGGGAATTCCTGGTTTTTAGGGATGAAAATCTCAGGGTTTTTGTCCTCCAGCTCCTCCACAAGGTCATTAATTAATCGGTTAATTAGTTAATTAGTTTAATTGAGGGGTGGGGATTAATGGGGGATGGAGTTGGGGATGGGGCCGGTGGAAATTGGAGGTTAAAGGTGAGAATTCCTCGGTTTTTAGGGATGAAAATCTCAGGGTTTTTGTCCTCCAGCTCCTCCACAAGGTCCCTAATTAATCGGTTAATTAGTTAATTAGTTTAATTGAGGAGTGGGGATTAATGGGGGATGGAGTTGGGGATGGGGCCGGTGGGAATTGGGGGTTAAAGGTGGGAATTCCTGGTTTTTAGGGATGAAAAGCTCAGGGTTTTTGTCCTCCAGCTCCTCCACAAGGTCCCTAATTAATCGGTTAATTAGTTAATTAGTTTAATTGAGGAGTGGGGATTAATGGGGGATGGAGTTGGGGATGGGGCCGGTGGGAATTGGGGGTTTAGGGTGGGAATTCCTGCGATTTTTAGGGATAAAAATCCCTTTTTTGTCCTCCAGCTGCTGGGAAAGGTCGTTAATTAATTAGTTAATTAGTTAATTAATTTAATTCATTAGTGGGGATTAATGGGGGTTGGAGTTGGGGATGGGGCCGGTGGGAATTGGGGGTTAGGGATGAAAATTCCTGAGGTTTTTAGGGAAAATCCCAGTGGGGTTTTTGTCCTCCAGCTCCTCCAGAAGGTCCCTAATTAATCAATTCATTAGTTAATTAGTTTAATTGAGGAGTGGGGATTAATGGGGGATGGAGTTGGGGATGGGGCCGGTGGGAATTGGGGGTTAAAGGTGAGAATTCCTGCGATTTTTAGAGATAAAAATCCGGTTTTTTTCCTCCAGCTGCTGGGAAAGGTCGTTAATTAATTAGTTAATTAGTTAATTAATTTAATTCATTAGTGGGGATTAATGGGGGGTGGAGTTGGGGATGGTGGGAGTGGAAATTGGGGGTTAGGGATGGAAATTTCTGAAGTTTTAGGGATGAAAAACCCGGGTTTTTTCTCCTCCAGCTGCTGGAAAAGGTCCTAATTAATCAATTCATTAGTTAATTAGTTTAATTGAGGAGTGGGGATTAATGGGGGTGGAGTTGGGGATGGGGCCGGTGGAAATTGGGGGTTAAAGGTGAGAATTCCTCGGTTTTTAGGGATGAAAAGCTCAGGTTTTTTTTGTCCTCCAGCTGCTGGGAAAGGTCGTTAATTAATTAGTTAATTAGTTAATTAATTTAATTGATGAGTGGGGATTAATGGGGGTTGGAGTTGGGGATGGGGCCGGTGGGAATTGGGGTTAAAGGTGGGAATTCCTCGGTTTTTAGGGATGAAAAGCTCAGGTTTTTTTGTCCTCCAGCTGCTGGGAAAGGTCGTTAATTAATTAGTTAATTAGTTAATTAATTTAATTGATGAGTGGGGATTAATTTGGGATGGAGTTGGGATGGGGCCGGTGGGAATTGGGGGGTTTAGGGTGGGAATTCCTGGATTTTTAGGGATGAAAATCTCAGGGTTTTTCTCCTCCAGCTGCTGGAAAAGGTCATTAATTAATTAATTAGTTAATTAATTTAATTGATTATTGGGGATTTATTGGGGATGGAGTTGGGGATGGGGCGGTGGAAATTGGGGTTAGGGATGAAATTCCTGAGTTTTTAGGGAAAATCCCAGTGGGTTTTTGTCCTCCAGCTCCTCCAGAAGGTCCCTAATTAATCAATTCATTAGTTAATTAGTTTAATTGAGGAGTGGGGATTAATGGGGGGTGGAGTTGGGGATGGGGCCGGTGGGAATTGGGGGTTAAAGGTGAGAATTCTGCGATTTTTAGGGATAAAAAATCCGTTTTTTTCCTCCAGCTGCTGGAAAGGTCGTTAATTAATTAGTTAATTAGTTAATTAATTTAATTCATTAGTGGGGATTAATGGGGGTGGAGTTGGGGATGGGGCCGGTGGGAATTAGGGGGTTTAGGGTGAGAATTCCTGCGATTTTTAGAGATAAAAATCCGTTTTTTTTCCTCCAGCTGCTGGGAAAGGTCGTTAATTAATCAATTAATTAGTTAATTAATTGAACTGATGAGTGGGGATTAATGGGGGATGGAGTTGGGGATGGTGGGGTTGGGATTGGGGGGTTCAGGATGAGAATTCCTCGGTTTTTTTAGGGAAAATCCCAGTGGGGTTTTTGTCCTCCAGCTCCTCGAAAAGGTCATTAATTAATTAGTTAATTAGTTAATTAGTTAATTAATGAGCGGGGATTAATTGGGGATGGAGTTGGGGATGGTGGGGATGGGATTGGGGAGTCTAGGGTGGGAATTCCTGGGGTTTTTAAGGATGAAAATCCCAGGGGTTTTTTTCTCCAATTCCCCGAATAACCCAAATAATTCCATTATTAACCCATTAATTACCTCCTTAATGACTTTAATTAACCCCTTAATGACCCTAATTAACCCCTTAACGACGTAATTAACCCTTAATGACCTCCACCCGGGTGCAGTCCTGAACTTCCACATCCCAACAGTTCCATTAACCCCAATAATTCCGCGATTAACCCCAATAATTCCGCTAATAACCCATTAGTTACCTCATTAACGACCTAATTAACCCTTAACGACCCTAATTAAACCCTTAATGACCTAATTAACCCCTTAATGACCCCTATCCAGGTGCAGTCCTGAACTTCCACATCCCGACGATTCCATTAACCCCAAAAATTCCGCGATTAACCCCAATAATTCCGCTAATAACCCATTAATTACCTCATTAATGACCTAATTAACCCCTTAACGACCCTAATTAACCTCTTAACGACCTAATTAAGCACTTAATGACACTAATTAACCCCTTAACGACCTAATTAACCCATTAATGACCTCACCCGGGTGCAGTCCTGAACTTCCACATCCCAAGGGTTCCATTAACCCAATAATTCTGCAATTAACCCCAATAATTCTGCTAATAACCCATTAGTTACCTCCTTAATGACCCTAATTAACCCCTTAACGACCCTAATTAACCACTTAATGACCCTAATTAACCCCTTAAGGACTTAATTAACCCCTTAATGACCTCACCCGGGTGCAGTCCTGAACTTCCACATCCCGACGGTTCCATCAACCGAAATAATTCCACTAAAAACCTGATTAATTCCGCTAATAACCCATTATTTACCTCATTAACGACCTAATTAACCCCTTAACGACCTAATTAACCCCTTAATGACACTAATTAACCTCTTAACGACCTAATTAACCCCTTAATGACCCTACCCAGGTGCAGTCCTGAACTTCCACATCCCAACGGTTCTGTCAACCCCAAAAATTCCTCGATTAACCCAAATAATTCCATTAATACCCCACTAATTACCCCTTAATGACCCTAATTAACCCCTTAACGACCTAATTAAGCCCTTAATGACACTAATTAACCACTTAACGACCCTAATTAACCCCTTAATGACCTCACCCGGGTGCAGTCCTGAACTTCCACATCCCAAGGGTTCCATCAACCCCAAAAATTCCGCGATTAACCCCAATAACTCCGCTAATAACCCATTAATTACCTCATTAACGACCCAATTAACCCCTTAACGACCTAATTAACCCCTTAACGACCTAATTAACCACTTAATGACACTAATTAACCTCTTAACGACCTAATTAACCCCTTACTGACCCCTACCCAGGTGCAGTCCTGAACTTCCACATCCCAAGGGTTCCATCAACCCCAAAAATTCCGCGATTAACCCCAATAACTCCGCTAATAACCCATTAATTACCTCATTAACGACCTAATTAACCCCTTAACGACACTAATTAACCTCTTAACGACCCTAATTAACCCTTAATGACCTCACCCGGTGCAGTCCTGAACTTCCACATCCCAAGGGTTCCATCAACCCCAAAAATTCCGCGATTAACCCAATAATTCCATTATTAACCCAAATAATTCCGCTAATAACCCATTAATTACCTCATTAACGACCTAATTAACCCCTTAACGACCTAATTAACCCCTTAACGACCTAATTAACCACTTAATGACACTAATTAACCTCTTAACGACCTAATTAACCCCTTACTGACCCCTACCCAGGTGCAGTCCTGAACTTCCACATCCAAGGGTTCCATCAACCCCAAAAATTCCGCGATTAACCCCAATAACTCCGCTAATAACCCATTAATTACCTCATTAACGACCTAATTAACCCCTTAATGACACTAATTAACCCCTTAACGACCCTAATTAACCCCTTAATGACCTCACCCGGGTGCAGTCCTGAACTTCCACATCCCAAGGGTTCCACAACCCCAAAAATTCCACAATTAACCCCAATAATTCCACTAATAACCCATTAATTACCTCATTAACGACCTAATTAACCCCTTAACGACCTAATTAACCCTTAACGACCTAATTAACCACTTAATGACACTAATTAACCTCTTAACGACCTAATTAACCCCTTACTGACCCTACCCAGGTGCAGTCCTGAACTTCCACATCCCAAGGGTTCCATCAACCCCAAAAATTCCGCGATTAACCCCAATAATTCCGCTAATAACCCATTAGTTACCTCATTAACGACCTAATTAACCCCTTAACGACCTAATTAACCCCTTAACAACCCTAATTAGCCCCTTAATGACCCCACCCGGGTGCAGTCCTGAACTTCCACATCCCAAGGGTTCCATCAACCCCAAAAATTCCGCGATTAACCCCAATAACTCCGCTAATAACCCATTAGTTACCTCATTAACGACCTAATTAACCCTTAACGACCTAATTAACCCCTTAACGACCTAATCAACCCCTTAATGACCCTCGCCAGGTGCAGTCCTGAACTTCCACATCCCAAGGGTTCCATCAACCCCAAAAATTCCGCGATTAACCCCAATAATTCCATTATTAACCCCAATAATTCCGCTAATACCCCACTAATTACCTCATTAACGACCCTAATGAAGCCCCCGATGCCCCGTTGCCAGGTGCAGAACATCTCGCAGTCCATGGAGGTGCTGGAGCTGCGCACCTTCCGGGACCTGCAGTACGTGCGGACCACGGAGGCGCTGGTGAAGAGCCTGGACTCGCGGCTGCGCGCCGCCGCCGAGGGCCACAAACCCCTCAGTGCCCGCAGCTTCCAGGTGAACGGCTTCGCTTGGCCGCCAGTGTTTCATTCAAAAAAAAATTCCCCCTTTTTTTCGGATTTTTTTCCGGATTTTTTCGGATTTTTTCTGATTTTTTGGGGATTTTTTTCGGATTTTTTTTGGATTTTTTTTCGGATTTTTTCGGATTTTTTACGGATTTTTTCGGATTTTTACGGATTTTTTTTCGGATTTTTTCGGATTTTTTTCGGATTTTTTCGGATTTTTTCTGATTTTTTTCGGATTTTTTTTCTGATTTTTTACGGATTTTTTTCGGATTTTTTCGGATTTTTTGGGGATTTTTTCGGATTTTTTTCGGATTTTTTTCCGGATTTTTTCTGATTTTTTTCGGATTTTTTTTCTGATTTTTTACGGATTTTTTCGGATTTTTTAGGGATTTTTTATGGATTTTTTCTGATTTTTTCGGATTTTTTTCTGATTTTTTACGGTTTTTTCGGATTTTTTAGGGATTTTTTATGGATTTTTTCTGATTTTTTTCGGATTTTTTTCTGATTTTTTACGGTTTTTTTCGGATTTTTTAGGGATTTTTTATGGATTTTTTCTGATTTTTTTCGGATTTTTTTCGGATTTTTTAGGGATTTTTTAGGGATTTTTTACGGATTTTTTACGGATTTTTTAAAGATTTTTTAGGGATTTTTTAAAGATTTTTAGGGATTTTTTAAAGATTTTTTAGGGATTTTTAGGGATTTTTTACGGATTTTTTACGGATTTTTTAGGGATTTTTAATGGATTTTTTATGGTTTTTATGGATTTTTTCTGATTTTTTTCTGATTTTATTCGGATTTTTTCCGGATTTTTTTCGGATTTTTTACGGATTTTTTTCGGATTTTTTGGGGATTTTTTAGGATTTTTTTCGGATTTTTTTCGGATTTTTTTCGGATTTTTTAGGGATTTTTTACGGATTTTTTCGGATTTTTTTCGGATTTTTGTCGGATTTTTTAGGGATTTTTTCTGATTTTTTCTGTTTTTTTCTGATTTTTTACTGATTTTTTATGTTTTTTTCGGATTTTTTCTGATTTTTTTCGGATTTTTTTCGGATTTTTTTCGGATTTTTTTCGGATTTTTTTCGGATTTTTTAGGGATTTTTACAGATTTTTTTGGGATTTTTAAAGGATTTTTTCTGATTTTTTAGGGATTCTTTTACAGATTTTTTCCGGATTTTTATGGGTTTTTTAGGGATTTTTTAGGGATTTTTTTGGGGATTTTTTATGGATTTTTTTCTGATTTTTTTCTGATTTTTAACGGATTTTTTACGGATTTTTTCCGGATTTTTTTGGGATGTTTTAGGGATTTTTTACGGATTTTTACGGATCTTTTACGGATATTTTTTTTTTTTTTTTTTTTTTTTACGGATTTTTTACGGATTTTTTACGGATTTTTGGGGGTTTTTTTTCGTGATTTTCCCCTGATTTTTTTGAGTTTTTTTGAGGCTCACTGCGTTTTCTAGGATTTTTTTTGCTGGTTTTTTTTTTTTGGTCTCTTTTCTTCTGATATTTTTGCCCCTCAGTTTCCTCTAATTTTTCCCACAGTTTTTTCCCCAATTTCTCCCAATTTTCCCCCCAATTTTCCCCCCCAATTTCCTAAAAATTTCCCCTTATTCCCCCCAATTTTCCCCCTAATTTTCCCCCTAATTTCCCCCCACTTTTCCCCCAATTTCCTCAAACTTTCCCCCAATTTTTCCCCCAATTTCCCCCCAATTTTCCCCCAATTTTTCACCAATGTTTCCCCCAATTTTCCCCCAATTTCCCCCTGATTTTTCCCCCATTTCCCCCATTTCCCCCCCACTTTTCCCCCTGATTTTTCCCTCATTTTCCTCCTGATTTTTTCCCCACTCTCCCCCCAATTTCCCCCAATTTCCCCCCATTTCCCCCCTGATTTCCCCCCAATTTCCCCCTGATTTTCCCCCCATTTTCCCCCATTTCCCCCCATTTTCCCCCTATTTTTTCCCCACCACCTCCCACTCTTCCCCTGATTTCTCCCCCACTTCCCCCCATTTTCCCCCCACTTTTTCCCCCCAATTTCCCCCCATTTCCCCCCCAATTTACCCCCATTTTCCCCCCACTTTCCCCCCCAACTTCCCCTAATTTTTCCCCACACCACCTCACCATTTTCCCCCCATTTTCCCCCCAATTTCCCCCCCATTTTCCCCCCAATTTTCCCCCATTCCCCCCCTTTTCCCCCCATTTTCCCCCCCATTTTTTCCCCCCATTTCCCCCCAATTTTCCCCCCAATTTCCCCCCCATTTTCCCCCCCATTTTTCCCCCCATTCCCCCCCCATTTTCCCCCAATTTCCCCCTGATTTCCCCCCATTTCCCCCCCATTCCCCCCCATTTTCCCCCCAATTTTCCCCCCATTTTCCCCCCATTTCCCCCCCCCCATTTTCCCCCCCATTTCCCCCCAATTTCCCCCCATTCCCCCCCATTTTTCCCCCCATTCCCCCCCATTTTCCCCCCAATTTCCCCCTGATTCCCCCCCATTTTCCCCCAATTTCCCCCCACTTTTCCCCTTATTTTCCCTTATTTTTCCCCACCACCTCACCACTTTTTCCCCCATTCCCCCCCCATTTCCCCCCCATTTTTCCCCCCCATTTCCCCCCAATTTCCCCCTGATTTTTCCCCCATTTTCCCCCCAATTTTCCCCGGCAGGAGCTGAAGGAGAAGATGCGGGAGCTGCTGCCGCTGCTGCCGGTGCTGGAGCAGTACCGGGCGGATTCTCGGCTCATCGTGCACCTCAAGACCGAGGTGAGGAATCTCTCGGGAGCCCTGCTTGCCATCCAGGAGGAGATGGGAGCCTACGACTACGAGGAGCTGCAGCAGCGCGTGCTGCTGCTGGAGGCGCGGCTCCACGCCTGCCTGCAGAAACTGGGTAAAGAAATTCAAAAAAAAAATGTGAATTTTGGGGGAAAGGCAAAAAAAACCCGGTGGGAATCGGTCCAGGAATCGCCGAAAATCCTCTTGAAAATTAGTCTTGAAATTACAAAAAATATCGCCTAAAATGTCCCTAAAGTGCCTGCAGAAACTGGGTAAAAAAATTCAAAAAAAAAAAATAATGTGAATTTTGGGGGGAAAGGCAAAAAAAACCCGGTGGGAATCAGTCCAGGAATCGCCGAAAACGGATTTGAAATTATCCTTGAAATTACAAAAAAAAAATCATCACAAAATGTCATTAAAATCGCTCCCCAAAATACCCAAACCCACCCCAAAAATTCCAAGTAAACCACTCCAAAAATTGTACTAAAATCCTCCCCCAAATCCCCTCCAAATGTTGCTGAAGTCCCTCCCAAAATTCTGCTGAAAATCTCCCCAAAATCCCCTAAAAACTTCCCCCCCAATCCCCCCGAAATTCCCCCGAAACGCCTGCAGAAATTGGGTAAAGAAATAAAAAAAAAAAAAAAAAAGTGAATTTTGGGGGAAAGGCAAAAAAAACCTGGTGGGAATCGGTCCAGGAATCGCCCAAAATCCTCTCGAAAATTCCCCAAAAATCTTCTTAAAACGTTTTTTAAATCACTCCCAAAATCCCCACTAAAATCCCCACAAAATCAGCACAAAGTGCCTGTAGAAACTGGGTAAAAAAATTTAAAAAAAAAAATAATGTGAATTTTGGGGGAAAGGCAAAAAAAAACCCGGTGGGAATCGGTCCAGGAATCGCCCAAAATCCTCTTGAAAATTAGTCTTGAAATTACAAAAAAAACCCCCAAAATATTCTAAAACTATCTTAAAAACTCCCCCAAAATTTCCTCCAAAGTGCCTGTAGAAACTGGGTAAAGAAATCCCCAAAATTCCCATTTTTTCCCCTCAATTTTCCAAAAAAAAAATCCCATTTTTTTCTCCCCAATTTTTTCCCCAAAAAATTCCCATTTTCTTCCCCCCCAATTTTCCCCAAAATTCCCATTTTCCTCCCCAATTTTCACCAATTTTTCCCCAAAAATTCCCATTTTCTCCCCCAATTTTTCCCCCAAAATTCCCATTTTTTCTCCCCAATTTTTCCCCAAAATCCCATTTCTCCCCCATTTTCCCCAAATTTCCCATTTTCTCCCTTCAATTCTTTTCCCCATTTTTCCCCAAAATTCCCATTTTTCTCCCCAATTTTCCCCAAAAATTCCCATTTCTCCCCATTTTCCATTCCCCCAATTTCCTCCCATTTTCCCAAAATTCCATTTCCCCAATTTTCCCCAAATTCCATTTTCCCCCAATTTTCCCCCAAAATTCCCATTTTCCCATTTTCCCCAAAATTCCCATTTCCCCCCAATTTTTCCCCAAAATTCCATTTTTCCCCACAATTTCCCAAAATTCCCATTTTCCCCGATTTTTCCCCAAAATTCCCATTTTCCCCCCAATTTTCCCCAAAAATTCCCATTTTCTCCCCACAATTTTTCCCCCAAAATTCCCATTTTTCCCCGATTTTTCCCCAAAATTCCCATTTTCCCCCCCAATTTTTTCCCCAAAATTCCCATTTTTTCCCCCCAATTTTTCCCCCAAAATTCCCATTTTCTCCATCCCAAATTTTCCCCAAAATTCCCATTTTCCCCCCAATTTCCCCAAATCCATTTCTCCCAATTTTTCCCAAACTTTCCCAAATTTTCCCCCCCAATTTCCAAATCCATTTTCCCCAATTCCAATCCCATTTCCCCATTAATTTTCCCCCCAATTTTCCATTTTCCCCCCACACTTTTCCCCCAAAATTCCCATTTTCTCCCCAATTTTTCACCAATTTTTCCCCAAAATTCCCCGATTTTTCCCCCAAATCCCCGATTTTCCCCCCAAATCCCCGATTTTCCCCAAATTCCTGTTTTTTCCCCCAATTCCGCAGGATGTGGGCGTCTCACCGGGTCAGCAATCCCATCACCGTCCGCAGCCTCCGGCTCGCGCTTCGGCTCCTGGATGACGGACACGATGACGCCCAGCGCCGACACCCGGGTGAGGAACACCCCAAAAATCCCCAAGAAATTTGGGATTTGGGGATTTTAGGATTTTTTAGGATTTTTTTTAGGATTTTTTGGGGGATTTTTTAGGGGTTTTTCAAGACAATCCCGACGTTTCTCGTGCGCGGAAATCCCCGAAAATCGCCCTCGAAATCCAACGGAAATTTCTGGCCAGGATTTGGGGAAAATCCTGGAATTTTTTTTTTTTTTTGGGGTGGGAATTGAAGGATTTGGCAGCAGGGTGGGAATCCTGGGGTTTTTTTGGGGGGGGTTCCCGAGTCAGGGATTTGGGGTTTTTGGGATTCGTTCCCTGGAAATTCGGGATGGGGTTTGGAGCCACCTTGAGAAGGTTTTGGTTCCATCTCAAAGGGGTTTTGGTCCCACCTTGAGAAGGTTTTGGTCCCACCTTGGAAGGATTTTGATCCAAACTTGAGAAGGTTTTGGTCCCACCTTGAAGAGGTTTCAATCCCACCTTGAGAAGGTTTTGGTCCCACCTTGAGAAGGTTTTGGTCCCACCTTGAAGAGGTTTCAATCCCACCTTGAGAAGGTTTTGGTCCCACCTTGAGGATGTTTTGGTCCCACCTTGAGGAGGTTTTGATCCAAACTTGAGAAGGTTTTGGTCCCACCTTGAAGAGGTTTCAATCCCACCTTGAAGAGGTTTCAATCCCACCTTGAGAAGGTTTCGGTCCCACCTTGAGAAGGTTTTGGTCCCACCTTGAGAAGGTTTTGGTCCCACCTTGAAGAGGTTTCAATCCCACCTTGAGAAGGTTTTGGTCCCACCTTGAGAAGGTTTTGGTCCCACCTTGAAGAGGTTTCAATCCCACCTTGAGAAGGTTTTGGTCCCACCTTGAGAAGGTTTTGGTCCCACCTTGAAGAGGTTTCAATCCCACCTTGAGAAGGTTTTGGTCCCACCTTGAGAAGGTTTTGGTCCCACCTTGAAGAGGTTTCAATCCCACCTTGAGGAGGTTTTGGTCCCACCTTGAGGAGGTTTTGATCCAAACTTGAGAAGGTTTTGGTCCCACCTTGAAGAGGTTTCAATCCCACCTTGAAGAGGTTTCAATCCCACCTTGAGAAGGTTTTGGTCCCACCTTGAGAAGGTTTTGGTCCCATCTCAAAGGGATTTTGGAGCCCACCTTGAAGAAGTTTGGAGCCCACCTTGATGAGGTTTTTGTCCCACCTTGAGGAGGTTTTAATCCCATCTCAAAGGGGTTTTGGTCCCACCTTGAAGAGGTCTCAATCCCACCTTGAGAAGGTTTTGAGCCCACCTTGGAAGGATTTTGAGCCCACCTTGAGAAGGTTTTGGTCCCACCTTGAAGAGGTTTGGAGCCCACCTTGATGGGGTTTTCATCCCACCTTGAGAAGGTTTTAATCCCATCTCAAAGGGGTTTTGCTCCCACCTTGAGAAGGTTTTGAGCCCACCTTGGAAGGATTTTGATCCCACCTTGAGGAGGTCTTGAACCCATCTTGAAAGGGATTTGGAGCCCACCTTGGAAAGGTTTTGAGTCCAACTTGGAAGGGTTTTAATCCCATCTCAGTGAGGTTTTTGTCCCACCTTGAGAAGGTTTTAATCCCATCTCAAAGGGTTTTGATCCCACCTTGAGAAGGTTTTGAGCCCACCTTGGAAGGATTTTGAGCCCACCTTGAGAAGGTTTTGGTCCCATCTCAAAGGGGATTTTGGAGCCCACCTTGAAGAAGTTTGGAGCCCACCTTGATGAGGTTTTTGTCCCACCTTGAGGAGGTTTTAATCCCATCTCAAAGGGGTTTTGGTCCCACCTTGAAGAGGTCTCAATCCCACCTTGAGAAGGTTTTGAGCCCACCTTGGAAGGATTTTGAGCCCACCTTGAGAAGGTTTTGGTCCCACCTTGAAGAGGTTTGGAGCCCACCTTGATGGGTTTTCATCCCACCTTGAGAAGGTTTTAATCCCATCTCAAAGGGGTTTTGCTCCCACCTTGAGAAGGTTTTGAGCCCACCTTGGAAGGATTTTGATCCCACCTTGAGGAGGTCTTGAACCCATCTTGAAAGGGGATTTGGAGCCCACCTTGGAAAGGTTTTGAGTCCAACTTGGAAGGGTTTTAATCCCATCTCAGTGAGGTTTTTGTCCCACCTTGAGAAGGTTTTAATCCCATCTCAAAGGGGTTTTGATCCCACCTTGAGAAGGTTTTGAGCCCACCTTGGAAGGATTTTGAGCCCACCTTGAGAAGGTTTTGGTCCCATCTCAAAGGGGATTTTGGAGCCCACCTTGAAGAAGTTTGGAGCCCACCTTGATGGGGTTTTTGGTCCCACCTTGAAGAGGTTTTAATCCCACCTCAAAGGGGTTTTGGTCCCACCTTGAAGAGGTCTCAATCCCACCTTGAGAAGGTTTTGCTCCCACCTTGAGGAGGTTTTGAACCCACCTTGAGGAGGTCTTGAACCCATCTTGAAAGGGGATTTGGATCCCACTTTGGAAAGGTTTTGAGTCCAACTTGGAAGGGTTTTAATCCCATCTCAGTGAGGTTTTTGTCCCACCTTGAGAAGGTTTTAATCCCATCTCAAAGGGGTTTTGATCCCACCTTGAGAAGGTTTTGAGCCCACCTTGGAAGGATTTTGAGCCCACCTTGAGAAGGTTTTGGTCCCATCTCAAAGGGGATTTTGGAGCCCACCTTGAAGAAGTTTGGAGCCCACCTTGATGAGGTTTTTGTCCCACCTTGAGGAGGTTTTAATCCCATCTCAAAGGGGTTTTGGTCCCACCTTGAAGAGGTCTCAATCCCACCTTGAGAAGGTTTTGCTCCCACCTTGAGGAGGTTTTGAACCCACCTTGAGGAGGTCTTGAACCCATCTTGAAAGGGGATTTGGAGCCCACCTTGAGAAGGTTTGGAGCCCACCTTGGAAGGATTTTGATCCCACCTTGAGAAGGTTTTGGTCCCACCTTGAAGAGGTTTGGAGCCCACCTTGGAATGGTTTTGCTCCCACCTTGGAAGGGTTTTGATCCCATCTCAAGGGAGATTTTAATCCCACCTTGAGCAGCTTTTGATCCCATCTCAAGGGAGATTTTAATCCCACCTTGAGGAGGTTTTTCTCCCCCCTTGAGAACATTTTTCTCCCACCTTGAAAAGGTTTTGGTCCCACCTTGAAGAGGTTTGGAGCCCACCTTGGTATGGTTTTAATCCCACCTTGAAGAGGTTTTGATCCCATCTCAAGGGAGATTTTAATCCCACCTTGAGCAGCTTTTGATCCCATCTCAAGGGAGATTTTAATTCCCACCTTGAGCAGCTTTTGATCCCATCTCAAGGGAGATTTTAATCCCACCTTGAGGAGGTTTTTCTCCCCCCTTGAGAACATTTTTCTCCCACCTTGAGAAGGTTTTGGTCCCACCTTGAAGAGGTTTGGAGCCCACCTTGGTATGGTTTTAATCCCACCTTGAAGAGGTTTTGATCCCATCTCAAGGGAGATTTTAATCCCACCTTGAGCAGCTTTTGATCCCATCTCAAGGGAGATTTTATTCCCACCTTGAGCAGCTTTTGATCCCATCTCAAGGGAGATTTTAATCCCACCTTGAAGAGGTTTTTCTCCCCCTTGAGAACATTTTTCTCCCACCTTGAGAAGATTTTTCTCCCCCCTTACCCACCTCAACCCCCCCATTTCTCACCCCTCATCTCCCCCCCCCCTCCGCCAGGTCTGGTACATGGACGGCTACTACAAAGGCCGCCGCGTCTTGGAATTCCGCACCTTGGCCGACTTCATCTCCGGCCAAAACTTCGTCCAACACCTCCTCCCTCACCCGTGGGCCGGCACCGGCCACGTCGTCTTCAACGGCTCCTTGTACTACAACAAATTCCAGAGCAACGTCGCCGTCCGCTACCACTTCCGCTCCCGCAGCGTCCTGGTGCAGCGCAGCCTCGTCGGCGCCGGCTACAACAACACCTTCCCTTATTCCTGGGGGGTTTCTCCGACATCGACTTCATGGTGGACGAAAACGGCCTCTGGGCCGTCTACACCACCAACCAAAACGCCGGCAACATCGTGGTGAGCCGCGTGGACCCGCACACTCTGGAGGTGTTGAGGAGTTGGGATACGGGCTACCCCAAGAGGAGCGCCGGCGAGTCGTTTATGATTTGTGGGATTCTCTATGTTACCAATTCCCACCTGGCTGGTGCCAAGATTTATTTCGCTTATCACACCAACAGCTCGAGTTATGAGTACACGGATATCCCTTTCCATAATCAGTATTCCCATATTTCCATGCTGGACTACAACCCGCGCGAGAGGGTTCTGTACACCTGGAACAACGGGCACCAGGTCGTCTACAACGTCACGCTCTTCCACGTGGGCAACACGGCTGGGGAGCTTTGAGGGAGGGGGAAAATCCCAAATTTTCCTGGCTTTTTTCCTCTATTTTTTGGGTTTGTTCTCCCATGTTTCCCTCTCTTTTTTTTCCAAATGCTTCAGGATTTTTGGGATTCTCCACTCCACCCATTCCCACCAGGTCGCTACAACGTCACGCTCTTCCAGTTGTCAACACGGCTGGGGAGCTTTGAGGGAGGGGAAATCCCAAATTTTCCTGGCTTTTTTCCTCTATTTTGGATTTTTTTTGGGTTTGCTCCCAACGTTTCCCCTCTCTTACTTTTGTCGGATTTGGTCTCCACCGACCTTTCCCCCGTTTATACTTTTCCGGTGGCCGGGCGGGATCCTTTAGGATGGGAAAATCCCCCAAATTTCCTGGCTTGGTGGATTTATTTGTTTGGGTTTGTTCTCACACTTCCCTTTTATTCTGAATTCCATGATTCCAGCAGGCCTGACACCCGTGGGAAGGGTTTGTTATCTCCTGGCACGGGTCACCATTTTGTCGTCTACATTTCCACCTTTTTCCATTTTCCCTACACCTGCTTTTTGATGACATATCCCATTTTTCCTCTTTTTTCCTCTATTTTTTTTTTTTTTTTTCCCATTTTTTTCCCCTCTTTTTTTTCCAATCGCTTCATTTTTGATTTCCCTCCCCTTTTCTTCCCCATTTCCTACACATGTCACCTCTTTCCACTTTTATTCCCAACTCATATGAAAATCCAATTTTCCTGCATTTTTTCCCTATTCCCAGATTTTTTTTTGCTCTCCATCTTCCCATACTTCTACTATTCGATCGGTTCATCCGCGAGTTTCCCGGCTTTTCTTTTTTTTGGGGCGGGGGTCAAACTCTTTTTCAACGAATTTTTGGATTCTCTGTCCCATCCCCCTGTTTCCAATATTTTTTGTTTAATAATACATAAATCATTTGACTCCCAGGTTTTTCCATATTTGTATTTTTTTTCCAGATGGAAAGCGAAAATCGCGCGAGGGGGGGGGGGTTTACACTGGAAGGGACAGGTATTACAAAGACGATAATGTGGTCAAAAGGTGTGGAAAAACTTTGAGGGAGGGGAAATGCCAAATGTTACTGGTTTTTGTAAATTTTGGGTGTTAAGGGTTCGACATAATTGTTGGTTCAAATGTGGATTTGGGATGGTAAACTCCACACACAGGTCGTAAAAGCAGTTCAGAGATGAAAATGCGGTGAAGGGGAAATTTGAAGGGAAAAGGGGGAGATCCGAAATTCGGCTTTGATCCTATTCAGGGATTGGAGAGTTGGATTCCAAGGTTTATATACGATCACTTTTGGGTTGATCGCGGACGGGTCCCGGAATGCACTATCCGGATGGGAATGGGCACGCGGAATGCCAGTCCAGAATTTTGGATCATGCGTCGCAATTCCCATGGATGGTGCCAAGATTTAAAATTTCGTATGCACACGACACCAGAATGAGTCACGGATCCCACTTTCATGGAATCGAATGGCCACGATTCCATGCTGGACACAATCCCACGCGGAATGGGTTCACTGTACACCTGGAACAACGGGCACCAGGTCGTCTACAACGTCACGCTCTTCCATGTGGTCAACACGGCTGGGGAGCTTTGAGGGAGGGGGAAAATCCCAAATTTTCCTGGCTTTTTTCCTCTATTTTTTGGGTTTGTTCTCCCATGTTTCCCTCTCTTTTGTTTTCCAAATGCTTCAGGATTTTTGGGATTCTCCACTCCACCCATTCCCACCAGGTCACCTACAACGTCACGCTCTTCCATGTGGTCAACACGGCTGGGGAGCTTTGAGGGAGGGGAAAATCCCAAATTTTCCTGGCTTTTTTCCTCTTATTTTGGGTTCTTTCTCACACATTTCCCCTTGTTTGTTTTCCAAATCCCCCAGGATTTTTGGGATTCTCCACTCCACCCATTCCCACCAGGTCACCTACAACGTCACGCTCTTCCACGTTGTCAACACGGCTGGGGAGCTTTGAGGGAGGGGAAATCCCAAATTTTCCTGGATTTTTTCCTCTTATTTTTGGGTTCTTTCTCACACATTTCCCCCTTGTTTGTTTTCCAAATCCCCCAGGATTTTTGGGATTCTCCACTCCACCCATTCCCACCAGGTCACCTACAACGTCACGCTCTTCCACGTTGTCAACACGGCTGGGGAGCTTTGAGGGAGGGGGAAATCCCAAATTTTCCTGGATTTTTTCCTCTTATTTTTGGGTTCTTTCTCACACATTTCCCCTTGTTTGTTTTCCAATCCCCCAGGATTTTTGGGATTCTCCACTCCACCCATTCCCACCAGGTCACCTACAACGTCACGCTCTTCCACGTTGTCAACACGGCTGGGAGCTTTGAGGGAGGGGGAAATCCCAAATTTTCCTGGATTTTTTCCTCTTATTTTTGGGTTCTTTCTCACACATTTCCCCCTTGTTTGTTTTCCAAATCCCCCAGGATTTTTGGGATTCTCCACTCCACCCATTCCCACCAGGTCACCTACAACGTCACGCTCTTCCACGTGGTCAACACGGCTGGGGAGCTTTGAGGGAGGGGAAAATCCCAAATTTTCCTGGCTTTTTTTTGGGGATTTTTTTGGGTTTGTTCTCCCACACTTCCCCCTTTTTATTCCTGGAATTCCATGGGGATTCCACGAGGCCCTGACTCCGATTTGGGTTTGGTTTCGTTATTTCCTGCCTGTGTTGTGTTTTATTCCTCATTTTTTTTTTCTTTCTTTTTTTTTTTTACCATTTCCATCCTTTTTTCCTCTTTTTCCCCTTTCCCTTCTTTTTTTACCATTCCTCTTTTTTTCCCTTTTCTTTTTTTCCTCTTTTTTTTTTTCTCCTATTTTTTTTTTCCCTTTTTTCCCTTTTTTTCCTCCTTTCCTTTTTTTCTTTTTTTCCCCTTTCTTTTTCTCTTCTCCTCATTTTTCCTTTCCCATTTCCCTATTTTCCCCATTTTTTTCCCAACTCATTAAATTTCATTTTCCCCCACATTTTTCTCCAATTCCCAAAATTTTTTTCCCTCCTCCTCCTCCTCAGTACTTCTGGAATTCATTGGATTCAAGCGCATGGAGCTGCTCTGCCTTGGACTTTTCCATATTTTTTTGGGGAATTTCGGGGTCAAATTCCATCTTTATTTCAACAGCAAATAAAATAAGAAAAAAATCCCTTGGATTTCTTTCCCTCCCCCTTTTTTCTAATTATTTTTTTTTTAATAATTAATATTTTAATTTCTTGCTCCCAGGGTTTTTCCGATATTTTTGGATTTTTTTTCCAAGAGGAAAAGGCAGAAAATGGGGGGGGGAGGGGGGGGGGAAAGAGGGGATGGAAAAAGAGGGAAAAATGTGGGAGAAGGGGATGGAAAAAATGTGGGAAAAGGGGATGGAAAATGTGGATAAGGGGATGGAAAATGTGGGGAAAGGGGATGGAAAAAATGTGGGAAAAGGGGATGGAAAGGAGGTAAAAATGCGGGAAAAGGGGATGGAAAAAAATGTTGGAAAGAGGATGGAAAATGTGGGATGGAAAAGGGGGAAAAATGTGGGAAAAGGGGAAAAGAGGGGGGATGGAGAAGGTGGGATGATCCAGAGGGGATGGAGAAGTTGGGATAATCCTGAAGGTTTATGGGAATGGGCACGGATCCACTGGAAATTGGGAATGGGCACGGATCCCGGGAATGGGCACAGATCCCAGGAAAATTGGGAATGGGCACAGATCCCAGGAATGGGCACAGATCCCATTGGAAATTTGGAATGGGCACAGATCCCAGGAATGGGCACAGATCCCACTGGAAATTGGGAATGGGCACGGATCCAGGAATGGGCACGGATCCCACTGGAAATTGGGAATGGGCACGGATCCCGGGAATGGGCACAGATCCAGGAACGGGCACAAATCCCACTGCAAAATGGGAATGGGCACGGATCCCGGGTATGGGCACAGATCCTGGTCCTGGCACCAGAGGAGGAATTTTGGGAATTTGAGCTCCTGCCGGCTCTGGGCAGCGCTGGGGAAAAAAGCCCAGCAGGGAATTTAGTGAATTGGGAATTGAATGAATGGGAATTTAATGGGGAATTTAGTTGGGAATTGAATTGGGAATTAGGGTTGCAGGGTGGGATTCAAGGGGTCGGGAATGGGGACTGGGAATGGACTGGGAGCACTGGGAGCGAACTGGGAGCACTGGGAGTGAACTGGGAATGAACTGGGAGCACTGGGATTGAACTGGGAGCACTGGAGCACTGGGATTGAACTGGGAGTGAACTGGGAGCACTGGGATTGAACTGGGAGCACTGGGATTGAACTGGAGTGAACTGGGAGCACTGGGATTGAACTGGGATTGAACTGGGAGCGCTGGGATTTAACTGGGAGCACTGGGATTGAACTGGGATTGAATGGGAGCACTGGGAATGAACTTGGATTGTACTGGAAGCGCTGGGATTGAACTGGGATTGAACTGGGAGCGCTGGGATTGAACAGGGATTGAACTGGGATTGAACTGGGAGCACTGGGATTGAACTGGGAGCACTGGGATTGAACTGGGATTGAACTGGGAGCACTGGGATTGAACTGGGAGCGCTGGGATTGAACTGGGAGCACTGGGATTGAACTGGAGCGCTGGATTGAACTGGGAGCACTGGAGTGAACTGGGAGCACTGGGATTGAACTGGAGCGCTGGGATTGAACTGGAGCACTGGGAGTGAACTGGGAGCACTGGGATTGAACTGGGAGTGAACTGGAGCGCTGGGATTGAACTGGGAGCACTGGGATTGAACTGGGAGCGCTGGGATTGAACTGGGATTGAACTGGGAGCGCTGGATTGAACAGGGATGAACTGGGATTGAACTGGGAGCACTGGGATTGAACTGGGAGCACTGGGATTGAACTGGGATTGAACTGGGATTGAACTGGGAGCACTGGGATTGAACTGGGAGCGCTGGGATTGAACTGGGAGCACTGGGATTGAACTGGGAGCACTGGGATTGAACTGGGAGCGCTGGGATTGAACTGGGAGCACTGGAGTGAACTGGAGCACTGGGATTGAACTGGGAGTGAACTGGGAGCGCTGGGATTGAACTGGGAGCACTGGGATTGAACTGGGAGCGCTGGGATTGAACTGGGAGCACTGGGATTGAACTGGGAGCGCTGGGATTGAACTGGGAGCGCTGGGATTGAACTGGGAGCGCTGGATTGAACTGGGAGCACTGGGATTGAACTGGGAGCACTGGGATTGAACTGGGATTGAACTGGGAGCGCTGGGATTGAACTGGGAGCACTGGGATTGAACTGGGAGCACTGGGATTGAACTGGGATTGAACTGGGAGCGCTGGGATTGAACTGGGAGCACTGGGATTGAACTGGGAGCACTGGGATTGAACTGGGAGCGCTGGGATTGAACTGGGATTGAACTGGGAGCGCTGGGATTGAACTGGGATTGAACTGGGAGCGCTGGGATTGAACTGGGAGCGCTGGGATTGAACTGGGAGCACTGGGATTGAACTGGGAGCGCTGGGATTGAACTGGGAGCGCGCCCCGCCCGGCGGAGGGGGCGTGGTTATGCAAATACACCGCGAACGCCGCGCGGTGATTGGTTGGCGTTCTGCGGAGCCCCGCGCGCTTTGCGGTCGTGGGCGTGGTTATGCAAATTAACCCTCGGCGTTGGTGGGTGGGCTCCGGTAGGACCGGGGCCGGGACCGGAGACCGGAGCGGGGTCCGGGGGGTCCCGGGGCTCGGAACCCGGTCCGGGGGGTCCCGGGGCTCTGAACCCCGGTCCGGGGCTCGGTACCGGGGCTCTAAACCCGTCCGGTGGTCCGGGGCTCTGAACCCCGTCCGGGTGGTCCGGGGCTCGGTACCGGAGGTCGGAACCCGGTCCGGGGGGTCCCGGGGCTCTGAACCCCGGTCCGGGGCTCGGTACCGGGGCTCTAAACCCCGTCCGGGTGGTCCCGGGGCTCTAAACCCGGGCCGGGGGGTCCGGGGCTCTGAACCCCGGTCCGGGGCTCGGGACCGGAGCTCTAAACCCCGTCCGGGTGGTCCCGGCGATCAGAGCCGGGTCTGGGTGGTCCCGGGGCTCGGTACCGGAGGTCGGAGCCCGGTCCGGGTGGTCCCGGTGCTCTAAACCCCGGTCCGGGTGGTCCCGGGGTCCGAGCCGGGTCCGGGTGGTTCTGGGGCTCGGTACCGGATATCAGAGCCGGTCCGGGTGGTCCCGGGGCTTGGAACCGGGTCCGGGTGGTCCCGGGGCTCGGTCCCGCCTTGGGGACACCCCCGGTGCCGCCCCCCCTGTTCCCCCCCCCCCCCCTTTTCCCGTCCCCCCCCCGTGTCCCGGTGTCCCACGCGCTGATCCCGGTAATCTCCTTTTCCCGGGGGGGGGGGGTTCGGTGTCACCATGGCCGCCCCCTCCCCTTAGTGACCCCCCCCGGTCCCCCCCCCCCTTTTCCCGCTGTTCCCCCACCCCTTTTCCCATTCCCCCCCTTTTTCCCGCTGTCCCCCCCTCTTTTCCCGCTGTTCCCCCCCTCTTTTCCCTGTGTCCCCCCCCCTTTTCCCTGTGTCCCCCCCCGTGTCCCGGTGTCCCCCGCGCTGATCCCGGTAATCTCCTTTTCCCGGGGGGGGGGTTCGGTGTCACCATGGCCGCCCCCCGCACCGTGCTGGTCACCGGCTGCTCCTCGGGCATCGGGCTGGCCCTGGCCGTGCTCCTGGCCAGGGACCCCCAGCGCCGATACCTGGGTGAGGGCAGGGGTCCCCCAAGGTCCCCAAAGGTCCCCCGGGGGCCGCGAGGGTCCCCCAGGGTCACCAAGGTGGGAGGGGAGGGGGGAAAACACCGGGAGGGTGGGGGGGAGGGGGGGGTCTCAATATCCCCCAGGGTCCCCAAATGTCCTGGAGGGTCCCCAAGGTCCCCCGGGGTCCCCGAGGGTCCCCGAGGGTCCCCCAGGGTCACCAAGGTGGGAGGGGAGGGGGGAAAACACCGGGAGGGTGGGGGGGAGGGGGGGGTCTCAATATCCCCCAGGGTCCCCAAATGTCCCCGTGGGTCTTCGAGGGTCCCCAAATGTCCCGAGGGTCCCGAGGGTCCTCGAGCGTTCCGGAGTCCCCAAATGTCCTCGAGGGTCCCAAAGGTCCCCGAGGGTCCCCGAGGGTCACCAAGGCGGGAGGGGAGGGGGAAAACACCGGGAGGGTGGGGGGGAAGGGGGGGTCTCTAATGTCCCCCAGGGTCCCCGAGGGTCCCGAATGTCCTCGAGGGTCCCCAATGTCCCCGTGGGTCCTCGAGGGTCCCCAAATGTCCCCAAAGGTCCCCAAGGGTCCGCGAGGTGGGCGGGGAGGGGGGAAAACACCGGGAGGGTGGGGGGGGGGGGGGGTCTCAATATCCCCAGGGTCCCAGAATGTCCTCGAGGGTCCCCAAATCTCCTCGAGGGTCCCCAAATGTCCCGAGTGTCCCGAGGGTCCCAAGCTGCGAGAGAGGGGAGCACACCGGGAGGGGGTTCCTAGGTTCCCCAAATGTCCCGAGGTCTCGAAGATCCCCGAGGATCCCGAATGTTCCCAAGGGTCCCGAATGTCCCAGGGGTCCCGAGTGTTCCCGAGGGTCCCTGAGGGTCCTCAGGGTCCCGAGGGTCCCAAGGGTGAGGGGGGGGTCCCAAACATTCCCGAGGGTCCCCAGGGGTCCCCAAATG
The DNA here is from genome assembly GCA_032173965.1 of Sitta carolinensis. Classification (NCBI taxonomy): domain Eukaryota; kingdom Metazoa; phylum Chordata; class Aves; order Passeriformes; family Sittidae; genus Sitta; species Sitta carolinensis. Next base: position 719,089 of record JAVUNC010000015.1, read on the forward strand.
TCCCAAGGGTCCCCGAGGTCCCGAATATCCCGAGGGTCCCCGAATGTCCCCGAATATCCCGAATATCCCGAATATCCCCGAATATCCCGAATATCCCGAATATCCCGAATATCCCCGAAATCCCCGATATCCCGAATGTCCCCGAATATCCGAATATCCCCGAATATCCCGAATTCCCCGAATATCCCCGAATATCCCCCGAATATCCCGAATATCCCCGAATATCCCCGAATATCCCCGAATATCCCCGAATGTCCCCGAATGTCCCCGAGTCCCCAACTCGGGATTTTTGGGATTCCCCGATGGAATTTTGGGGTTTTTTTTTTGGGATTCCTGCCGGAATTTCGGGATTCCTGATGAATATTTTGATTTTTCGGGTGCAGTGCTGGCCACCTGCTGGACCTGTCCCGGAATTCCATGGGGGTTTTATTTTTCTGTTTTTTTTTATTATTTTTGGGATTCCTGCCGGGTTTTCGAGCTCCCTAATTAATTTTTTTTTTAATTTTTTTTTTTGGGTTTTCGGATCCCTAATGAAATATTTTGATTTTTTTTTTTGATTTTTCGGGGTGCAGTGCTGGCCACCATGGGGGGATCCCTGAGGAAGTTTTGGGATTTCTGTGATTCCTGTCGGGTTTTTTGGATTCTTACGGGGTTTTCAGGATTCCTAATTAATTTTTTTTAATTTTTTTTATTTTTCGGGATGCAGTGCTGGCCACCATGCGGGACCTGTCGCGGGAATTCTCATATTCCCATGGGGATTTTTGGGATTCTGTCGGGTTTTTTGGATTCTTACGGGTTTTCAAGCTCCCTAATTATATTTTTGATTTTTTGGATTTTTCGGGATGCAGTGCTGCCACCATGCGGGACCTGTCCCGGGAATTCCCATGGGGGTTTTTTTAGGATTTTTTTTTTAGATTTCTGTGATTCTGTCGGGTTTTTTGGATTCCTCCGGGTTTTCAAGCTCCCTAATTATTTTTTTTGAATTTTTTGGATTTTTTGGGATGCAGTGCTGGCCACCATGGGGGGATCCCTGAGGAAGTTTTGGGATTTTTGGGATTCCTGTCGGGTTTTTTGGATTCTTACGGTGTTTTCAAGCTCCCTAATTATTTTTTGAATTTTTTTTATTTTTCGGGATGCAGTGCTGGCCACCATGCGGGACCTGTCCCGGGAATTCTCATATTCCCACGGGGGTTTTTTTAGATTTCTGGGATTCCTGTCGGGTTTTTTGGATTCTTACGGGGTTTTCAAGCTCCCTAATTATTTTTTTTGAATTTTTTGGATTTTTCGGGATGCAGTGCTGGCCACCATGCGGGACCTGTCGCGGGAATTCTCATATTCCCATGGGGATTTTTGGGATTCCTGTCGGGTTTTTTGGATTCCTCCGGGGTTTTCAAGCTCCCTAATTATTTTTTTTGAATTTTTTTTGGATTTTTCGGGATGCAGTGCTGGCCACCATGCGGGACCTGTCCCGGGAATTCCCATGGGGGTTTTTTTAGGATTTTTTTTTTAGATTTCTGGGATTCCTGTCGGGTTTTTTGGATTCCTCCGGGGTTTTCAAGCTCCCTAATTATTTTTTTTGAATTTTTTTTATTTTTCGGGATGCAGTGCTGGCCACCATGCGGGACCTGTCGCGGGAATTCCATGGGGTTTTTTTAGGATTTTTTTTTAGATTTCTGTGATTCCTGTCGGGTTTTTTGGATTCCTCCGGGGTTTTCAAGCTCCCTAATTAATTTTTTTGAATTTTTTGGATTTTTCGGGATGCAGTGCTGGCCACCATGCGGGACCTGTCGCGGGAATTCTCATATTCCCATGGGGTTTTTTTAGATGTCTGTGATTCCTGTCGGGTTTTTTGGATTCTTACGGGGTTTTCAAGCTCCCTAATTATTTTTTTTGAATTTTTTGGATTTTTCGGGATGCAGTGCTGGCCACCATGCGGGACGTGTCCCGGCGGGGCGCGCTGGAGGCGGCGGCGGGCGCGGCTCTGGGGGACACGCTGCGCATCCTGCCCCTCGATGTCACCAGCGACAGCTCCGTGGCCGAGTGCCTGGGGGGCGTCCCGGGGGGGCGCGTGGATGTCGTGGGTGAGGAAATCCCGCGGGGCACGGCCGCGGGGGCGGCGGGGGGGTCGCGGGATTTTGGGGGGATTTTTGGGGATTTTTTTGGGGTTTTTGGGGGATTTTTGGGGATTTTTTGGGATTTTTTGGGGGTTTTTGTGGGATTTTTTGGGGTTTTTTGGGGGTTTTTTTGGGGTTTTTTTGGGGATTTTTTGGGGGTTTTGGGGGATTTTTTTGGGTTTTTTGGGGGTTTTTTTTGGGGTTTTTTGGGGTTTTTTTGGGGTTTTTTTGGGGGATTTTTTGGGATTTTTTGGGGGTTTTTTGGGGGTTTTTTTGGGGATTTTTTTGGGGGTTTTTTTGGGGTTTTTGGGGGGTTTGGGGTTTTTTTGGGGGTTCGTTGGGGGGTATTTTTGGTGGGAATATCTGGATGGGGGGTTTGGGGGTTTGGTGGGGATTTTTGTTGGGTTTTTTGGGATTTTTTGGGGTTTTTTTGGGATTTTTTGGGGTTTTTTTGGGTTTTTGGGGGTTTTTTTGGGATTTTTTGGGGTTTTTTGGGGTTTTTTGGGGGTTTTTTGGGGTTTTTGGGGTTTTTGGGGGATTTTTTGGGTTTTTTTTGGGGGTTTTTGGGGGTTTTTTTGGGATTTTTTTGGGGTTTTTTTTGGGGTTTTTGGGGATTTTTTGGGGTTTTTTGGGTTGGGGTTTTTTTTTTGGAGTTTTTTTGGGGGATTTTGGGGATTTTTTTGGGGTTTTTTTGGGGTTTTTTGGGGTTTTTTGGGTTTTTTTTGGGGGTTTTTTGGGGGTTTTTGTTTTGGAGTTTTTTTGGGGATTTTTGGGGATTTTTTGGGGTTTTTTTGGGGTTTTTGGGTTTTTTTTGGGGTTTTTTTGGGTTTTTTTGGGGTTTTTTGGGGGATTTTTGGGGGTTTTTTTGGGTTTTTTGGGGGTTGTTTTTGGGGGATTTTTTGGGGTTTTTTTGGGGGTTTTTTTGGGATTTTTTTGGGGTTTTGTTTTGGGGGTTTTTTGGGGTTTTTTTTGGGGATTTTGGGGTTTTTTGGGGTTTTTTTTGGGATTTTTTGGGGGATTTTTGGGGGTTTTTTTTGGAGATTTTTTGGGGGATTTTTGGGGATTTTTTGGGGGTTTTTGGGGATTTTTTGGGTGTTTTTTTGGGTTTTTTGGGGGTTTTTTGGGGATTTTTGGGGTTTTTTTGGGGGGTTTTTGGGGGGATTTTAGGGGATTTTTTTGGGGTTTTTTGGTTTTTTTTGGGGGGGGTTTAGGGGTTTTGGGGGTTGGGGGATTAGGGGATTTTTTGGGGTTTTTTGGGGGGTTTTGGGGTTTTTGGGGGTTTTTTTTGGGGGTTTTTTGGGGGGTTTTGGGGGATTTTTGGGATTTTTTGGGGTTTTTTTGGGGATTTTTTGGGGGTTTTTTTGGGGGGGGTTGGGGATTTTTTTGGGGTTTTTGGGGTTTTTTGGGGGTTTTTTGGGATTTTTTTTGGTGGATTTTGTGGGTGGGGTTTTTTTGGGGGTTTTTTTGGGGATTTTTTTGGGGTTTTTTTTTTGGGGTTTTTGGGTTTTTTTGGGGTTTTTGGGGTTTTTGGTGGGGTTTTGGTTTTTTGGGTTTTTTGGGGGATTTTTGGGGTTTTTTTGGGTTTTTTTTGGGGTTTTGGGGGGGTTTTGGGTTTTTGGGTTTTTTTGGGGGATTTTTGGGGGTTTTTGGGGGGTTTTTTTGGGAATTTTTTGGGAGATTTTAGGGGATTTTTTGGGGGGTTTTCGGGGATTATTTTGGGGTTTTTTTGGGGATTTTTTGGGGGGTTGGGGGATTTTTTTGGTTTTTTTTAGGGGGGATTTTAGGGGATTTTTTGGGGGGTTTTAGGGGATTTCGGGGTTCGAAGGGATTTTGGGGGTTTGAGGGGATTTAGGGGATTTTTTTTGGGGGGGTTTTGGGGGATATTTTGGGGATTCTTGGGGGGCTTTTTTGGGGGTTGGGGGATTTTGGGGGGATTTTAGGGGATTTTGGGGTTTGGAGGGATTTAGGGGATTTTTGGGGTTTTTTTGGGGGTTGTTTGGGGGATTTTTGGGGGGGGTTGGGGGGTTTTTTGGGTTTTTTTTGGGGGGGTTAGGGGATTTCGGGCGTTTGGGGGGATTTTGGGGGGGTTCAGGGGATTTTTTTGGGTTTTAGGGGATTTTTTGGGTTTTTTTTTTTTTGGGGGGGTTGGGTTTTTTTTTGGGGGGTTAGAGGATTTTGGGGGTATTTCAGGGGAATCCGGGGGGTTTGGGGGGATTTTTGGGGGGATTTCGGGGAGGTTTGGGGCGGTTCGATGCGGGTTTGGGGGATGTTCGGGGTTTTTTTTGGGGGTTCCAAATGAACAACGGGGGCTGTTCAGATTTTGGGGCGGATTCGGGGCAGATTTCGTGCATATTTTACGGGATTTTAACGGGATTTTAACGGGATTTTACGGGATTTTAACAGGATTTTACGGGATTTTAACGGGATTTTAACGGGATTTTAACGGGATTTTAAAGGGATTTTAACGGGATTTTTGGGGGATTTGAGCCCCGCGGGCCGATTTTAACGGGGATTTCGATTTTTTTTGGGGTCCCCCGATCCCCCCAGTGAAAAGCGCCGGGTGGGCAGAATTTGGGGCAGATTTCCTGTATATTTTACGGGATTTTTACGGGATTTTAATGGGATTTTACGGAATTTTAACGGGATTTTAACGGGATTTTTGGGGGATTTGAGCCCCGCGGGCCGATTTTAACGGGGATTTCGATTTTTTTTGGGGTCCCCCCGATCCCCCCAGTGAACAACGCCGGGGTGGGGCTGGTGGGACCCCTGGAGAGCATCTCGGGGTCTCAGGTGCAGCGCGTCTTCGACACCAACGTTTTTGGGGTGCTGCGCTTGGCCCAGGCGCTGCTGCCCCAAATGAAGCAGCGCCGCAGCGGCCACATCGTGGTGGTCAGCAGCGTCATGGGGCTGCAGGGTGAGACCCCCAAAAAGCCCCAAAACCCCCTTTGGGACCCCAAAATTCGGGTTCGGCACCCCCGAAAACCCCCAGGGACCCCCAAACCCCCCGGGCCCCCCAAAAACCCCCGGGATCTTACAGGGTTCAGCAGCGTCATGGGGCTGCAGGGTGAGACCCCCAAAAAAGCCACAAAACCCCCTTTGGGACCCCAAAATTCGGGTTCGGCACCCCCGAAAACCCCCAGGGACCCCCAAACCCCCGGGACCCCCCAAAACCCCCCGGGATCTTACAGGGTTCAGCAGCGTCATGGGGCTGCAGGGTGAGACCCCCAAAAACCCCAAATCCACCCCGAAATTCGGGTTCGGCACCCCAAAAAACCCCCGGGACCCCCCAAACCCCCAGGGACCCCCAAAACCCCCTGGGACCCCCCAAAACCCCCCGGGATCTTACAGGGTTCAGCAGCGTCATGGGGCTGCAGGGTGAGACCCCAAACCCCTTTGGGACCCCAAAATTCGGGTTTAGGACCCCAAAATTCGGGTTCGGCACCCCAAAAACCCCCTGGGACCCCCAAACCCTCTGGGACCCCCAAACCCCCCGGGATCTTACGGGGTCAGCAGCATCATGGGGCTGCAGGGTGAGACCCCCCAAAAAACCCCAAATCCACCCCAAAACACTTTGGGACCCCAAAATTCGGGTTTGGGACCCCAAAAAACCCCCAGGGACCCCAAAATCCTCCCAAAAGTCCTCAACGACCCCCTCGGACCCCTCCCAAACCCCCAAATTTGACCCCAAACCCGACCTGAACCCAAATTGTGGGGGGATCGAGACCCCAATCCCATTCCAGACCTCAAATTTTGACCCCAAAGCCCCCCTGAACCCCAAATTTTGGGGAGCTGGAGACCCCAAACCCCTCCCGGACCCCAAAATTTGACACCAAACCCCTCCCGGACCCCAAATTTTGAACCCGGACCCCAAATTTTTGACCCCAAACCCCTCCTGGACCCCGAATTTTGGGGGGCTCGAGACCCCAAACCCCTCCCGGACCCCAAATTTTGACCCCAACCCCCTCCCGAACCCCAAATTTTGGGGGGCTCGAGACCCCAGACCCCAAATTTTGACCCCAAACCCCTCCCGACCCCCCCAAATTTTGATCCCAAACCCCTCCTGGACCCCGAATTTTGACCCCGGACCCCAAATTTCGACCCCAAACCCCTCCTGGACCCCGAATTTTGGAGAGCTAGAGACCCCAAACCCCTCCTGGACCCCAAATTTTGGGGGGGACCAAGACCTCAGACCCCTCCCGGACCCCAAAATTTGACCCCAAAGCCCCCCTGAACCCCAAATTTTGGGGAGCTGGAGACCCCAAACCCCTCCCAGACCCCAAAATTTGACAGCAAACCCTCCTGGACCCCAAAATTTGACCCCGGACCCCAAATTTTGGACCCAAACCCCTCCTGGACCCCAAAATTTGACCCCAAAGCCCCCCTGAACCCCAAATTTTGGGGAGCTCGAGACCCAGACCCCAAATTTTGATCCCAAACCCCTCCTAGACCCCGAATTTTGACCCCGGACCCAAATTTCGACCCCAAACCCCTCCTGGACCCCGAATTTTGGGGAGCTGGAGACCCCAAACACCTCCCGGACCCCAAAATTTGACAGCAAACCCCTCCCGGACCCTAAAATTTGACCCCGGACCCCAAAATTTGACCCCAAACCCCTCCTGGACCCCAAAATTTGACCCCAAAGCCCCCCTGAACCCCAAATTTTGGGGAGCTGGAGACCCCAAACCCCTCCCGGACCCCAAATTTCGACCCCAAACCCCTCCCGAACCCCAAATTTTGGGGGGGACCGAGACCCCAAACCCCTCCGGACCCCAAATTTCGACCCCAAACCCCTCCCAGACCCCGAATTTTGGGGGGCTCGAGACCCCAAACCCCTCTTGGACCCCAAATTTCGACCCCAAACCCCTCCCGACCCCCCCCCAAATGTTGGGGTGCCCCCCAGGCGTGGTTTTCAACGACATCTACTCGGCCTCCAAGTTCGCCGTGGAGGGGCTGTGCGAGAGCCTGGCCGTGCAGCTGCTGCAGTTCAACGTCTTGTGAGTGCCCAAAAACACCCCAAATCACCCCAAAAAATCGGCCCAAACCCCCGAAAGCACCCCAAAAAATCGGGCTGAAAAATCCAAAAAATCAGCCCAAAAATCGGCCCAAAAATTCCCTAAAATCAGCCCAAAAATCGGCCAGAAAATCCCTAAAATCAGCCCAAAAATCAGCTCAAAAATCAGCCCAAAAAACCCCGAAATCACCCCAAAAAATCGGCCAAAACCCAAACCCCAAAATCGCCAACCAATCACCAAAATCGCCCAAACCCCCCGAAATCACCCCAAAAAATCGGCCCAAACCCCCGAAATCACCCCAAAAAATCGGCCAACCCAAATCACCCAAAAATCGGCCAACACCCGAAATCACCCCAAAAAATCGGGCTGAAAAATCCCAAAAATCAGCCCAAAAATCGGCCCAAACCCCCGAAATCACCCCAAAAAATCGGGCTGAAAAATCCCTAAAATCAGCTCAAAAATCAGCTCAAAAATCGGCCCCAAAAATCCCTAAAATCAGCCCAAAAATCAGCCCAAAAATCGGCCAGAAAATCCCAAAAATCAGCCCAAAAATCAGCCCAAAAATCGGCCCCAAAAATCCCTAAAATCAGCTCAAAAATCAGCCCAAAAAACCCCAAAATCACCCCAAAAATCGGCCCAAAAATTCTTAAAATCATCCCCAAAATCGGCCCAAACCCCCCGAAATCACCCCAAAAAATCGGGCTGAAAAATCCCTAAAATCAGCCCAAAAATCAGCCCCCAAAATCCCAAAATCAGCTCAAAAATCAGCCCAAAAATCGGCCCAAAAATCCCTAAAATCAGCCCAAAAATCAGCCCCCAAAATCCCCAAAATCAGCTCAAAAATCAGCCCAAAAATCGGCCCAAAAATCCCTAAAATCAGCCCAAAAATCAGCCCAAAAATCGGCCAGAAAATCCCAAAAATCAGCCCAAAAATCTGCCCAAAAATCGGCCCAAAAATCCCTAAAATCAGCTCAAAAATCAGCCCAAAAAACCCCGAAATCACCCAAAAAATCGGCCAGAAAATCCCTAAAATCAGCCCCAAAATCACTAAAAAAAACCAGCCCAAAAAAACCCGAAATCACCTCCAAAATCGGCCCAAACACCCGAAATCACCCCAAAAAATCGGCCAGAAAACACCTGGAGTCAGCCCAAAAATCAGCCCAAAAATCAGGCCAAAAATTCCCTAAAATCAGCCCCAAAATCACTAAAAAATTCACCCCAAAACCCCTGAAATCACCCCAAAAATCGGTCCCAAATTCCCCAAAATCAGCCCAAAAAATCGGCCCAAAAAACCCCGAAATCAGCACCAAAATCAGCCCAAGAAATCCCTAAAATGAGCCCCAAAATCACTAAAAAATTCACCCCAAAAACCCCGAAATCAGCCCAAAAATTGGCCAAAAAAATCCCAAAAATCCCCGATACCAAAAACCCCTAAAACCCCTTTAAAAAACCCCAAAACCTCAAAAAAACCCCCAAAAATTGCTAAAAAATTGCAAAAAATTGCAAAAAAAAAATCACAAAAAAATTCCCCAAAAATCCCAAAAAATCCAATATAACCCACCCAAAAAAATCCCAAAAAATTCCCAAAAAAATCCCCAAAAATCCCCAAAATCCCAAAAAACCCTAAAACCCCCCTAATACCCACCCCATAAAATCCTCAAAAACATTGTAAAAAATCGCAAAAAAATCGCAAAAAAATCAAAAAAAATCCCCAAAAATCGCCATAAACCCCCCTACCCCCCGCCAAATCCCCCAAAAATTCTCCAAAAATCCCAAACCCCAAAATCCCAAAACCCCTCCAAAAAATTGTGAAAAAATTACAAAAAATTGGCAAAAAAATCGCAAAAATATGGCTAAAAATCGCCAAAAAATCGCCAAAAAATCGCAAAAAATCGCAAAAAATCGCAAAAAAAATCGCAAAAAAAATCGCCAAAAATTCCCAAAATTCCTGAACTTCCCAAATTTCTCCTTCCCAGCGTGTCGCTGGTGGAGCCGGGCCCCGTGGACACGGAGTTCGAGCGCCTCAAAAAACCCCAAAAATCCCCCAAAAAATCCAAAAAAATCCCCTAAAAATCCAAAAAAAATTCAAAAAAAAATCCAAAAAAAATCCCAAAAAATCCCAATAAATCCCCAAAAAATCCCAAACCCCCAAATCCCAAAATCCCCATAAAACCCCCAATAAACCCCCCAAAAAATCCTCCAAAAAATCTATAAATCCCCAAAAAACCCCTCAAAAATCGCAAAAAATCACCCGAAAAAAATCCTAAAAAAAATTCCCAAAAAATTCCCAAAAAATCCCAAAAAATCCCAAACCCCAAAATCCCGAAACCCCTCCAAAAAATTGTTAAAAATTACAAAAAATTGGCAAAAAAATCGCAAAAATATGGCTAAAAATCGCCAAAAAATCGCCAAAAATCACCAAAAAATCGCAAAAAAAATGGCAAAAAAATCCCCAAAAATTCCCAAAATTCCTGAACTTCCCAAATTTCTCCTTCCCAGCGTGTCGCTGGTGGAGCCGGGCCCCGTGGACACGGAGTTCGAGCGCCTCAAAAAACCCCAAAAATCCCCCCAAAAAATCCAAAAAAATCCCCTAAAAATCCAAAAAAAAATTCCAAAAAAAATCCAAAAAAATCCAAAAAAATCCCAAAAAATTCCCAAACCCCCAAATCCCAAAATCCCCATAAAACCTCCAATAAACCCCCAAAAAATCCTCCAAAACAAAATCTATAAAACCCCTCAAACCCCTTCAAAAAATCCCCTAAAAATCCCCAAAACCCCCTCAAAAAATCCCAAAAAATCACCCGAAAAATCCTAAAAAAAATCCCAAAAAATTCCCAAAAAATCCCCAAACCCCAAAATCCCTAAAACCCCTCATAAAATCCTAAAAAATATCGTTAAAAATTGCAAAAAAAATTTGTAAAAAAATTGCAAAAAAATGCAAAAAAAATCACAAAAAAATCGCCAAAAATCACAAAAAAATCGCCAAAAATCGCAAAAAAAATGGCAAAAAAATGGCAAAAAATTCCCAAAAATTCCTGAACTTCCCAAATTTCTCCTTCGCAGCGTGTCGCTGGTGGAGCCGGGCCCCGTGGACACGGAGTTCGAGCGCCTCAAAAAATCCCAAAAAATCCCTAAAAATCAAAAAAAAATCCCCAAAAATTCCCAAAAATTCCCTAAAAAATTCCCCAAACCCCAAAATCCCTAAATCCCCCAAAACCCCTTCAAAAACTTGTAAAAAATTGCAAAAAAATTGCTAAAAAAATCGCAAAAAAAAAAAAAAAAAATCCGAAAAAATCACAATAACCCCCCCAAAACCCATATAAAACCCCTCAAAAAAATTCCCAAAAAAATTCCCAAAAAATCCCAAAAAATCCAAACCCCCAAATCCCAAAATCCCTCCAAAAAATTGCTAAAAATTGCAAAAAAATTGCTAAAAAAGGCAAAAAAAAAATCCAAAAAAATCACAAAAAAAATCACATTAAACCCCCTAAACCCCTAAAAAAATTCCCAAAAATTCCCGAAATTCCTGAACTTCCCAAATTTCTCCTTCGCAGCGTGTCGCTGGTGGAGCCGGGCCCCGTGGACACGGAGTTCGAGCGCAAGGTGCTGCAGGAGGCCGAGAGCGCCGAATTCCCGGGCACCGACCCCGAGACGCTGCGCTACTTCCGCCAGGTGTACCTGCCCGCCAGCCGCCAGGTGTGCGGGGCCATCGGCCAGAGCCCCCAGCAGGTGGCACAGGTGAGACAAGGGAAACTTGGGGAATTTTTGGGGAATTTTTTGGGAATTTTTGGAGGGGTTTTTGGAGGTTTTACGGCGATTTTACGGTGATTTTTTGGGGTTTTTTAGCGATTTTTTGGGGATTTTTGGAGGATTTTTTTGGGATTTTTTGGGGCTTTTTTGAGAATTTTTTGAGAATTTTTGGGGATTTTTTGGGAATTTTTTGGGAATTTTTTGGGATTTTTTGGGGATTTTTTGGGGATTTTTTGGGAATTTTTTTGGGATTTTTTGAGGATTTTTTGGGGATTTTTGGGGAATTTTTGAGGACTTTATGGGGCTTTTTTGAGAATTTTTTGAGAATTTTTTGGGAATTTTATGGGAATTTTTTGGGGATTTTTTGGGGATTTTTTGGGAATTTATAGCGATTTTTTTGGGATTTTACGGCGATTTTATGGGGATTTTTCGGGTTTTTTAAGCGATTTTTGGGGTTTTTTTGGGGGGTTTTATAGTGATTTTTTTGGGATTTTTTTGAGGACTTTATGGGGATTTTTTGAGATTTTTTTGGGAATGTTTTGGGGAATTTTTGGAGGTTTTATAGCGATTTTATGGCGATTTTATGGCGATTTTATGGCGCTGTTTGGGGGTTTTCTGGTGCTTTTGGGGCTTTACCTGCCCGCCAGCCGCCAGGTGTGCGGGGCCATCGGCCAGAGCCCCAGCAGGTGGCACAGGTGAGACAAGGGAAACTTGGGGAATTTTTGGGGAATTTTTTGGGAATTTTTGGAGGGGTTTTTGGAGGTTTTACGGCGATTTTACGGTGATTTTTTGGGGTTTTTTAGCGATTTTTTGGGGATTTTTGGAGGATTTTTTTGGGATTTTTTGGGGCTTTTTTGAGAATTTTTTGAGAATTTTTGGGGATTTTTTGGGAATTTTTTGGGAATTTTTGGGAATTTTTTGGGATTTTTTGGGGATTCTTTGGAGGTTTTACGGGGATTTTACGGTGATTTTTTTGAGATTTTTTGGGGTTTTTTTTGTGATTTTTTGGGGGGTTTATAGCGATTTTTTGAGGATTTTTTGGGGATTTTTTGAGAATTTTTGGGGAATTTTTTTTTTCATTTTTGGGGGATTTTACGGCAATTTTTCGGCGATTTTTTGGTGATTTTTTTTTTCTGAATTTTGGGGATTTTTTGGGAATTTTTTGAGAATTTTTTTTTTATTTTTTGGGGAATTTATTGGGGTTTTTTTGAGAATTTTTTGGGAATTTTTGGGGAATTTTTGGGAATTTTTTGGGAATTTTTGGAGATTTTTTGGAGGTTTTACAGCAATTTTTTTTTATTATTTTTTAGTGATTTTTTGGGTTTTTTGGAGGGTTTTCTGGAGGTTTCATAGCGATTTTTTAGGGATTTTTTGGAGGTTTTATGGTGATTTTTGGGGAATTTTTTGGGAATTTTTTTGGAATTTTTGGCGATTTTATAGCGATTTTTTGGGGATTTTGGGGGGGTTTGGGGAGATTTTAAGGGAATAAAAATCTACCCAAAATTTCAACGTACCTGAAATTTTTCGGTGTTTTTGTTTTTGGGGTGCCCGCAGTGATTGGCGACCCCAGACCCCAATTCTGGGTGGCTTTTGGGGTCCCTGAGTGGATTTTGGAGCCGATTTTCCACATTTCTGACCCAATTTTCGAGCAGATTTTTGGGATTTCTGACACGATTTTCGAACGGATTTTTTGGGGGGTTTTGACCAGCCTACCTGAAATTTGTACCTGTTTTTGTTTTTGGGGTGCCCGCAGTGATTGGCGACCCCAGACCCCAATTCTGGGTGGCTTTTGGGGTCCCTGAGTGGATTTTGGAGCCGATTTTCCGCATTTCTGAGCGGATTTTCGCGCGGTTTTTTTCGTTTGTTCACCCCAGCTTACCTGAATGTTTTACCTGTTTCTGTTTTTGGGGTGCCCGCAGTGATTGGCGACCCCAGACCCCAATTCTGGGTGGATTTTGGGGTCCCTGAGTGGATTTTGGAGCAGATTTTCCACATTTCTGACCCAATTTTCGAGCAGATTTTCCGCGTTTCTGACCCGATTTTCGAACGGATTTTTTGGGGGGTTTTGACCAGCCTACCTGAAATTTGTACCTGTTTCTGTTTTTGGGGTGCCCGCAGTGATTGGCGACCCCAGACCCCAATTCTGGGTGGCTTTTGGGGTCCCTGAGTGGATTTTGGAGCCGATTTTCCGCGTTTCTGACCCGATTTTCGCGCGGTTTTTTTTTCGTTTTTTCACCCCAGCTTACCTGAATGTTTTACCTTTTACCTGTTTCTGTTTTTGGGGTGCCCGCAGGCCATCGCGGCGGTGATCGGCGCCCCCCGCCCCCCGTTCCGGACCCCCACCAACCCGCTGTACTCGCCGCTGCTGGCGCTGCGCTTCGCCGACCCCAGCGGGGATTTGGGGGTGCGCACCTTCCACCGCCTGCTCTTCGACCTGGGGCCCGCTTTCCACCTGAGCCTGGCGCTGCTCAGGTGCCTCACCTGCCGCTGCTGCCGCCGCCGCGTCACCCCGTGTGAGGGCACCCCGAAATTTGCGGGGTTCGGGGGGAAATTCGAGCGAAATTCGGGCAAAAATCGGGCGAAATTCGGGTTTTTGGGGGGAGTTTGGGGGGTTTTGGGGGTCTCACCTGAGCCTCAGGTGTGTTGGAGTGAGCTCCGGTTCAGGTGACCCCGAAATTTGGGGATTTTGGGGGCTCCTGGGGGGGATTTGGGGAGAAATTTGGGTGAAATTCGGGCGAAATTCGGGTTTTTTGGAGGGTTTTAGGGGATTTAAGGGGGATTTTGGAGGGGTTTTGGGGGGGTTTTGGGGGTCTCACCTGAGCCTCAGGTGTGTTGGAGTGAGCTCCGGTTCAGGTGACCCCGAAATTTGGGTTTTTTGGGGGGATTTGGGGTGAAATTCGGGCGAAATTCGGGAGTTTGGGGGTGAAATTCGGGGGTTTTGGGGTGAAATTCGGGGATTTTGGGGGTTTTGGGGGTCTCACCTGAGCCTGGCGCTGCTCAGGTGCCTCACCTGCCGCTGCTGCCGCCGCCGCGTCACCCCCGTGTGAGGGCACCCCAGATTTGGGGGGGTCGGGGCGAAAGTCGAGCGAAATTCGGGCGAAATTCGGGCAAAAATCGCGCGAAATTCGGGTTTTTGGGGGGAGTTTGGGGGGTTTTGGGGGTCTCACCTGAGCCTCAGGTGTGTTGGAGTGAGCTCCGGTTCAGGTGACCCCGAAATTTGGGTTTTTTGGGGTTTTTGGGGTGAAATTCGGGCGAAATTCGGGAGTTTGGGGGTGAAATTCGGGGGTTTTGGGGTGAAATTCGGGGATTTTGGGGGTTTTGGGGTCTCACCTGAGCCTGGGGGTCCTCAGGTGTGTTGGAGTGAGCCCCGGTTCAGGTGACCCCGAAATTTGGGGATTTTGGGGGGGTCCTGGGAGGGATTTGGGGCGAAATTCGGGCAAAATTCGGGTTTTTTTGGGGGGGTTAGAGGGGTTTCAGGGGGATTTTGGGGGGTTTGGGGTTTTTTGGGGGGATTTTGGGGGTCTCACCTGAGTCTCAGGTGTGTTGGAGTGAGCTCCGGTTCAGGTGACCCCGAAATTTGGGTTTTTTGGGGGGATTTGGGGTGAAATTCGGGGGAAATTCGGGAGTTTGGGGGTGAAATTCGGGGGTTTTTGGGGTGAAATTCGGGGATTTTGGGGGTTTTGGGGGTCTCACCTGAGCCTGGCGCTGCTCAGGTGCCTCACCTGCGCGCTGCTGCCGCCGCCGCGTCACCCCCGTGTGAGGGCACCCCCAGATTTGGGGGGTTCGGGGCGAAAGTCGAGCGAAATTCGAGCGAAATTCGGGCAAAAATCGCGCGAAATTCGGGGTTTTTTGGGAAGTTTGGGGGGTTTGGGGGGTCTCACCTGAGCCTCAGGTGTGTTTGGAGTGAGCTCCGGTTCAGGTGACCCCGAAATTTGGGGATTTTGGGGGCTCCTGGGAGGGATTTGGGGTGAAATTCGGGCAAAATTCGGGTTTTTTTGGGGGGGTTAGAGGGGTTTCAGGGGGATTTTAGGGGGGTTGGGGTTTTTTTTTGAGGGGTTTTGGGGTCTCACCTGAGTCTCAGGTGTGTTGGAGTGAGCTCCGGTTCAGGTGACCCCGAAATTTGGGGATTTTGGGGGGATTTGGGGTGAAATTCGGGCGAAATTCGGGAGTTTGGGGGTGAAATTCGGGGGTTTTGGGGTGAAATTCGGGGATTTTGGGGGTTTTGGGGTCTCACCTGAGCCTGGGGGTCCTCAGGTGTGTTGGAGTGAGCCCCGGTTCAGGTGACCCCGAAATTTGGGGATTTTGGGGGGTCCTGGGAGGGATTTGGGGTGAAATTCGGGCAAAATTCGGGTTTTTTTTGGGGGGTTTAGAGGGGTTTCAGGGGGATTTTAGGGGGGTTGGGTTTTTTTGGGGGGGTTTTGGGGGTCTCACCTGAGTCTCAGGTGTGTTGGAGTGAGCCCCGTGTGAGGGGGCCCCGAAATTTGGGGATTTTGGGGGCTCCTGGGGGGGATTTGGGGAGAAATTTGGGTGAAATTCGGGCAAAATTCGGGTTTTTTGGAGGGTTTTAGGGGATTTAAGGGGGATTTTGGAGGGGTTTTGGGGGGGGTTTGGGGGTCTCACCTGAGTCTCAGGTGTGTTTGGAGTGAGCTCCGGTTCAGGTGACCCCAAAATTTGGGTTTTTTGGGGGGATTTGGGGTGAAATTCGGGCGAAATTCGGGGGTTTGGGGGTGAAATTCGGGGGTTTTGGGGTAAAGTTCGGGGATTTTGGGAATTTTGGGGTCTCACCTGAGCCTGGGGGTCCTCAGGTGTGTTGGAGTGAGCCCCGGTTCAGGTGACCCCGAAATTTGGGGATTTTGGGGGGTCCTGGGAGGGATTTGGGGCGAAATTCGGGCAAAATTCGGGTTTTTTTTGGGGGGGTTAGAGGGGTTTGAGGGGGATTTTGGGGGGTTTGGGGTTTTTTGGGGGGGTTTTGGGGGTCTCACCTGAGTCTCAGGTGTGTTGGAGTGAGCTCCGGTTCAGGTGACCCCGAAATTTGGGTTTTTTGGGGGGATTTGGGGTGAAATTCGGGCGAAATTCGGGAGTTTGGGGGTGAAATTCGGGGGTTTTGGGGTGAAATTCGGGGATTTTGGGGGTTTTGGGGGTCTCACCTGAGCCTGGCGCTGCTCAGGTGCCTCACCTGCCGCTGCTGCCGCCGCCGCGTCACCCCGTGTGAGGGCACCCCCAGATTTGGGGGGGTCGGGGCGAAAGTCGAGCGAAATTCGGGCGAAATTCGGGCAAAAATCGGGCGAAATTCGGGTTTTTTTGGGAAGTTTGGGGGGTTTTGGGGGTCTCACCTGAGCCTCAGGTGTGTTGGAGTGAGCTCCGGTTCAGGTGACCCCGAAATTTGGGTTTTTTGGGGTTTTTGGGGTGAAATTCGGGCGAAAATTCGGGAGTTTGGGGGTGAAATTCGGGGGTTTTGGGGTGAAATTCGGGGATTTTGGGGGTTTTGGGGTCTCACCTGAGCCTGGGGGTCCTCAGGTGTGTTGGAGTGAGCCCCGGTTCAGGTGACCCCGAAATTTGGGGATTTTGGGGGGTCCTGGGAGGGATTTGGGGTGAAATTCGGGCAAAATTCGGGTTTTTTTGGGGGGGTTTAGAGGGGTTTCAGGGGGATTTTAGGGGGGTTGGGTTTTTTGGGGGGGTTTTGGGGGTCTCACCTGAGTCTCAGGTGTGTTGGAGTGAGCCCCGTGTGAGGGGGCCCCGAAATTTGGGGATTTTGGGGGGTCCTGGGAGGGATTTGGGGCGAAATTCGGGCAAAATTCGGGGTTTTTTTGGGGGGTTTAGAGGGGTTTCAGGGGGATTTTAGGGGGGTTGGGTTTTTTGGGGGGGTTTTGGGGGTCTCACCTGAGTCTCAGGTGTGTTGGAGTGAGCCCCGTGTGAGGGGGCCCCGAAATTTGGGGATTTTGGGGGCTCCTGGGGGGAATTTGGGGAGAAATTTGGGTGAAATTCGGGCAAAATTCGGGTTTTTTGGAGGGTTTTTAGGGGATTTAAGGGGGATTTTGGAGGGGTTTTGGGGGGGTGTTGGGGGTCTCACCTGAGCCTCAGGTGTGTTGGAGTGAGCTCCGGTTCAGGTGACCCCGAAATTTGGGTTTTTTGGGGGGATTTGGGGTGAAATTCGGGCGAAATTCGGGAGTTTGGGGGTGAAATTCGGGGGTTTTGGGGTGAAATTCGGGGATTTTGGGGGTTTTGGGGTCTCACCTGAGCCTGGGGGTCCTCAGGTGTGTTGGAGTGAGCCCCGGTTCAGGTGACCCCGAAATTTGGGGATTTTGGGGGGTCCTGGGAGGGATTTGGGGTGAAATTCGGGCAAAATTCGGGTTTTTTTTTGGGGGGGTTAGAGGGGTTTCAGGGGGATTTTAGGGGGGTTGGGTTTTTTTGGGGGGGTTTTGGGGGTCTCACCTGAGCCTCAGGTGTGTTTGGAGTGAGCTCCGGTTCAGGTGACCCCGAAATTTGGGGTTTTTGGGGGGATTTGGGGTGAAATTTGGGCAAAATTCGGTTTTTTGTGGGGCTTTAGAGGGGTTCGAGGGGTGTTTTGGGGATTTTGGGGTTTTTTTTGGGGGGGGTTTTGGGAGTCTCACCTGAGCCTCAGGTGTGTTGGAGTCAGCCACCGTTCAGGTGACCCCGAAATTTGGGTTTTTTTGGGCTCCTGGGGGAATTTGGGGCGAAATTCGGGCAAAATTCGGGTTTTTTTTGGGGGCAAAATTCGGTGGGTTTTGGGGCAAAATTGGGGGATTTTTTTGGTGGGTTGGGGATTTTGGGGGATCGTTTGGGATTTCGGGGATTTGGGAGAATTTTTGGGGAGGATTTTGGGGGTTTAGGGGATTTGGGGGGATTTTTGCGGGAATTTTGTTGGGTTTGGGAGGAATTTTGGGGGGATTTTGGGGTCTCCATTAAACCTGACGTTTCTCCCCCAGCCGCCTCCTCGCATTCATTGTGGCGCCGGGGGTTTTGAGGTTTCTGTGGGGGGATTTTGGGGATTTTTTGGGGGGATTTTGGGGATTTTTTTGGGGGATTTTTTGGGATTTTTTGGGGATTTTTTGGGGCTCTAAACCCCGGCGGAACGGAAGTTCGGGGACACGCCGGGCGGCCGGAGCGGGCGGAAGTGACACAGCGGAAGTGACATAACGGAAGTGACACAGCGGAAGTGACACAGCGGAAGTCACGGAGGCCGCGTGGAGGCGCCGCCATGGGGCGGCCGGGGAAGGTGGGGGGGGGGAAAAATTCGGGAAAATTTGGGAAAATTTGGGAAAAATCTGGGAAAAAGCGGGAAAAAGCGGGATGGGGAGGGCTCGAGGGAACGGCGGCGGCTCGGGGAGCGCGGCGGAGCCGGGGGGGGGGAAAAAAGCGGCGGGAGGGGGAGGAAATTTTGGGATGGCAAAATTTTGGGAATCGTGAGGGGAAAAATTCGGGAATTCCCCAAATATTTTTGGGTTGCGGCTTTTCCTGAGGGGGAAAAGTGGGAATGTGGGGGGGACTTCCCAAAATTTGGGGGGTTGAGGCTTCTGTGAGGGGAAAAATCGGGGGATTGGGGATTCGCGGATTTGGGGATTCAGGGATTTGGGGATCTTGGAATTTGGGGAATTCCCGGATTTTGGCATTCAGGGACTTGGGAATTCCCGGATTTTGGCATTCAGGGATTTGGGAATTCCCGGATTTTGGCATTCAGGGATTCCCAAATTTTGTGAATTCCCGGATTTTGGGATTCAAGGGATTTTGGGAATTCCCGGATTTTGGCATTCAGGGATTCCCGGATTTTGGGAATTCCCAGATTTCGGGAATTTCGTGGCCCCTCTCCATGGGAAAATCGGGATTTGGGGGCTCTGAAAATTCCCAAAATTTGGGGGCTCCGACCTCTTTTTTTTTTTCCCGGAAAATCGGGATCGGGGCTTTTGGAATTCGGGGATTTTGGGAGATTTTTGGGATAAATTTGGGATAAATTTGGGATAATTTAGGATTTTCCAATCCCAGAGCAGTTCCCCTCTGGGAATTCGGGGATTTTGGGATAATTTAGGATCAATTCGGGATATTTTAGGATAATTTTGGATTATTTTAGGATAATTTTGGGATAGTT
Source organism: Sitta carolinensis (assembly GCA_032173965.1). NCBI lineage: Eukaryota > Metazoa > Chordata > Aves > Passeriformes > Sittidae > Sitta > Sitta carolinensis. The sequence continues at coordinate 738,069 of JAVUNC010000015.1, forward strand.
TTGGATATTTTTGGGATATTTTAGGGATATTTTGGGATTTTCCCTCCCCAGAGCCGTTTCCAGGCTCGAGCCCATTCCCAGTGGGATTTCCCCTCTGGGAATTTGGGGATAATTTAGGATATTTTAGGGATATTTTAGGATAATTTTGGATAATTTTAGTATAATTTTAGGGTAATTTTTGGGATAATTTAGGATAAATTCGGGATATTTTTGGATAATTTTAGGGTAATTTTGGGATAATTTTGGGCTGTTTTAGGGATATTTTGGGATATTTTAGGATAATTTTAGGATAATTTTGGGATATTTTAGGATAATTTTGGGATAAATTTGGGATATTTTAGGATTTTTCCAATCCCAGAGCCGTTTCCAGGCTCGAGCCCATTCCCAGCAGGATTTCCCCTCTGGGAATTCAGGGATTTTGGGATATTTTAGGATATTTTAAGATAATTTAGGGATATTTTAGGATATTTTGGGATATTTTGGGATATTTTAGGATATTTTAGGGATATTTTGGGATATTTTAGGATAATTTTGGATATTTTGGGATATTCCCTGTCCCCAGAGCCGTTTCCAGCGGGCCCAGCGCGAGTTCCCCTCTGGGAATTTGGGGTGAGATTTTGGGGATTATATTTGTAATGGGATAATTTGGGAATTTTAGTTTCAGGATATATTTTAGGAATATTTTGGGGATATTGAATTGGATGGATATTTTGGGATTATTCCCTGTCCCAGAGCCGTTTCCAGCGAGCCCAGCGCGCCCAGGCCCGCGCCCGCTCCGAGCGCGAGTTCCCCTCTGGGAATTGGGGATATTTTAGGATATTTTAGGATATTTTGGGATATTTTAGGATATTTTGGGATGATTTTGGGATTTTTCCCCTCTCCCAGAGCCGTTTCCAGCGAGCCCAGCGCGCCCAGGCCCGCGCCCGCTCCGAGCGCGAGTTCCCCTCTGGAATTGGGGAAATTTCGGGATATTTTGGGATATTTTAGGATATTTTGGATTTTGGATATTTTAGGATAATTTTGGGATGATTTTGGGATTTTTCCCCTCTCCCAGAGCCGTTTCCAGCGAGCCCAGCGCGCCCAGGCCCGCGCCCGCTCCGAGCGCGAGTTCCCCTCCGTCCCTCATTCCTTCGTGTTCCCGCGCGGCCGCGCCGGCAGGAGCCTGAGGAGCCTCGTGAGGGACCTGAGGAGAGTGCTGGAGCCTACACGGCCAGGAACCTGCAGGTGACACACCTGGGACACACCTGAGCACACCTGAGATACACCTGAGATACACCTGAGCACACCTGGGATCCCTGGGATCACTGGGATCCCTGGGATTGGGGACACTGGGAATGCTCTCAGCACAGTGCTGGAGCCCTACACGGCCAGGAACCTGCAGGTGACACACCTGAGACACCTTGAGAATGGGACAGGTGTGATACACCTGAGCCACACCTGGGAGTCCCTGGGATCAATGGGATCCCTGGGATCATGGGATCCCTGGGATTGGGGACACTGGGAATGCTCTCAGCACAGTGCTGGAGCCCTACACGGCCAGGAACCTGCAGGTGACACACCTGGGACACACTCGAGCACACTGAGATACACCTCAGACACCTGGGCACACCTGGGATCCCTGGGATCAATGGGATCCCTGGGATTGGGACACTGGGAATGCTCTCAGCACAGTGCTGGAGCCCTACACGGCCAGGAACCTGCAGGTGACACACCTGAGCACACCTGAGCACACCTGGGACAGGTGTGATACACCTGAGATACACCTGAGCACACCTGAGCACACCTGAGCACACTGGGGACACCTGAGATACACCTGGGCACACCTGAGCACACCTGAGACACACCTGGGCACACCTGAGCACACCTGAGACACACCTGGGCACACCTGAGCACACCTGGGATACACCTGAGCACACCTGGGCACACCTGGGACACTTGAGCACACCTGAGATAACCTGGCACACCTGGGCACACCTGAGCACACCTGGGCACACCTGAGGACACCTGGGATACACCTGAGCACACCTGGGCACACCTGAGACACACCTGGGATACACCTGCGCACACCTGGGATACACCTGAGCACACCTGAGCACACCTGGGATACACTGGGCACACCTGAGCACACCTGAGCACACCTGGGATACACCTGGGCACACCTGAGCACACCTGAGCACACCTGGGATACACCTGGGCAACCTGAGCACACCTGAGCACACCTGGGATACACCTGAGCACACCTGGGCACACCTGAGCACACCTGGGATACACCTGGGATACACCTGGGATACACCTGAGATACACCTGAGCACACCTGGGATACACCTGAGCACACCTGGGATACACCTGAGATACACCTGAGCACACCTGAGCACACCTGAGCACACCTGAGATACACCTGAGCACACCTGAGCACACCTGAGCACACCTGAGATACACCTGGGCACACCTGAGACACACCTGAGCACACCTGAGATACACCGGGGCACACCTGAGACACACCTGAGATACACCTGGGCACACCTGGGATACACCTGGGATACACCTGAGCACACCTGAGCACACCTGAGACACACCTGGGCACACCTTGAGCACACCTGGGCACACCTGAGCTCACTTCCCCAAGAATTTCGGGGGTTTTTTCCCCAAAATTTCATTTTTTTCTCCAGGAATTCTGGGATCCTGAGGAATGTTGGGATTTCCCCCCAGGAATTCTGGGATTCCAAGGAATGTTGGGCTGTTTTCCCCCCCGGAATTCTGGGATCCTGAGGAATGTTGGGATTTCCCACCCCAGGAATTTTGGGATTTCTCACTCCAGGAATTTTGAGGAATTTTGGGATTTCCCACCCCAGGAATTTTGGGATTTTCCACCAGGAATTTTGGGATTTCCCACTCCAGGGATTTTGGGATTTTGAGGAATTTTGGGATTTCCCACCCCAGGAATTTTGGGATTTCCCCCTCCAGGAATTTTGTGATTTTGAGGAATGTTGGGATTTCCCACCAGGAATTTTGGGATTTTGGGATTTCCCCCCCTGGAATTCTGGGATTCCAGGGAATGTTGGGCTGTTTTCCGCCCAGGTGCGCCGGAGCAATTCCCTGCGGGACGTGCTGGCCGTGGCCGGGCCCCTGGGAGTGACCCAATTCCTGACCCTGAGCAAATCCCAGAGCGGCATCAACCTGGTGGGAACTGGGAATCCGGGAATCCGGGAATTGGGGAATTTTGGGGAATTTTTTGGGGGGTTAAGGGAAAAATTTGGGGGGTTTACGGGGATTTTTGGGGTTTTTTTGGTTTTTTTTTTTGGGGTTTTTTTGGATTTTTGGGATTTTTTTGGGGTTTTTTGGGAATTTTGGGGATTTTTGGGAATTTTTGGGGGTTAAGGGAAAAATTTGGGGGTTTACGGGGATTTTTGGGGATTTTTTGGGTTTTTTGGGGGATTTTTTGGGGTTGTTTTTTGGGGGGATTTTTGGGGAATTTTTGGAGACATTTTGGGATTTTTTTGGGATTTTTTTTGGATTTTAGGGGGATTTTTTTGGGGGGATTTTAGGGTAATTTTTGGGAATTTTTTTGGATTTTTTTGGATTTTAGAGGAATTTTTGAGGATTTTTTGGGGGTTTTTTGGGTTTTTTTTGGGAATTTTGGGAATTTTGGGGAATTTTTGGGGGGGTTAAGGGAAAAATTTGGGGGAAATTTGGGGGTTTAGGGGGATTTTTGGGGATTTTTTTTTGTTTTTTTTGGATTTTAGAGGATTTTTTTGGGTTTTTTTGGGAATTTTGGGGATTTTTGGAATTTTGGGGGAGTTAAGGGAAAAATTTGGGGGAAATTTGGGGAATTTAGGGGGATTTTTGGGGATTTTTTTGGGTTTTTTTTGGATTTTAGGGGGATTTTTTGGGGAATTTTTGGGGACTTTTGGGAGATTTTTGGGGGCCTTTGGAATTTTAGGGGGAATTCTGGGAATTTTTGGGAATTTGGGGTCCTGGAGCCCTCACAGACCCAGAGGATGAGAGAATTTTCCAGGAGTGGATCCGTGACTGATCCCAAAGTAAACGCTCTGATGGGTCTGGGGGAATTGGGGATTTGGGAATTTGGGGTTTGGGATTTGGGATTGGGAATTTGGGATTTGAAAATTTGGGATTTGAAAATTTGGGTTTTGGGGTTTCTGAATTTGGGATTGGGATTTGGGGTTTGGGAATTTGGGGGTTTGGGATTTGGGAATTTGGGAATTTGAGGTCAGGAATTTGGGATATTTGGGAATTTGAGATTGGGAATTTGGGAATTTGGGATTTGGAGTTTGGGGTTTGGGATTGGGAATTTGGGATTTAGGATTTGGGATTGGGGAATTTGGGATTTTGGGATTTGGGAATTTGGGATTTGAAAATTTGGGCTTTGGGGTTTCTGAATTTGGGATTGGGATTTGGGGTTTGGGAATTTCGGGATTTGGGAATTTGGGAATTTGGGATTTGGGGGTTTGGGATTGGGAATTTGGGATTTGGGAATTTGAGGTCAGGAATTTGGGATATTTGGGATTGGAAATTTGGGATTGGGAATTTGGAATTTGGGGATTTGGGGTTTGTGAATTTGGGATTGGGATTGGGAATTTGAGATTGGGAATTTGGGGTTTGGAATTTGGGAATTTGGGGATTTGGAGTTTGGGGTTTGGGATTGGGAATTTGGGATTTAGGATTTGGGATTTGGGGATTTGGGATTGGGAATTTGGGAATTGGGGATTTGGGATTTGGGATTTGGGGTTTGGAGTCGTGAATTTAGGATTTGGGGTCCAGAATTCGGGATTTTCCCGGGATTTTCCTGGGATTTTTTGGGGATTTTCCCGGGATTCTCAACCTTTTCCTCCTTCCCAGAAACTCTTCCGGCTGCCGGGCGGTCCCACCTTGACCTTCAAAGTGCTGCAGGTGAGGCTGGGATGGGGATTTGTTGGGATTTGTTGGGATTTTAATGGGATTTTTTATGGGATTTTTCCCATTTTTATGGGATTTTTATGGGATTTTTAATGGGATTTTTAATGGGATTTTTAATGGGATTTTTCCCTTTCTAATGGGATTTTTTATGGGATTTTTCCCATTTTTATGGGATTTTTAATGGGATTTTTAATGGGATTTTCCCCATTTTTATGGGATTTTTAATGGGATTTTTAATGGGATTTTTCCCATTTTTATGGGATTTTTATGGGATTTTTGCCATTTTTTATGGGATTTTTATGGGAGTTCTTTTTATGGGATTTTTTATGGGATTTTTCTCATTTTTATGGGATTTTTTATGGGATTTTTAGGAGATTTTTCCCATTTTTTATGGATTTTTGCAGTTTTCATGGGATTTTAATGGGATTTTAATGGGGTTTTTTTGTTTTTATGGATTTTTATGGAATCTTTTCCCATTTCCCCCCTTTCCCAGCACTCCCTGGTGCGGGACGTGGTGTCAGCACTTGGGGATTCCGGGCTGGGATTTTATGGGATTTTAATGGGATTTTTGGGGTTTATGGGATTTTATTGGGTATTTTTTGTTTTTATGGAATTTCATGAATCTTTTCCCATTTCCCCTTTCCAGTACTCCCTGGTGCGGACGTGGTGTCAGCACTTGGGGGATTCCGGCTGGATTTTATGGGATTTTAATGGGATTTTTGGGGGTTTATCGGGATTTTTACGGGTTTTTTTGTTTTTATGGATTTTTATGGAATCTTTTCCCATTTTCCCCTTTCCCAGTACTCCTGGTGCGGGACGTGGTCTCAGCACTTGGGGATTCCGGGCTGGATTTTTGCAGTTTTTATGGGATTTTAATGGGATTTTTGCAGTTTTTCTGTGATTTTTACGGTTTTTTTTTGTTTTTATGGAATTTCATGGAATCTTTTCCCATTTTCCCCCCTTTCCCAGTACTCCCTGTGCGGGACGTGGTGTCAGCACTTGGGGATTCCGGGCTGGGATTTTATGGGATTTTAATGGATTTTTGGGGGTTTATGGGATTTTATTGGGTATTTTTTTGTTTTTATGGAATTTCATGGAATCTTTTCCCATCATTCCCCCTTTCCCAGTACTCCCTGGTGCGGACGTGGTGTCGGCACTTGGGGGATTCCGGGCTGGGATTTTATGGGATTTTAATGGGATTTTTGGGGGGTTTATGGGATTTTTACGGGTTTTTTTTTGTTTTTATGGATTTTTATGGAATCTTTTCCCATTTTCCCCCTTTCCCAGCACTCCCTGGTGCGGGACGTGGTCTCAGCACTTGGGGGATTCCGGGCTGGGATTTTTGCAGTTTTTATGGGATTTTAATGGGATTTTTGCAGTTTTTCTGTGATTTTTACGGGTTTTTTTTGTTTTTATGGAATTTCATGGAATCTTTTCCCATTTTTCCCCCCTTTCCCAGCACTCCCTGGTGCGGGACGTGGTGTCAGCACTTGGGGGATTCCGGGCTGGGATTTTATGGGATTTTAATGGGATTTTTGGGGGTTTATGGGATTTTATTGGGTATTTTTTTGTTTTTATGGAATTTCATGGAATCTTTTCCCATTTCCCCCCTTTCCCAGTACTCCCTGGTGCGGGACGTGGTGTCGGCACTTGGGGGATTCCGGGCTGGGATTTTATGGGATTTTAATGGGATTTTTGGGGGTTTATGGGATTTTTACGGGGTTTTTTTTGTTTTTATGGATTTTTATGGAATCTTTTCCCATTTTCCCCCTTTCCCAGCACTCCCTGGTGCGGGACGTGGTCTCAGCACTTGGGGGATTCCGGGCTGGGATTTTTGCAGTTTTTATGGGATTTTAATGGGATTTTTGCAGTTTTTCTGTGATTTTTACGGGGTTTTTTTTGTTTTTATGGAATTTCATGGAATCTTTTCCCATTTTTCCCCCTTTCCCAGCACTCCCTGGTGCGGGACGTGGTGTCAGCACTTGGGGATTCCGGGCTGGGATTTTATGGGATTTTAATGGATTTTGGGGGTTTATGGATTTTATTGGGTATTTTTTGTTTTTATGGAATTTCATGGAATCTTTTCCCATTTTTCCCCCTTTCCAGTACTCCCTGGTGCGGGACGTGGTGTCGGCACTTGGGGGATTCCAGGCTGGGATTTTTGCAGTTTTTATGGGATTTTAATGGGATTTTTGCAGTTTTTCTGGGATTTTAATGGATTTTTTTTGTTTTCATGGAATCTTTTCCCATTTTTCCCCTTTCCCAGTACTCCCTGGTGCGGGATGTGGTCTCAGCTCTGCGCAGGCACCGCATGCACGAGCAGCAGTTCCTGCACCCCCCGCTCCTGGTGCTCGGCAATTTCGGGGTGCCCGGGATGCACCTCAAGCTCCTGGCCGGGATTTTCCAGGGCTTTTCCCGGCCCTCAACGTCCACAAGGTCCGGGAAGGGTTGGGAGTTGGGATTTGGGGGTTGGGAAAAATGGGGATATGGGAAAAAACCAACAGGGATTTGGGGTTTGGGGTTTTAGGAAATGGGGATTTTGGATTTGGGGTTTGGGAATTTTGGCGTTTGGGAATGGGGATTTGGGGTTTGGGAATTTTGGGGTTTGGGTTTTGGGGTTGGGATTTGGGGTTTGGAAAATGGGGATTTGGGATTTTGGAAATAGGGATTTGGATTTGGGGTTTGGGAAAAATGGGATATGGGAAAAAACAACAGGGATTTGGGGTTTGGGGTTTTAGGAAATGGGGATTTTGGATTTGGGGTTTGGGAATTTTGGCGTTTGGGAATGGGGATTTGGGGTTTGGGAATTTTGGGGTTTAGGGTTTTGGGATTGGGATTTGGGGTTTGGAAATGGGGATTTGGGAATTTTGGGAAATAGGGATTTGGGATTTGGGGTTTGGGAAAAATGGGGATATGGGAAAAAACCAACAGGGATTTGGGGTTTGGGGTTTTAGGAAATGGGGATTTTGGATTTGGGTTTGGGAATTTGGGTTTGGAAGGATTTGGGTTTGGGAATTTTGGGGTTTAGGGTTTTGGGATTGGATTTGGGGTTTGGAAATGGGATTTGGAATTTTGGGAATAGGGATTTGGGATTTGGGGTTTGGGAAAAATGGGATATGGGAAAAACCAACGGGATTTGGGGTTTGGGGTTTTAGGAAATGGGATTTTGGATTTGGGGTTTGGGAAATGGGGATTTGGAAAAGTGGGATTTGGGGTTTGGGGTTTTAGGAATGGGGATTTTGGATTTGGGGTTTGGAATGGGGATTTGGGAATTTTGGGTTTGGGGTTTGGGAATTTGGGGTTTGGGAATTTTGGGTTTGGGATTTGGAAATTGGGATTTGGGGATTTGGGGTGGGAATTTGGTTGGGTTTCGGGAATTTGGTTTAGGAAAAATGGGATTTGGGGATTTGGGAAGATGGGATTTGGGGTTGGGAATGGGATTTGGGGTTTAGGAATTTTGGGGTTTGCAGTTTTGGAAATGGGATTTGGGAATTTTGGTTTGGATTGGGGATTTGGGTTTGGGAATTTTGGGTTGGGATTTTGGGAATGGGGATTTGGGGTTTGGGAATGGGGATTTGGGTTTGGGAATTTTGGGGTTTGGGAACGGGATTTGGGTTTGGGAATCTGGGGTTTAGGATTTTGGGGATTGGGGTTTGGGAAATGGGTATTTGGGAATTTGGGTTTGGGTTTGGGATTTTGGGAAATGGGGTTTGGATTGGGTTTGGGAATGGGATTTGGGGTTTGGGAATTTTGGGTTTAGGTTTTGGGGATTGGGATTTGGGCTTTGGAAATGGGATTTGGGGATTTGGGGTTTGGGAATGGGGATTTGGGAAAACGGTTTGGGGTTTGGGAGAAGTGGGATTTGGAAAATGGGGATTTGGGGATTTGGGAAATGGGGATTTGGGAAATGGGAATTTGGGGTTTGGGATTTGGGAAATGGGGTTTGGGGATTGGGTTTTGGGAGAAGCAGGAATTTTGGGTTTCGGGATTTGGGACATGGGAGGGGGAAATGGGGATTTGGGATTTGGGAAAAATGGGCATTTGGGAAAAACAGGGATTTGGGATTTGGGAAAAATGGCATTTGGGTTTGGGGAAAATGGGATTTGGGAACAGGGGAGAAAGGGTTTGGGAACAGGAGAGGGGTGGGAATAGGGGAGATTTGGGATTGGGAGGAGGGGGATTTTTCCCATTCCCATTTTTCCTGTTTTTCCCATTTCCCCCATTCTCATTTCCCATTTTTTTCCCCTTTCCCAGCTCAACCTCAACTCCATCCGCCGCTGTTTGCTGATCTCCTACAACGCCGACTCCCACTCCTGGAATTCCGCCACTAGTGAGTCCCAAATCCCAAATCCCAAATCCCAAATTCCCAAATCCCAAATCCCAGATTCCCAAATCCCAGATTCCCAAATCTCTCAATTCTCAAATCCCCCAATTCCCAAATCCCAGATTCCAAAATTCCCCAATTCCCAAAGTCTCAAATCCCCCAATTCCCAAATCCCCTCAGTTCCCAAAGTCCCAGATTCCCAAATCCCTCAATTCTCAAATCCCCCACTTTCCAAATCCCCTAAAATCCCAGATTCCAAAATTCCCCAATTCCCAAAGTCTCAAATCCTCCAATTCCCAAATCCCAGATTTCAAAATTCCCCAATTCCCAAAGTCTCAAATCCCCCAATTCTCAAATTCAGAGATTCCCAAATCCCAAATCCCTCAATTCCCCAGTTCCCAAATTCCCCCAAGTCCCAAATTCCAATTTTCCCAATTCCCAAATTCTCCTTTTCCCCCAATTCCCAGATTCCCAAATGCCCCAATTCCCAGCCCACATTCCCAAATTCACATTTTTTTCCAAATTCCCATTTTTCCCCCATTCCAGCAGTGCCCAGTTGCTCTCCACATTCCCAGATTTTTCCCAGATTTTTCCCAAATTCCCATTTTTCCCCCATTCCAGGAGTGTCCAGGTGGTTCCACATTCCATTTTCCCAGATTTCTCCCAGATTTTTCCCAGATTTTTCCCAAATTCCCATTTTCCCCCCCATTCCAGCAGTGCCCAGTTGATCCCCACATTCCTAGTTTTCCCATTTTTCCCAGATTTTTCCCAAATTCCCATTTTCCCCCCATTCCAGCAGTGCCCAGTTGCTCCCCACATTCCCATTTTCCCAGATTTTCCCCAGATTTTTCCCAAATTCCCGTTTTTCCCCCCCATTCCAGCAGTGTCCAGGTGGTGCCCGTGGGGCTCAGCCGGGGACTCCGGAAAATTCTCCGGGAGAAATTCCCGAACCTGAGCCGGCTGGAGGACGTCAGCCAGCTGCTGCTGGGGTACCTGGGGGACACCTGGGCACACCTGGGGGGGTGGGGACACACCTGGGCACCTCCCTGGGGGACACCTGGGCACACCTGGGCACACCTGGGGGGGTGGGGACACACACACTGGGGACACCTGGGACACCTGGGGCACACCTGGGCACACCTGGGGGGGTGGGGACACACCTGGGCACCTCCCTGGGGGACACCTGGGCACACCTGGGGGGGTGGGGGACACACCTGGGCACACCTGGGATACATCTGGTGACATTGGACACACCTGGGCACACCTGGGGGATACCTGGGCACACCTGGGGGAGGTAGGGACACACCTGGGCACACCCCGAGGAACACCTGGGGATACACAGAGGCACCTGGGCACACCTGGGAAATACTGAGGACACCTGAGGGACACCTGGGGGATACCTGAGGGACACCTGGGCACACCTGAGGGATACCTGGACACACCTGGGGCACACCTGAGGGATACCTGGGCACCTGGGGCACACCTGAGCGATACCTGGACACACCTGGTCCCACCTGGTCCCACCTGTGCACACCTGGGGGATACCTGGGACACTGGGGGATACCTGAGGGATACCTGGACACACTGGTCCACTGGTCCCACCTGTGCACACCTGGGGGATACCTGGGCACACTGGGGGATACCTGAGGGATACCTGGAACACCTGGTCCCACCTGGTCCCACCTGTGCACACCTGGGGGATACTGGGCACACCTGGGGGATACCTGAGGGATACCTGGACACACCTGGTCCCACCTGGTCCACCTGTGCACACCTGTTTCCCCCCCCCCCCCAGGGAGGTGGCGCTGTCAGAGAGCGAGCGGAGCCGGACGGGCCAGAACGTTCTGGAGCTGCCGCAGAACTGCGAGGGGGGGGGAACAGCGCGGAGCAGCGGAGCGCCGTGAGGCTGACTGAGGTGAACTGGGAATGATACTGGGAATGATCCTGGGAATGATCTGGGAATGGGACTGGGGGGAACAGCGCGGAGCAGCGGAGCGCCGTGAGGCTGACTGAGGTGAACTGGGAATACTGGGAATGATCTGGGAATGATCTGGGAATGGGACTGGGGGGAACAGCGCGGAGCAGCGGAGCGCCGTGAGGCTGACTGAGGTGAACTGGGAATGATACTGGGAATACTGGGAATGATGGGAATGGGACTGGGGGGAACAGCGCGGAGCAGCGGAGCGCAGTGCGGCTGACTGAGGTGAACTGGGAATGATACTGGGAATACTGGGAATGATGGGAATGGGACTGGGGGGAACAGCGCGGAGCAGCGGAGCGCAGTGCGGCTGACTGAGGTGAACTGGGAATGATACTGGGAATACTGGGAATGATGGGAATGGGACTGGGGGGAACAGCGCGGAGCAGTGGAGCGCCGTGGGCTCACGAGGTGAACCGGGAATGATACTGGGAACACTGGAAGAATGGGAATGGGACTGGGGGGAACAGCGCGGAGCAGCGGAGCGCAGTGCGGCTGACTGAGGTGAACTGGGAATGATACTGGGAATGATCCTGGGAATGATGGGAATGGGACTGGGGGGAACAGCGCGGAGCAGCGGAGCGCAGTGCGGCTCACGAGGTGAACCGGGAATGGTACTGGGAATACTGGCAATGGGACTGGGAATGATACTGGGAATACTGGGAATGGGACTGGGAATATGGGAATGATACTGGGAATACTGGGAATGGTACTGGGAATACTGGGAATGGTACTGGGAATGATACTGGGAATGGGACTGGGGGACAGCGCGGAGCAGCGGAGCGCAGTGCGGCTCACCGAGGTGAACCAGGATACTGGGAATGGTACTGGAATACTGGGAATGATACTGGGAATGATACTGGGAATGATACTGGGAATACTGGGAATGGGAATGATCCGGGGAATGGGACTGGGAACGTACTGGGAATGGTACTGGGAATGGGACTGGGAATGATACCGGGAATACTGGGAATGATACTGGGAATGGGACTGGGGGGACAGCGCGGAGCAGCGGAGCGCAGTGCGGCTCACCGAGGTGAACCGGGAATACTGGGAATGATAGTGGGAATGATACTGGGAATGATGGGAATGATACTGGGAATGGTCCTGGGGATACTGGGGCACTGGGACAGGTGGGATCGGTGCCCAGGTGCCACCGCACCTCACCGGGGTCCCCCTGTCCCTGTGTCTCTCTGTCCATCCCCGTGTCCCTCCCTCCGTCCGTGTGTCCATCCCCGTGTCCGTGTCCCTCTCCGTGTCCCTCCGTCCCCATGTCCGTGTGTCCATCCGTGTGTCCATCCCCGTGTCCATGTCCCTCTCCGTGTCCCTCTGTCCGTGTGTCCGTCCCCATGTCCCTCCCTCCGTCCGTGTGTCCATCCCCGTGTCCATGTCCCTCTCCGTGTCCCTCTGTCCGTGTGTCCGTCCCCATGTCCCTCCGTCCCCATGTCCGTGTGTCCACCCCTCTGTCCATCCCGTGTCCCTCTGTCCATCCCTCTGTCCATGTGTCCATCCCCGTGTCCCCGTGTCCCTCTGTCCATCCCTCTGTCCATCCCCGTGTCCGTGTGTCCCCGTGTCCCTCTGTCCCTCCCCGTGTCCCCGTCCCTCCATCCCTGTGTCCGTGTGTCCATCTGTGTGTCCATCCCTCTGTCCATCCCTCTGTCCATCCCCGTGTCCCGTGTCCATGTGTCCCTCTGTCCATCCCTCTGTCCATCCCCGTGTCCCTGTGTCCGTGTGTCCCAGATCGGGCCCCGTCTGACGCTGCAGCTGCTGAAGGTGGAGGAGGGGCTGGGCCAGGGCAACGTCCTGTACCACGGCTGGGTGAGTGACGGACAGGTGACACACCTGGGGACAGGTAACACACCTGTACCACGGGCTGGGTGAGTGACGGACAGGTGACACACCTGGGGACAGGTAACACACCTGTACCACGGGCTGGGTGAGTGACGGACAGGTAACACACCTGGGGACAGGTAACACACCTGTACCACGGGCTGGGTGAGTGACGGACAGGTGACACACCTGGGGACAGGTAACACACCTGTACCACGGGCTGGGTGAGTGACGGACAGGTAACACACCTGGGGACAGGTAACACACCTGTACCACGGGCTGGGTGAGTGACGGACAGGTAACACACCTGGGACAGGTGACACACCTGGGGACAGGTAACACACCTGGGACACACCTGTACCACGGGCTGGGTGAGTGACGGACAGGTAACACACCTGGGACAGGTGAGGGACACACTTGGGACAGGTAACACACCTGGGGACAGGTGAGGGACACACCTGGGACAGGTGACACACCTGGCACAGCATAGGGGGATCTCATCCAGCCCAACCATGGCTCAGGTGTACCCCAGCTGTGCCCAGCTGTACCCCAGTGTGCCCAGGTGTACCCCAGGTGTACCCAGGTGTACCCCAGGTGTACCCAGGTGTACCCCAGGTGTGCCCAGGTGTACCCCAGGTGTACCCCAGTGTGCCCAGGTGTACCCAGGTGTGCCCAGGTGTACCCCAGGTGTGCCCAGGTGTGTCCAGATGTACCCCAGGTGTACCCCAGGTGTACCCAGGTGTACCCCAGGTGTGCCCAGGTGTACCCCAGGTGTACCCCAGTGTGCCCAGGTGTACCCAGGTGTGCCCGGGTGTACCCCAGGTGTGCCCAGGTGTGTCCAGATGTACCCCAGGTGTACCCCAGGTGTACCCAGGTGTACCCCAGGTGTACCCAGGTGTACCCCAGGTGTACCCCAGGTGTACCCAGGTGTGCCCAGGTGTGCCCAGGTGTACCCCAGGTGTGCTCAGGTGAGCTTTCCCCACAGCCCCCAAAGGGGAGGCGGAGCTGCGCGAGCTCCAGGTGCGCCGGGAGCAGCGGCTGCAGGTGAGGGCGGAGCGGCGCCGCAAGCAGGAGCAGAACCTGGAGCGCAAACGGCTGCAGCGCCTGCGGCACAGGTGAGCACACCTGGGCTCAGGGGAGCACACCTGGGGCTCAGGGGAGCACGGGAGGGCTCAGGTGAGCACAGCTGGGGCTCAGGTGAGCACAGGTGTGCCTGGGACACGGGGAAAGGGCTCAGGTGAGGGCAGGTGGAGCTCAGGTGAGCACAGGGGAGGGCAGGGGAGCACAGCTGGGGCTCAGGTGAGCACACCTGGGGCTCAGGTGTGCTTGGGACATGTGGGAGGGCTCAGGTGAGGCTCAGGTAGAGGGCAGGGGGGGCTCAGGTGTGCCAGGGACACAGGGAGGGGCTCAGGTGAGCACAGGTGAGGCTCAGGTGTGCCAGGGACATGGGGAGGGGCTCAGGTGTGGCAGGGGGCTCCCAGGTGAGGAGAGTCACACAGGTGAGGGCGGGGTGTGTGTGTGTGTCCCAGGTGAGGGAGCCTGGCCAGGTCCATCCCCAGGTGTGCCCTCACCTGTGCCCCCCTTACCTGTCCCTCTCACCTGTCCATCCCTCACTGGTCTCTCTCACCTGTCCCCCCTCACCTGTGTCCCCCTCACCTGTCCCCTCTCACCTGTCCATCCCTCACCTGTGTCCCCCTCACCTGTCCCTCACCTGTCCCTCTCACCTGTCCCCCCCAGGGAGCGCAGCCTGGCGGGGATGGGCCGGGGCCCAGGTGAGCCAGCAGGTGGCCCAGGTGAGGCGGCAGGTGGCCCAGGTGAGGCGGCAGGTGACAGCGGTGCCGAGGACCCCGGCGCACCTGAGGCAGGTGAGGCCGAGGAGGCCGAGGACGACGCCGAGTATTTCAGACAGGAGCTGGGGGCGGAGCCAGACCCAGGTGAGCTGGGGGCACAGGTGAGCTGGGGGGGGGGGGATTTGGGGGATCCAGGTGAGTCTGGGGGGATCCGGTGAGGTTGGGGGCAATAAAAGGAGATTTGGGATTCCCAGGTGAGTTTAGGGGATCCAGGTGGCTTTTGGGATTCCAGGTGAATTTGGGGTTCCCAGGTGAGTTTGGGGGATTCAGGTGAATTTTTGGGATTCCCCAGGTGAATTTTGGGGTTCCCAGGTGAGATTGGGGGATTCAGGTGAATTTTTGGGATTCCCAGGTGAATTTTGGGGTTCCCAGGTGAGTTTGGGGGATTCAGGTGAATTTTTGGGATTCCCAGGTGAATTTTGGGGTTCCCAGGTGAGTTTGGGGGATTCAGGTGAATTTTTGGGATTCCCAGGTGAATTTTGGGGTTCCCAGGTGAGTTTGGGGGGATTCAGGTGAATTTTGGTTTCCAGGTGAGTTTAGGGGATCCGGTGAATTTGGGGTCCCCAGGTGAGCCTGGGGGGCAGGGCTGGGCCCGGAAGTGGCTGATGAGACCAAAATTCCTGAATTTCCGTGATTTGGGATTTAAGTAAACGCTCTGACGCTTCCAGCCCCCCAAAGCCCAAATCTCCCCCCTCAATTCCCATTTTCCCCCCCTCAATTCCCAATTTTTCCCCCCCAAATCCCAAATTTTCCCCCCAATCCTATTTCCACCCCCCAAAATTCCCAATTTTTTCCTCTTTTTCCCCAGATTTGTTCCCCAGCTGCTCCAAGAGGAAGCGAAGCCCCTCGGCCGCTCCCCGGGCCCGGAAACGACGGAAGAGGAGCCAGAATTCCCAAAAATCCCACCCTGGACATCCTGGAATTTCCAAATCCCACCCTGGAACTCCCAAATTTCGTCCTGGCACCCCAAAATCCCAACAGGGAACCCCAAAATCCCAACAGGGAACCCCAAAATTCCATCCTGGATCCCAAAAATCCCGTCCAGGCCATCCCAAAAATCCCAAATCCCAACCTGGATCCCAAAAATCCCAATGGAAAACCCCAAAATTCCAACCAGGATCCCAAAAATCCCATCCAGGCCATCCCAAAAATCCCAAATCCCAGCCCAGGAAACCTGGAACCCCCAAATCCCAACGGGAAACCCCAAAATCCCAAAAATCCCAAAGGAAAACCCCAAAATCCCAAAAATCCCAACATGAAACCCCAAAATTCCACCCTGGATCCCAAAAATCCCAAAGGAAAACCCCAAAATTCCACCCTGGATCCCAAAAATCCCAATCTAAATCCCAGAAATCCCAAAAATCCTAAATACCAACCAGGATCCCAAAATCCCCATCCCAAAAATCCCAAAATTCCCAAATCCCACTGGGGGTGTCTCCCAAGCCCCCGGAAAATCCCGAATTTCCAACGGCCCAGAAAGGGAAAAACTGAGGGGGAAAAAACTAAAAATTGGGAATTTTGGGATTTCCAGAAGGATTTTGGGATTCTCCAGAGGAATTCTGGGATCTCCTTCGAAGAAGTTTTGGGATTCTCTGGGGAATTTTGGGATTTCCCAAGGAATTTTGGGATTTCCCTGAGGAATTTTGGGATTTCCCAAGGAATTTTGGGATTTCCCAAGGAAATTTTGGGATTTCCCAAGGAATTTTGGGATCCCCTGGGGGTTCTGAGGTTTTTTTTCCCCCCCAGCAGATTTTGGAATTTCCTGAGGGAATTTTGGGATTCCCCAAATCCGGGTGAGAGCGCCCCAAAAAATGGGAAAAAAAAATCCCACAAATCCCCAGTGGGAATTTCAGGGATCCTCAGGGTCGGAATTCCGGGTTGGAAATTCGGGAATAAAGCTGGATTCACCCCCAGGGCCTCGTGGTTTTTTTCCTACCCCAAATCCCAGTTTTCTACCCCAAAATTCACTTTTCCCAAAGTAATTCCCACTTTCCCCCAAAAATTCCCATTTTCCACCTCACAAAATTCCCGTTTTCCATCCCCTATTTCCAAAAAATTCCCATTTTTCCCATCCCAAATTCCGGTTTTTTACCTCCCAAATTCCCATTTCCACCTTCCCAAATTCCTTTCTTTTCCCACCCCAAAATCTCTATTCCATTTCCCCTCCCAAATTCCCTTTCCTCTCCCCCAAAAAATTCTTTTCCCATTTTTTTTTTTTTTTTTTTTTTTTTTTTTTTTTTTTTTTTTTTTTTTTTTTTTTTTTTTTTTTTTTTTTTTTTTTTTTTTTTTTTTTTTTTTTTTTTTTTTTTTTTTTTTTTTTTTTTTTTTTTTTTTTTTTTTTTTTTTTTTTTTTTTTTTTTTTTTTTTTTTTTTTTTTTTTTTTTTTTTTTTTTTTTTTTTTTTTTTTTTTTTTTTTTTTTTTTTTTTTTTTTTTTTTTTTTTTTTTTTTTTTTTTTTTTTTTTTTTTTTTTTTTTTTTTTTTTTTTTTTTTTTTTTTTTTTTTTTTTTTTTTTTTTTTTTTTTTTTTTTTTTCCCCCCCAAAAAATTCCCATTTTTTCCCCCCAAAAATTCCCATTTTCCCCAAATTTCCATTTTTTCCTCCCCAAATTCCCATTTTCCCACCCTAAATCCCCACGGGGGAGGTGCTGGAACCGCGGCTTTATTGAACTGGGATCCACTGGAGCCAAACTGGGATCCATTGGGATGAGCTGGGATCCACTGGAATCCACTGGGATCTTCTGGGATGAGCTGGGATCCTCTGGAGCCAAACTGGGATCCATTGGGATGAGCTGGGATCCACTGGAGCCAAACTGGGATCCACTGGGATCTTCTGGGATGGACTGGGATGAACTGGGATCCACTGGGATTTTCTGGGATGAACTGGGATCCACTGAGATTTGCTGGGATCCACTGGGATCCTCTGGAGCCAAACTGGGATGAGCTGGGATCCACTGGGATGAGCTGGGATCCTGTGGGATCTGGGAGGAGCTGGGATCTTCTGGGATGATCCGGGATCCCCTGGGATCTTCTGGGATGATCCGGGATCCACTGGGCTCCTCTGGGATCCCCTGGGCTCCCCTGGGCGCGGCTCAGTTGGTGGAGGGCCTGGGGGAGGAACGGGAGAGACGGGACAGGTGAGGGAACCCAGGTGAGTGCACAGGTGAGTGTGACACGCCCAGGTGTGCCCCAGGTGTGCCCAGGTGTGTGTAACCCCCCCCCCCCCCGGTGTGCCCAGGTGTATCTCAGGTGTGCCCAGGTGTATCTCAGGTGTATCTCAGGTGTGCTCAGGTGTGTCCAGGTGTATCTCAGGTGTGTCCAGGTGTATATCAGGTGTGCCCAGGTGTCTCAGGTGTGTCTCAGGTGTGCCCAGGTGTATCTCAGGGTGTGTATCAGGTGTGTCTCAGGTTGTGTCTCAGAGTGTTGTCCAGGTGTTGATTCAGGTGTGTCCCATGGTGTATCTCAGGTTGTGCTCAGGTGTGTTGCATGGTGTGCCCAGGTGTACTCAGGTGTGCTCAGGTGTGCCAGAGTGTGCTCAGGTGTGTCTCAGGTGTGCTCAGGTGTGTTCAGGTGTGCCAGGTGTATCTCAGGTGTGCCCAGGTGTATCTCAGGTGTGCTCAGGTGTACTCAGGTGTGCTCAGGTGTGTCTCAGGTGTGCTCAGGTGTACTCAGGTGTGCCCAGGTGTATCCAGGTGTGCTCAGGTGTGTCTCAGGTGTATCTCAGGTGTGCTCAGGTGTATCTCAGGTGTGCTCAGGTGTGTCTCAGGTGTGCCCAGGTGTATCTCAGGTGTGCCCAGGTGTATCTCAGGTGTGCCCAGGTGTATCTCAGGTGTGCTCAGGTGTATCTCAGGTGTGCTCAGGTGTGTCTCAGGTGTGCCCAGGTGTATCTCAGGTGTGCCAGGTGTATCTCAGGTGTGCTCAGGTGTATCTCAGGTGTGCTCAGGTGTGTCTCAGGTGTGCTCAGGTGTGTCTCAGGTGTGTCTCAGGTACTCACTTTGCCCACTCCACGTTGAGGATGAGGTGGTCGTAGCCGAAGCCGGAGACGCCGGCGATGGCGCGGGCGGCGTCCTCGCGCCGGTGGAAACTGATGAAGGCAAAACCCTGGGGAGAAAACGGGAAAAGATGGGAAAAACGGGAAAAAAAGAAAAATGGGAAAAATGGGAAAAAATGGGAAAAAATGGGAAAAAATGGGAAAAGGGGAAAAATGGGGAAAAATGGGGAAAAATGGGAAAAAATGGGGAAAAAATGGGGAAAAATGGGGAAGAAAAATGGGGAAAAGGGGAAAATGGGGGAAAAAAATGGAAAAAGAAAAAAAATGGGAAAAAAAATGGGAAAAATGGGAAAACCAGGTGAGAAACGGGGGGAAAATGGGAAAAATGGAATAGAATGGGAAAAAATGGGAAAAACAGGTGAGAAATGGGGGGAAAAATGGGAAAAATCGGTGAAAAAATCAGAAAAAAACCTCAGAAAAATGGGGAATAAACAGGAAAAAAACCAGGAAAAAAGCAGGAAAAAAGGCAGGAAAAAAAAGTGAAAATAATCAGGGAAAAAGGGGAAAAAATCAGGAAAGTAGTGAAAAAACCATGAAAAAATCGGGGAGAAATTCATAAAATTAAGGATAAAAGTGGGAAAAAATTTGGAAAAAGTGGAAAAAAATCAGAAAAAAATGGGGGAAAAATGGTGAAAAAATGAGGAAAAAAAATCAGAAAAAAAGGCAGGGAAAAATGGGGGAAAAATCAGAAAAAAATCTCAGAAAAATGGGAAAAAAATCATGAAAACAGGGGAAAAATCATGAAAAAATCGGGGAAAATCATGAAAAAATCATGAAAAAGTCAGGAAAAAATTTGTAAAACTGGGGAAAAAAACTGGAAATTGGGAAAAAAGTGGGAAATTGGGAAAAAAAATCAGAAAAAGGCAGGGAAAAAATGGTGAAAAAATCAGAAAAAAATAGGAAAAAAACTCAGAAAAAAGGGAAAAAACAGGGAAAAAAGCGTGCAGGTGTGCGTGCCCAGGTGTGCCCAGGTGTGCCCAGGTGAGGGCTGACCTTGGACTGCCCCGTGGTCTTGTCCTTGGCCAGGTAGATGCGGGAGATGGAGCCGAAGGGGCGGAAGAGCTCCTGCAGGTCGGTCTCGCGCGTGTCCTCCGACAGGTTCGTCACCCGGATCGTGGCGTTGTCATCGGCTGGGGCGCACAGGTGAGACCCAGGTGAGACCCAGGTGTGCCCGGAGATCCCCAGGTGTGCCAGAGATCCCCAGGTGAGCACCAGAGATCCCCAGGTGTGACCAGGTGTGCCCAGAGATCCCAGGTGAGTGGCCAGGTGTGCCCAGAGCTCCCCAGGTGTGCCCAGAGATCCCCAGGTGAGTGGCCAGGTGTGCCCAGAGCTCCCCAGGTGTGCCCAGAGATCCCCAGGTGTGCTCAGAGCTCCCCAGGTGTGCTCAGTCCCCCAGGTGTGCTCAGAGCTCCCCAGGTGTGTCCCAGGTGTGTGCAGAGCTCCCCAGGTGTGTCCCAGGTGTGTGCAGAGCTCCCCAGGTGTGCTCACCCCTGCGGTTGGGCTGCATGGACTCCCCTCTCCTGCTGGCCCCGTCCCTCAGGTGTGTCCCAGGTGTGCCCAGGTGTGGTTTTCCCCCCCAGGTGCCCCCAGGTGTGCCCAGGTGTGCCCAGGTGCGCTCACCCCTGCGGTTGGGCTGCATGGACTCTCCTCTCCTGCTGGCCCCGTCCCTCAGGTGTGTCCCAGGTGTGCCCAGGTGTGTTTTTCCTCCCCCCAGGTGTGTCCAGGTGTGTTTTTCCCCCCCCAGGTGTGCCCAGGTGTGCCCAGGTGTGCTCACCCCTGCGGTTGGGCTGCATGGACTCTCCTCTCCTGCTGGCCCCGTCCCTCAGGCTGGGCGGCACGTACTTGCCCGTCTTGCTCACCTGGGCGGCCACCGGCTCCGGCTCTGCAGGTGAGCGGGACAGGTGAGGGAGGACAGGTGAGGGGGGGAAGGACAGGTGAGGGGGGGACAGGTGAGGGGAAGGACAGGTGAGCGGGGAAGGACAGGTGAAGGGGGGACAGGTGAGGACAGGTGAGGTGGGGAAGGACAGGTGAGGGGGGGACAGGTGAGGGGAAGGACAGGTGAGGGGGGAGGGACAGGTGAGGGGGGGAAGGACAGGTGAGGACAGTGAGGGAAGGACAGGTGGGGACAGGTGAGAGAAAGGCCCAGGTAAAGGGAGGACAGGTGAGAGCTTGGCCAGCTCCTCCTGCACGGGGCCACCACAGGTGACTTTGGGGCCAACAAAAATGGGGGAAAATTCCCAAAAATCCCCCCAAAAATGGGGAAAAATCCCAAAATATTCCCAAAATTCCCGAAATGTTTGGGATTTGGGCTCATACCCCCCGGGAGTTTCTCCTTTTCCCCCGTGGAGAGCCCCAGGTGCTCCTCCTGCTCGGGGCCACCAAAACAACAAACGGGGCCACAAAACCATATAAAAATGGGGAAAATTCCCCAAAAATGGGGAAAAATTCCCCAAAAATTCCCGAAATGTTTGGGATTTGGGCTCGTACCCCCCGGGAGCTTCTCCTTTTCCCCCGTGGAGAGCCCCAGCTGCTTCTCCAGCACGGGGCCACCACCACTCAGAAAATCACAGGGAAATGGGGGAAAAACACCCAAAAATGGGGAAAAATTCCCAAAAATTCCCAAAAATTCCCGAAATGTTTGGGATTTGGGCTCGTACCCCCCGGGAGCTTCTCCTTTTCCCCCGTGGAGAGCCCCAGCTGCTCGGCCACCATGGGGCCACCAAAACAACAAACGGGGCCACGAAATTGTATAAAACCGGGGGAAAATTCCTAAAAAATGGGGAAAAATTCCCCAAAAATTCCCGAAATGTTTGGGATTTGGGCTCGTACCCCCCGGGAGCTTCTCCTTTTCCCCCGTGGAGAGCCCCAGCTGCTCGGCCACCATGGGGCCACCAAAACAACAAACGGGGCCACGAAATTGTATAAAACCGGGGAAAATTCCTAAAAAATGGGGAAAAATTCCCCAAAAATTCCCGAAATGTTTGGGATTTGGGCTCGTACCCCCCGGGAGCTTCTCCTTTTCCCCCGTGGAGAGCCCCAGCTGCTCGGCCAGCTCCTTCTGCATGGGCCCCAGCGTGTCCTTGTAGGGGCAGCGCGTGGTCCAGTGGTCGCCCTTGCAGATGCGGCAGGAGACGATCTTCTGCCCCTTGAGCTTGTTCATGGGGTCCTCCTCCTCCTGGCAGTTCAGGTCCTGAACAGCACGGGAGCACAGGTGAGCACACCTGGGCACAGGTGAGCACAGGTGAGCACACCTGGGGGCACCTAGGACACAGCTGGGGACACCTAGGGACACAGCTGAGGACACCTGGCTATGGGGGACACCTCGAGATGTTCATGGGGTCCTGCTGCTCCTGGCAGTTCAGGTCCTGAACAGCAGGGGAGCACAGGTGAGCACAGGTGAGCACACCTGGGCACAGGTGGGGACACCTGGGAACACCTGGGGACACTCAGGGACAGCTGGGGACACTCAGGGACACTCAGGGACACGTGGCTATGGGGGACACCTCGAGATGTTCATGGGGTTCTCCTCCTCCTGGCAGTTCAGGTCCTGAACCACAGGGGAGCACAGGTGAGCACAGGTGGGGACAGGTGAGCACACCTGGGAACACCTGGGGACACTCAGGGACAGCTGGGGACACTCAGGGACACGTGGCTATGGGGGACACCTCGAGATGTTCATGGGGTCCTGCTGCTCCTGGCAATTCAGGTCCTGAACAGCAGGGGAGCACAGGTGAGCACACCTGGGCACAGGTGAGGACACCTGGGAACACCTGGGGACACTCAGGGACAGCTGGGGACACTCAGGGACACGTGGCTATGGGGGACACCTCGAGATGTTCATGGGGTTCTCCTCCTCCTGGCAGTTCAGGTCCTGGGGGCCACACCTGACCCCTACACCTGCTCAGAGAGCACCTGGGACACACCTGGGCACACCTGACCCCTACACCTGCTCAGAGAGCACCTGGGCACACCTGACCCCTACACCTGCTCAGAGAGCACCTGGGCACACCAGGGGCATACCTGGGCACACCTGAGCACACCTGGGCACATCCTAGGGACACCTGAGCACACCTGGGGCACACCTGAACACACCTAGGGCACACCTGGAGCACACCTGGGCAGACCTGGGGCACACCAGGGCACACCTGGAGCACACCTGGCCACACCAGGGCACACCAGGGCACACCTGAGGCACACCAGGGCACACCTGGGGCACACCAGGGCACACCTGAGCACACCTGAAGCACACCAGGGCACACCTAAGGCACACCTGGGCACACCTGTCCCACCTGCCCCCGGGCCCACCTCCTTGCTGGTGATGAAGGTCATGAAGACGTCGTCGCTCCACGGTCGTCGTGGCCACGTTGGGCCCGGGGGCGTCGAACTCGGAATTCCCAAACTTCTTCCAGTTCTGGGGGCACCGACCCCACAGGTGAATCCCAGTGCCAGGTGAATCCCAGTCCTCCCAGGTGAATCCCATTTCCCATCCCCAGGTAAATCCCTTTCTCCAATTCCCAGGTAAATCCCATTTCCCATCCTCAGGTAAATCTCTTTTCCCCAGGTAAATTCTTTTCCCCAGGTAAATCCCTTTTCCCCGTCCCCAGGTGAATCCCATTTTTGTCTCATCCCCAGGTGAATCCCATTTTCTCCCCCATTCCCAGGTGAATCCCCTCCCCAGGTAAATCCCATTATCTCCCCCCTCCCCAGGTGAATCCCCATCCCAGGTAAATCCCCTTTTTCTTCCCCCTCCCCAGGTGAATCCCCTCCCCAGGTAAATCCCCTTTTCTCCCCCCTCCCCAGGTGAATCCCATGTTTCTCTCATCCCCAGGTGAATCCCATTTTCTCCCCCATTCCCAGGTGAATCCCCTCTTTCCCCCCTCACCTTGCGCCGGGCCACGGCCTTGGAGGCTTTGCGGGTCTCGATGCGGAAGGTGCGGATGATCTGGGACACAGGTGACAAACCTGGGGATTCCTGGAGCACCTGAGCCCCCAAATCCCCGAACCTGGGGATTCCTGGAGCACCTGAGCCCCCAAATCCCCAAACCTGGGGATTCCTGGAGCACCTGAGCCCCAAATCCCCAAACCTGGGGATTCCTGGAGCACCTGAGCCCCCAAATCCCCGAACCTGGGGATTCCTGGAGCACCTGAGCCCCCAAATCCCCAAACCTGGCGATTCCTGGAGCACCTGAGCCCCAAAATCCCCGAACCTGGGGATTCCTGGAGCACCTGAGCCCCAAAATCCCGAACCTGGGGATTCCTGGAGCACCTGAGCCCCCAAATCCCCAAACCTGGGATTCCTGGAGCACCTGAGCCCCAAAATCCCCGAACCTGGGGATTCCTGGAGCACCTGAGCCCCCAAATCCCCAAACCTGGGGATTCCTGGAGCACCTGAGCCCCCAAATCCCCAAACCTGGGGATTCCTGGAGCACCTGAGCCCCAAAATCCCCGAACCTGGGGATTCCTGGAGCACCTGAGCCCCCAAATCCCCGAACCTGGGGATTCCTGGAGCACCTGAGCCCCAAAATCCCCAAACCTGGGGATTCCTGGAGCACCTGAGCCCCAAAATCCCCGAACCTGGCGATTCCTGGAGCACCTGAGCCCCCAAATCCCCGAACCTGGGGATTCCTGGAGCACCTGAGCCCCAAAATCCCCGAACCTGGGGATTCCTGGAGCACCTGAGCCCCCAAATCCCCAAACCTGGGGATTCCTGGAGCACCTGAGCCCCCAAATCCCCAAACCTGGGGATTCCTGGAGCACCTGAGCCCCAAAATCCCCAAACCTGGGGATTCCTGGAGCACCTGAGCCCCCAAATCCCCGAACCTGGGGATTCCTGGAGCACCTGAGCCCCAAAATCCCCAAACCTGGGGATTCCTGGAGCACCTGAGCCCCAAAATCCCCAAACCTGGGGATTCCTGGAGCACCTGAGCCCCAAAATCCCCGAACCTGGGGATTCCTGGAGCACCTGAGCCCCGAACCTGGGGATTCCTGGAGCACCTGAGCCCCAAAATCCCCAAACCTGGGGATTCCTGGAGCACCTGAGCCCCGAACCTGGGGATTCCTGGAGCACCTGAGCCCCCAAATCCCCGAACCTGGGGATTCCTGGAGCACCTGAGCCCCAAAATCCCCAAACCTGGGGATTCCTGGAGCACCTGAGCCCCCAAATCCCCGAACCTGGGGATTCCTGGAGCACCTGAGCCCCAAAATCCCCAAACCTGGGGATTCCTGGAGCACCTGAGCCCCAAAATCCCCAAACCTGGGGATTCCTGGAGCACCTGAGCCCCAAAATCCCCGAACCTGGGGATTCCTGGAGCACCTGAACCCCAAAATCCCCAAACCTGGGGATTCCTGGAGCACCTGAGCCCCCAAACCTGGGGATTCCTGGAGCACCTGAGCCCCCAAATCCCCGAACCTGGGGATTCCTGGAGCACCTGAGCCCCAAAATCCCCGAACCTGGGGATTCCTGGAGCACCTGAGCCCCAAAATCCCCGAACCTGGGGATTCCTGGAGCACCTGAGCCCCAAAATCCCCAAACCTGGGGATTCCTGGAGCACCTGAGCCCCCAAATCCCCGAACCTGGGATTCCTGGAGCACCTGAGCCCCCAAATCCCCAAACCTGGCGATTCCTGGAGCACCTGAGCCCCCAAATCCCCGAACCTGGGGATTCCTGGAGCACCTGAGCCCCAAAATCCCCGAACCTGGGGATTCCTGGAGCACCTGAGCCCCCAAATCCCCGAACCTGGGGATTCCTGGAGCACCTGAGCCCCAAAATCCCCAAACCTGGGGATTCCTGGAGCACCTGAGCCCCAAAATCCCCGAACCTGGCGATTCCTGGAGCACCTGAGCCCCCAAATCCCCGAACCTGGGGATTCCTGGAGCACCTGAGCCCCAAAATCCCCGAACCTGGGGATTCCTGGAGCACCTGAGCCCCCAAATCCCCGAACCTGGGGATTCCTGGAGCACCTGAGCCCCAAAATCCCCAAACCTGGGGATTCCTGGAGCACCTGAGCCCCAAAATCCCCGAACCTGGGATTCCTGGAGCACCTGAGCCCCGAACCTGGGGATTCCTGGAGCACCTGAGCCCCAAAATCCCCAAACCTGGGGATTCCTGGAGCACCTGAGCCCCGAACCTGGGGATTCCTGGAGCACCTGAGCCCCCAAATCCCCAAACCTGGGGATTCCTGGAGCACCTGAGCCCCAAAATCCCCAAACCTGGGGATTCCTGGAGCACCTGAGCCCCAAAATCCCCAAACCTGGGGATTCCTGGAGCTCCTGAACCCCAAAAACCCAAATTTGGGATTTCCTGGAACACCTGAGCCCCAAAAACACAAATCTGGGAAATCCTGGAGCACCTGGGCCCCAAATTTGGGAGTTTTTGGAGCACCTGAATCCCAAAATTCCAAATCTAGGATTTCCTGGAACACCTAAACCCCAAATTTGAGGATTCCTGGAACACCCAAACCCCAAATTTGGGGATTTTTGGAGCACCTGAGCCCTTTAGGAACCAAATTTGGGGCTCAGGTGCCAAATTTGGGTTGCCTGGAGCACCTGAGCCCTTTAGGAATGAAATTTGGGGCTCAGGTACTGGATTTGGGTTACCTGGAGCACCTGAGCCCTTTAGGGATTAAATTTGGGGCTCAGGTGCCAAATTTGGGTTACCTGGAGCACCTGAGCCCTTTAGGAACCAAATTTGGGGTTCAGGTACTGGATTTGGGTTACCTGGAGCACCTGAGCCCTTTAGGGATTAAATTTGGGGCTCAGGTGCCAAATTTGGGTTACCTGGAGCACCTGAGCCCTTTAGGGATGAAATTTGGGGCTCAGGTACTGGATCTGGGTTACCTGGAGCACCTGAGCCCTTTAGGAATGAAATTTGGGGCTCAGGTACTGGATCTGGGTTACCTGGAGTACCTGAGCCCTTTAGGAATGAAATTTGGGGCTCAGGTACTGGATCTGGGTTACCTGGAGCACCTGAGCCCTTTAGGAATGAAATTTGGGGCTCAGGTACCAGATCTGGGTTACCTGGAGCACCTGAGCCCTTTAGGAATGAAATTTGGGGCTCAGGTACCAGATCTGGGTTACCTGGAGCACCTGAGCCCTTTAGGAATGAAATTTGGGGCTCAGGTACTGGATCTGGGTTACCTGGAGCACCTGAGCCCTTTAGGGATTAAATTTGGGGCTCAGGTGCCAAATTTGGGTTACCTGGAGCACCTGAGCCCTTTAGGGATGAAATTTGGGGCTCAGGTACCAGATCTGGGTTACCTGGAGCACCTGAGCCCTTTAGGGATGAAATTTGGGGCTCAGGTACTGGATCTGGGTTACCTGGAGCACCTGAGCCCTTTAGGGATGAAATTTGGGGCTCAGGTACTGGATCTGGGTTACCTGGAGCACCTGAGCCCTTTAGGAATGAAATTTGGGGCTCAGGTACCAGATCTGGGTTACCTGGAGCACCTGAGCCCTTTAGGAACCAAATTTGGGGTTCAGGTACTGGATTTGGGTTACCTGGAGCACCTGAGCCCTTTAGGAATGAAATTTGGGGCTCAGGTACTGGATCTGGGTTACCTGGAGCACCTGAGCCCTTTAGGAATGAAATTTGGGGCTCAGGTACCGGATCTGGGTTACCTGGAGCACCTGAGCCCTTTAGGAGCCATATTTGGGGCTCCAAGGTGCCCACCTGTGCCCACCTGAGCGCCCGGCTCACCTTGACCTTGCGCCCGTCCTCCTCCTCGCGGTACTCGGTGATGGTTTTGATGTTGCCATTGACGACCTCCTTGGGGGATGGCAGGGGCCCTGGGCACAGGTGAGCCACAGGTGAGCCCAGGTGTCCCCAGGTGTGGCCCTCTACACCCCCAGGTATAGCCAGGTGTCCCCAGGTGTGTCCCTCCCCCTCCAGGTGTTTCCCAGGTGTGTCCTTCCCCCCCACAGGTGTGTCCCTCCCCTCCAGGTATCCCCAGGTGTGTCCCTTTTCCCCACCCAGGTGTCCCTAAGTGTGTTCTTCTTCCTCCCAGGTGTCCCCCAAGTGTGCCTAGGTATGATCCTCTTCCTCCCAGGTGCTCCCAGGTGTGCCCAGGTGTCTCCCAGGTGTGTCCCTCTTCCTCCCAGGTGTCCCCAACTGTCCCCAGGTGTTCCCCAGGTGTGTCCCAAGTGTGCCTAGGTGTAATCCTCTCCTCCCAGGTGCTCCCAGGTGTGCCCAGGTGTCTCCCAGGTGTGTCCCTCTTCCTCCCAGGGGCTCCCAGGTGTCCCCCAGGTGTGTCCCAAGTGTGATCCTCTTCCTCCCAGGTGCTCCCAGGTGTCCCCCAGGTGTGTCCCAAGTGTGCCTAGGTGTGATCCTCTTCCTCCCAGGTGTGCCCAGGTGCTCCCAGGTGTCCCCAACTGTCCCCCAGGTGTCCCCAACTGTCCCCCAGGTGTGCCTAGGTGTCCCCAACTGTCTCCAGGTGTGTCCCAAGTGTGTCCCTCTTCCTCCCAGGTGTCCCCAACTGTCCCCAGGTGTGCCCAGGTGTGTGCCCAGGTGTGCCCCCTCACCTCCCTTGAGCAGCTCAGCCTCGGCGCTGGAGGGGCCGCCCAGGACCCCAGGTAGGGGCAGGTCCTTCAGCAGCTCACTGGTGATCACCTTGTCTGGGGACAGGTGGGGGCACCTGGGCTCAGGTACAGCTCACCTGGACACAGAGTGTGCCAGGTGTCCCCCCTCCTCACCACCAGGTGTGCCAGGTGTCACTCACCATCCTCTCCTCCCTCCTCCTCCACCTGGTCAGCCCAGCTGGGCTTGGAGCTGCGGGACAGAAACGGCCTCAGACTCACCTGTGCCACCCTCAGACTCACCTGTGCCACCTGTGCCACCCTGAGATACACCTGTGCCACCCTGAGACACACCTGTGCCACCTGTGCCACCCTGAGACTCACCTGTGCCACCTGTGCCACCCTGAGACACACCTGTGCCACCCTCAGACCCACCTGTGCCACCCTCAGCGCCACCTGTGCCACCCTCAGTCCCACCTGTGCCACCCTCAGCCCCACCTGTGCCACCCTCAGTCCCACCTGTGCCACCCTCAGACCTGTACCACACTGAGAACTCACCTGTGTCACCTGTGCCACCCTCAGACTCACCTGTGCCACCCTCAGCCCCACCTGTGCCACCCACAGACCTGTGCCACCCTGAGAACTCACCTGTGTCACCTGTGCCACCCACAGACCTGTACCACACTGAGACTCACCTGTGTCACCTGTGCCACCCACAGACCTGTGCCACCCTGAGAACTCACCTGTGTCACCTGTGCCACCCTCAGACCTGTGCCACCCTGAGAACTCACCTGTGTCACCTGTGCCACCCTCAGACTCACCTGTGTCACCTGTGCCACCCTCAGACTCACCTGTGCCACCCTGAGAACTCACCTGTGTCACCTGTGCCACCCTCAGGGTCCCCCTGTCCCCCCCAGGCCGCCCCTTCCCCCTCACGGCCACGGCCCCGCCAGAAGCCCCCCGGGACCCCCGACCGGAACCGGGACCGGGACCAGAACCGGGACCAGAACCGGGACCAGAACCAGAACCGGAACCGGGACCAGAACCGGAACCGGGACCGGGACCAGAACCGGAACCGGGACCGGAACCAGAACCGGAACCGGGACCAGAACCGGAACCGGAACCGGGACCAGAACCGGAACCGGGACCAGAACCGGGACCCCCGACCACGGAACCTGGCCCAGAACCGGGACCAGAACCGGACCAGAACCAGGACCAGAACCAGGACCAGAACCGGGATCCAGAACCGGACCAGAACCGGGACCCCCGACCACGGAACCTGGCCCAGAACCGGGATCCAGAACCGGGATCCAGAACCGGGCCCAGAACCGGGATCCAGAACCGGGCCCCGGAACCGGCCCGGAACCGGGACCACCCGACCACGGAACCTGGCCCAGAACCGGGATCCAGAACCGGGATCCAGAACCGGGATCCAGAACCGGGACCAGAACCGGGATCCAGAACCGGGCCCCGGAACCGGGCCCGGAACCGGGACCCCCGACCACGGAACCTGGCCCAGAACCGGGATCCAGAACCGGGATCCAGAACCGGGATCCAGAACCGGACCCAGAACCGGATCCAGAACCGGGATCCAGAACCGGGATCCAGAACCGGGATCCAGAACCGGGATCCAGAACCGGGACCGGGATCCAGAACCGGGATCCAGAACCGGGATCCAGAACCGGACCGGGATCCAGAACCGGGATCCAGAACCGGGACCAGAACCGAGCCCCAGAACCGAGACCCCCGACCACCGCACCGGGCCCCGCAGCCGGGACCCCCGGCCAGGACCCCTGACCACAGAACTGGGCCCCGGAACCGGGACCCCTGGGCCCCCCGACCGGCACCGACCGGGCCCCGGAACCGGGCCCCAGAACCGGGCCCCCCAACCACGGAACCGGGCCCCCCGACCACCGCACCGGGCCCCGCAGCCGGGCCCCTCCGCCCGGGCCTCGCCAGGCCCCGCTCCCGGCTCCCGGAGCCCCTTCCCGGTTCCCGTTCCCATTCCCGGCTCCCGCTCCCCCTCACAGCCCCGGGCCCGCTGCCCTCGCCGCTCCCATCCCCGGCTCCCATTCCCGCTCCCATTCCCGGCTCCCATTCCCGGTTCTCGTTCCCGGCTCCCGCTCCCATTCCCGGCTCCCGTTCCCGCTCCCATTCCCGCTCCCATTCCCGGCTCCCATTCCCGGTTCTCGTTCCCGGCTCCCATTCCCGGTTCTCGTTCACCATTCCCGGTTCCCATTCCCGGTTCTCGTTCCCATTCCCGGTTCCCATTCCCGGCTCCCGCTCCCATCCCCGGTCCCCATTCCCGGTTCCTGGTTCCCATCCCCGGCTCCCATTCCCGCTCCCATTCCCGGCTCCCATTCCCGGTTCTCGTTCCCGGCTCCCGCTCCCATTCCCGGCTCCCGTTCCCGGTTCCCATTCCCGGCTCCCATTCCCGGTTCCCGCTCCCATCCCCGGTCCCCATTCCCGGTTCCCGGTTCCCATCCCCGGCTCCCATTCCCGGTTCTCGTTCCCATTCCCGGTTCCCATTCCCGGCTCCCATTCCCGGTTCCCGCTCCCATCCCCGGTCCCCATTCCCGGTTCCCGGTTCCCATCCCCGGCTCCCATTCCCGGTTCTCGTTCCCATTCCCGGTTCCCATTCCCGGCTCCCATTCCCGGTTCCCGCTCCCATCCCCGGCTCCCATTCCCGGTTCTCGTTCCCATTCCCGGTTCCCATTCCCGGCTCCCATTCCCGGTTCCCGCTCCCATCCCCGGTCCCCATTCCCGGTTCCTGGTTCCCATCCCCGGCTCCCATTCCCGCTCCCATTCCCGGCTCCCATTCCCGGTTCTCGTTCCCGGCTCCCGCTCCCATTCCCGGCTCCCGTTCCCGGTTCCCATTCCCGGCTCCCATTCCCGGTTCCCGGTTCCCATTCCCGGCTCCCATTCCCGGTTCTCGTTCCCATTCCCGGTTCCCATTCCCGGCTCCCATTCCCGGTTCCCGCTCCCATCCCCGGTCCCCATTCCCGGTTCCCGGTTCCCATCCCCGGCTCCCATTCCCGGTTCTCGTTCCCATTCCCGGTTCCCATTCCCCCCCCCCCCCGCCCGCCCTCACTCGTAGTCCCCGGTCGGCATCGCCGCCTCCGCCGCCCTCACGCCGCCGCACCGGAAAGGCCGCGCGCCACTTCCGGCCCGCGCGCGCCGCTTCCGGCGGAAGAGAGGCGGGGAAAGCGCCGGGCGCGGGGCATGACGGGAAGCGGTTGCCAAGCAACGGCCCGGGGGGGGTTTGCGGCCTACTCGTAGTTTATAATTTATAGGCGCGATTTATTTGAAGAAATATTACAACATATAAAAACTACATAAAGTATCGAGTTCCACCTTGTACAAAGCGGCCGCGGGGCGCGGTTCGGTACAATGCGATAAAAACGGGGCAGCGGGGCCGGGCCCTGAGGGGAGGTGGGAGCAGCACGGAGAGCGAGGAGGGGAATTGAAAAAAAATAAAAATTAAAAAAATCAACGGAAGGCAAACAGGGAAAATAAAAATGTTTTTAAGAAGAAAAGCCAGAAAAAATATAGGAGGAAAAAAAAAATAAAGAAGGGGGAAATTTAAAAATCCAAAGGGGAAATAAAGGGGTAGGAAAGGGAGGAAAAACGGGAAAAAGAGGAAAAATGGGAAGGGAAGGAGAAAGAAGGTGAAAGATATAAAGAATAAAGAAAATAAAAAAGGAGGGGAAAGGAGGAAAAAAGAGAAAAAAATTGAGGAAGGATAGAAAATAGAAAAAGAAAAAAAAAACAGGGAAAAAGGGGGGAAAAACAGAAAAAAAAAGGGGAAAAAACAGAAAAAAAAGGGAAATAAACAGGAAAAAAAAAAAAAAAAGGAAAAAAAACAGAAAAAAAAAGGGGAAAAACCAGGGAAAAAAAGGGAAAAAAAAACAGGAGAAAGGGGAAAAAAACAGAAAAAAAGGGGGAAAAAACAGAAAAAAAAGGGGGAAAAGCAGAAAAGAGGGGAAAAAACAGAAAAAAACCAGAAAAAAAAGGGGGGAAAAACCAGAAAAAAGGGGAAAAAACAGAAAAAAAAAGGGAAAAAACAGAAAAAAAAAGGGGAAAAAACAGGAAAAAAAAGGGAAAAAACAGAAAAAAATGGGGAAAAAACAGAAAAAAAAGGGAAAAAAAACAGAAAAAAAAAGGGAAAAAACAGAAAAAAAAAGGGGAAAAAACAGAAAAAAAAAGGGGAAAATAAAAAGAAAAAAAAGGGGGAAAAATAGGAAAAAAAGGGGAAAAAACAGAAAAAAGGGGAAAAAAGCAGAAAAAAAGGGGAAAATAAAAAGAAAAAAAAAGGGGAAAAACAGAAAAAAAAGGGGAAAATACAGAAAAAAAAGGGGAAAAAAACAGGAAAAGGGGAAAAAAGAGAGAAAAAAAAAAGGGAAAATAAACAGAAAAAAAGGGGGAAAATAAAAAGAAAAAAAAAAAGGGGAAAAAAAACAGAAAAAAAAGGGGAAAACCCCAAATAAACGAAGGTGTAAATGAAGGCAAAGGGAAAGGCGAAGCGAAGCTGCGGCCCCCCAGGGCCCCCCCGCGCCCCCCGAGCCCCCCCCGAGCCCCCCCCGAGAGCCCCCCGAGCCCCGAGAGCCCCGAGAGCCCCCCGAGAGCCCCCCGAGAGCCCCGAGAGCCCCCTGAGCCCCCCGAGAGCCCCCCGAGAGCCCCGAGAGCCCCGAGAGCCCCGAGAGCCCCCCGAGAGCCCCCCGAGAGCCCCGAGAGCCCCCCGAGAGCCCCGAGAGCCCCGAGAGCCCCCTGAGCCCCCCGAGAGCCCCGAGAGCCCCGAGAGCCCCCTGAGCCCCCCGAGAGCCCCGAGAGCCCCGAGAGCCCCCTGAGCCCCCCCCCGAGCCCCCCCCGAGAGCCCCGAGAGCCCCCTGAGCCCCCCCCGAGCCCCCCCCGAGAGCCCCGAGAGCCCTGAGAGCCCCCCGAGAGCCCCGAGAGCCCCCTGAGCCCCCCGAGAGCCCCGAGAGCCCCCCGAGAGCCCCGAGAGCCCCCCGAGAGCCCCGAGAGCCCCCTGAGCTCCCCGAGAGCCCCCGAGAGCCCCGAGAGCCCTGAGAGCCCCCCGAGAGCCCCGAGAGCCCCCTGAGCCCCCCGAGAGCCCCGAGAGCCCCCCGAGAGCCCCGAGAGCCCCCCGAGAGCCCCGAGAGCCCCGAGAGCCCCCCGAGAGCCCCGAGAGCCCCGAGAGCCCCCCGAGAGCCCCCCGAGAGCCCCGAGAGCCCCCCGAGAGCCCCCCGAGAGCCCCGAGAGCCCCCAGAGAGCCCCCTGAGAGCCCCCCGAGAGCCCCGAGAGCCCCCCGAGAGCCCCCCGAGAGCCCCGAGAGCCCCCGAGAGCCCCCCGAGAGCCCCCCGAGAGCCCCCCGAGCCCCCCGAGAGCCCCGAGAGCCCCCCGAGAGCCCCGAGAGCCCCCCGAGCCCCCCGAGCCCCCCGAGAGCCCCGAGAGCCCCGAGCCCCCCCCGAGCCCCCCGAGCCCCCCCCGAGCCCCCCGGGCCGCGCGGTGTCCGGCATCAGGCGGCTGCTCCGGTGCGCTCCGGGACAGGATGGGACCCTGGGGACACCGGGACAGTGAGGGGACACCCAGGGACAGTGAGGGGACACCCAGGGGACACAGGGGACACCCAGGGGACAGTGAGGGGACACCCAGGGGACACAGGGGACAGTGAGGGGACACCCAGGGGACACAGGGGACACCCAGGGGACAGTGAGGGGACACTGGGACACAGGGGACACCCAGGGGACAGTGAGGGGACACTGGGACACAGGGGACACAGGGGACAGTGAGGGGACACTGGGACACAGGGGACACAGGGGACAGTGAGGGGACACCAGGGAGACACAGGGGACACCCAGGGGACAGGGGGGACACCCAGGGGACAGTGAGGGGACACCCAGGGGACAGGGGGGACACCCAGGGGACAGTGAGGGGACACTGGGGACACGGGGAGAGTGAGGGGACAAGGGGGGACAGTGAGGGGACAGAGGGACAGGATGGGGACACAGGGGACACCCAGGGACAGGATGGGGCCCTGGGGACAGAGGGACACTGAGGGGACACCCAGGGAAAAGTGAGGGGACACTCGGGACACCCAGGGACAGCAGGGACACCCTGGGGACAACTGGGGACACCTGGGGACAGAGGAGACACCCTGGGGACAGCAAGGGCACACCTGGGGCACACCTGGGACACCCTGGGCACACCTGGGGACACCCTGAGGACACCCTGGGGACACCTGGGGACACCCTGAGGACACCCTGGGCACACCTGGGGATACCTGGGCACACCCTGGGGATACCTGGGCACACCCTGGGCACCCCTGGGCACCCCTGGGCACCCCTGGGCACACCTGGGCACACCTGGGCGCAGGGTGCCCAGGGTCACTGTGCCAGGGTCACTCACCGGCCGTGTCCTGGCGCAGTTTGGCCACAGCGCAGGCCTTGATCTCCAGCCCGATGGCCTTGGCCAGGGGAGGGGGCACGGCATTGCCCACCTGGGGACAGACAGAGGGACAGACAGATGGACAGGGGGCACGGCATTGCCCACCTGGGGACAGACAGAGGGACAGACAGATGGACAGGGGGCACGGCATTGCCCACCTGGGGACAGACAGATGGACAGATGGACAGGGGGCACGGCATTGCCCACCTGGGGACAGATGGACAGATGGACAGGGGGCACGGCATTGCCCACCTGGGGACAGATGGACAGATGGACAGGGGGCACGGCATTGCCCACCTGGGGACAGACAGAGGGACAGATGGACAGATGGACAGGGGGCACGGCATTGCCCACCTGGGGACAGACAGAGGGACAGACAGATGGACAGGGGGCACGGCATTGCCACCTGGGGACAGACAGACAGACAGATGGACAGGGGACAGGGCCCAGCCCACCTGGGGACAGACAGAGGGACAGATGGACAGATGGACAGGGGACAGGGCCCAGCCCACCTGGGGACAGATGGACAGCAGGACAGAGGGACAATGGGGACAATGTGACAGAGGAACAGAGGGACAGCAGGACAATGGGGACAATGTGACCGAGGGACAGCAGGACAGAGGGACAATGTGACCGAGGGACAGAGGGACAGCAGGACAATGGGGACAATGTGACCGAGGGACAGAGGGACAGCAGGACAGAGGGACAATGGGGACAATGTGACAGAGGAACAGAGGGACAGCGGGACAATGGGGACAATGTGACCGAGGGCCAGAGGGACAGCAGGACAGAGGGACAGTGTGTGACGAGGGACAGAGGGACACGGACCTGCCTGTGCTTGTCCAGGATGTTGCCGAAGAGGCGGAAGGTGTCGGGGAAGCCCTGGGAGCGCGCGCACTCCCGCACGCTGACCACGCGGTGCTGCTCGGGGTGCAGCACCCGGCCCTGCGCACAGCCACAGGGGACAGGGGACAGGGGACATCAGACCCAAGGTGGGGACAATGGGGACATCAGACCCAACCCTGGGGACAATGGGACCATCAGACCCAACCTGGGGACAATGGGGACCATCAGACCCAATGTGGGGACAATGGGGACCATCAGACCCAAGGTGGGGACAATGGGACCATCAGACCCAAGGTGGGGACAATGGGGACATCAGACCCAATGTGGGGACAATGGGGACCATCAGACCCAACCCTGGGGACAATGGGACCATCAGACCCAAGGTGGGGACAATGGGGACCATCAGACCCAACCCTGGGGACAATGGGACCATCAGACCCAATGTGGGGACAATGGGGACCATCAGACCCAAGGTGGGGACAATGGGGACCATCAGACCCAATGTGGGGACAATGGGGACCATCAGACCCAACCCTGGGGACAATGGGGACCATCAGACCCAATGTGGGGACAATGGGGACCATCAGACCCAACCCTGGGGACAATGGGGACCATCAGACCCAATGTGGGGACAATGGGGACCATCAGACCCAAGGTGGGGACAATGGGGACATCAGACCCAATGTGGGGACAATGGGGACCATCAGACCCAACCCTGGGGACAATGGGACCATCAGACCCAAGGTGGGGACAATGGGGACCATCAGACCCAAGGTGGGGACAATGGGGACCATCAGACCCAAGGTGGGGACAATGGGGACCATCAGACCCAACCCTGGGGACAATGGGGACCATCAGACCCAAGGTGGGGACAATGGGGACCATCAGACCCAAGGTGGGGACAATGGGGACCATCAGACCCAACCCTGGGGACAATGGGACCATCAGACCCAAGGTGGGGACAATGGGGACCATCAGACCCAAGGTGGGGACAATGGGACCATCAGACCCAAGGTGGGGACAATGGGACCATCAGACCCAATGTGGGGACAATGGGGACCATCAGACCCAACCCTGGGGACAATGGGACCATCAGACCCAAGGTGGGGACAATGGGGACATCAGACCCAATGTGGGGACAATGGGGACCATCAGACCCAAGGTGGGGACAATGGGACCATCAGACCCAATGTGGGGACAATGGGGACCATCAGACCCAACCCTGGGGACAATGGGGACCATCAGACCCAACCGTGGGGGCATTTGGGACCGACAAACCCAACCGTGGGGACATTGGAGATCATCAAACCCAACCATGGGGATATTGGAGATCATCAGACCCACCCATGGGCTGGGACAACGATGATGACCACTGGCCACCATCAAGGGTTGGTCACCACCATTGGTCCCCACCACCAACCCACCCATGGGCTGGGACAACAATGACCACTGCTGACCACCACCAACCCATGGGGACAACAATGACCACTGCTGACCACCAACCCAACCATGGGGACAGCAATGACCACTGCTGACCACCAACCCAACCATGGGGACAGCAATGACCACTGCTGACCACCACAACCCATGGGGACAGCAATGACCACTGCTGACCACCAACCACCCATGGGGACAACAATGACCACTGCTGACCACCACCAACCCATGGGGACAACAATGACCACTGCTGACCACCAACCCAACCATGGGGACAGCAATGACCACTGCTGACCACCAACCCACCCATGGGGACAGCAATGACCACTGCTGACCACCAACCCAACCATGGGGACAGCAATGACCACTGCTGACCACCAACCCATGGTCTGGGACAACAATGACCACTGCTGACCACCAACCCAACCATGGGGACAGCAATGACCACTGCTGACCACCACCAACCCATGGGGACAACAATGACCACTGCTGACCACCAACCCAACCCATGGGGACAGCAATGACCACTGCTGACCACCAACCCCAACATCTGGGACAACAATGACCACTGCTGACCACCAACCCATGGGCTGGGACAGCAATGACCACTGCTGACCACCACCAACCCAACCCATGGTCTGGGACAACAATGACCACTGCTGACCACCAACCCAACCATGGGGACAGCAATGACCACTGCTGACCACCAACCCAACCATGGGGACAGCAATGACCACTGCTGACCACCAACCCAACCATGGGGACAGCAATGACCACTGCTGACCACCAACCCACCCATGGGGACAACAATGACCACTGCTGACCACCACCAAGCCAGCAGCTGGCCACTCCCACCGCTCCCCAGGCCCACCTGCTTGCCCATGGGCTCGGGGTTGGTGACGGTGGTGCTGAAGAAGCCGTCCCACTCCAGGCGCCCGTAGAGCCCGGCCCAGTGGTTGTGGCGGTTGCCGGTGTGCGGGAGGCACCAGGGGATCAAGGTGTTGAACTGCCGGTCAGCCGGGTCACACGGCTTCCCTGGGGACACCAAAGGAAAAAAAACGGGATTTTGGGGGAAAACCCAACTCCTACCCATGCTGGGATGTGTTTATGGAGGTCCATCAAAAAAACAACCTGGGATTTTGGGGGAAAACCCAACTCCTACCCATGCTGGGATGTGTTTATGGAGGTCTACCAAAAAAAACCTGGGATTTTGGGGGAAAACCCAACTCCTACCCACGCTGGGATGTGTTTATGGAGGTCTACCAAAAAAAAACTGGGATTTTGGGGGAAAACCCAACTCCTACCCACGCTGGGATGTGTTTATGGAGGTCTACCAAAAAAAAAACCTGGGATTTTGGGGGAAAACCCAATCCCTGCCCATGCTGGGATGTATTTATGGAGGTCCACCAAAAAAACCCCAGGATTTCGGGGAAAACCCAACCCCTGCCCGTTCTGGGATGTATTTATGGAGGTCCACCACAAAATCAACGTGGGATTTTGGGGGAAAATCCAACTCCCACCCACACTGGGACGTCTTTATGGAGGTCTACCAAAAAAACAACCTGGGATTTTGGGGGAAAACCCAACTCCTACCCATGCTGGGATGTGTTTATGGAGGTCTACCAAAAAAACAACCTGGGATTTTGGGGGAAAACCCAACTCCATCCATGCTGGGATGTGTTTATGGAGGTCTACCAAAAAAAACCTGGGATTTTGGGGGAAAACCCAATCCCTGCCCATGCTGGGATGTATTTATGGAGGTCCACCAAAAAAAACCCCAGGATTTCGGGGAAAACCCAACCCCTGCCGTTCTGGGATGTATTTATGGAGGTCCACCACAAAATCAACGTGGGATTTTGGGGGAAAATCCAACTCCCACCCACACTGGGACGTCTTTATGGAGGTCTACCAAAAAAACAACCTGGGATTTTGGGGAAAACCCAACTCCTACCCATGCTGGGATGTGTTTATGGAGGTCTACCAAAAAAACAACCTGGGATTTTGGGGGAAAACCCAACTCCATCCATGCTGGGATGTGTTTATGGAGGTCTACCAAAAAAAACCTGGGATTTTGGGGGAAAACCCAGCCCCATCCATGCTGGGATGTGTTTATGGAGGTCTACCAAAAAAAACCTGGGATTTTGGGGGAAAACCCAACTCCATCCATGCTGGGATGTGTTTATGGAGGTCTACAAAAAAAAAAAACCTGGGATTCTGGGGGAAAACCCAATCCCTGCCCATGCTGGGATGTATTTATGGAGCTCCACCAAAAAAACCCCAGGATTTCGGGGAAAACCCAACCCCTGCCCGTTCTGGGATGTATTTATGGAGGTCCACCACAAAATCAACGTGGGATTTTGGGGGAAAATCCAACTCCCACCCACACTGGGACGTCTTTATGGAGGTCTACCAAAAAACAACCTGGGATTTTGGGGGAAAACCGAACTCCTACCCATGCTGGGATGTGTTTATGGAGGTCCATCAAAAAAACAACCTGGGATTTTGGGGGAAAACCCAATCCCTGCCCATGCTGGGATGTGTTTATGGAGGTCCACCACAAAATCAACCTGGGATTTTGGGGGAAACCCCAATCCTACCCACACTGGGACGTGTTTATGGAGGTCTACCAAAAAAAAACCCAGGGATTCTGGGGGAAAACCCAATCCCCTGCCCATGCTGGGATGTATTTATGGAGCTCCACCAAAAAAACCCCGGGATTTTGGGGGAAACCCCAACCCCACCCACACCAGGACATCTTTATGGAAGTCCACCAAAAGAAAAAACCCGGGATTTTGGGGGAAAGCCCAATCCCCACCCAGAGCAGGCCACCTTTCTGGAGGCTCGCCCCCCGTCCCACCTTCGGCGCAGGAGCAGACGCCGCGCAGGGCGCCGGAGCTGCTGCGGCCGTTCTTGCGCTCGTGGTGGGTGTAGCGCAGCTTCCTGGTGCTGGTGCCGTCCGAGAGGCGCACCTCGATGTTGGGCAGGTCCCGCCAGTCGGAGCCGGGCGCCAGCGGGATGTGCCGCATCCGCGCCGCCACCAGCGCGCTCATGTCCTGCCGGCGTCGCCGGGGGGGTCCCGCAGTTGGCAACAGCGGCGGGGCCCGAAATCTCCACCGTTCCCATCCAGAACCTCCACCATTCCCAAAATCTGCATCATCCCCACCACCTCCACCATTCCGTCCAGAACCTCCACCATTCCCAAAACCTGCATCATCCCCACCACCTCCACCGTTCCCATCCAGAACCTCCACCATTCCAAATCCTGCATCATCCCCACAACCTCCACCATTCCCGTCCAGAACCTCCACCATTCCCAAAACCTGCATCATCCCCACCACCTCCACCGTTCCCATCCAGAACCTCCACCATTCCCAAAACCTGCATCATCCCCACCACCTCCACCGTTCCCATCCAGAACCTCCACCATTCCCAAAACCTGCATCATCCCCACCACCTCCACCGTTCCCATCCAGAACCTCCACCATTCCCAAAACCTGCATCATCCCCACCACCTCCACCGTTCCCATCCAGAACCTCCA
This sequence comes from Sitta carolinensis, assembly GCA_032173965.1. Taxonomy (NCBI): domain Eukaryota; kingdom Metazoa; phylum Chordata; class Aves; order Passeriformes; family Sittidae; genus Sitta; species Sitta carolinensis. The sequence goes on from JAVUNC010000015.1 coordinate 778,789, forward strand.
CCATTCCCAAAACCTGCATCATCCCCACCACCTCCACCATTCCGTCCAGAACCTCCACCATTCCCAAACCTGCATCATCCCCACCACCTCACCATTCCGTCCAGAACCTCCACCATTCCCAAAACCTGCATCATTCCCCACCACCTCCCACGTTCCCTTTCCAGAACCTCCACCATTCCCAAAACTGCACATCCCCACCACCTCCACCATTCCGCCCAGAACCTCCACCATTCCCAAACCTGCATCATCCCACCACTCCACCGTTCCCATTCCAGAACCTCCACCATTCCCAAAACCTGCATCATCCCACACCTCCACCGTTCCCAGTCAAACCCCCACCATTCCCAAAACCCATCATCCCCACACCTCCACCATTCCCGCCAGAACCTCCACCATTCCTGAATCTTCCACTGTGCCCGAAATCTCCACCGTGCCGAAATCTCCACTGTTCCCAAAACCTCCACCATGCCCGAAATCTCCACCGTGCCCGAAATCTCCACCGTGCCCGAAATCTCCACTGTTCCCAAAACCTCCACCATGCCCGAAATCTCCACCGTGCCCGAAATCTCCACCGTTCCCATCCAGAACCGCCACCATTCCCAAAACCTGCATCATCCCCACCACCTCCACCATTCCCGTCCAGAACCTCCACCATTCCTGAAATCTCCACCGTGCCCGAAATCTCCACCGTGCCCGAAATCTCCACCGTTCCCATCCAGAACCTCCACCAATCCCAAAACCTGCATCATCCCCACCACCTCCACCATTCCCAGCACCTCCACCATTCCCAGCACCTCCACCATTCCCAAAATCTCCACCATCCCCACCACCTCCACCATTCCTAAAATCTCCACCATTCCCAGCACCTGCACCATTCCCAGCACCTCCACCATTCCTAAAATCTCCACCATTCCCAGCACCTGCACCATTCCCAGCACCTCCACCATTCCCAAAATCTCCACCATTCCAGCACCTCCACCATTCCCAAAATCTCCACCATTCCCAGCAGCTCACCATTCCCAGCAGCTCCACCATTCCCAGAATCTCCACCATTCCCAGCACCTCCACCATTCCCAAAATTTCCACCATTCCCATCCCCACAATTCCCAGCAGCTCCACCATTCCAGAAGCTCCACCATTCCCAGGACCTCCATCATTCCCAAATCTCCACCATTCCCAAAACCACCATCCCCACCACCTCCACCATTCCCAATTCCTGGCACCAGGAGGCCCCGGGGCCGCTCCCTGGTCCCGTTCCCGCTGGGATCCTCTGGGATCCTTCGGGATCCGCTGGGATCGGGTGCCCACCTTGCAGATGTGGTCCCTGAGGATGGGCTGGTACTGGGAGCCGCGGATCTGCCGCTGGAACCAGGACTGGGGCTCGCCGTTGTAGGAGATCTCCAGCGCCGCGGCGCCGTTCCGGATCTCGGGCAGGTCCGACATCGTGTCCCGCACCGTGATGGTGCGGAACGGCCCCGAGAACGTCCTGGGCACGGCACGGCAATTCCCAACGCGGGCATCCCCACTCGGGATCCCCAACTCACCATTCCCAGCTTTGGATCCCCAACTCACAATTCCCAACGTGGGCATCCCCACTCGGGATCCCCAACTCACAATTCCCAACTTTGGGATCCCCAACTCACAATTCCCAACGTGGGCATCCCCACTCGGGATCCCCAACTCACATTCCCAACGTGGGCATCCCCACTCGGGATCCCCCAACTCACCATTCCCAACGGGGCATCCCCACTCGGGATCCCCAACTCACCATTCCCAGCTTGGTCATCCCCAGTCACTCACAATTCCCAACGGGGCATCCCCACTCGGGATCCCCAACTCACAATTCCCAAACTGTGGGCATCCCCACTCGGGATCCCCAACTCACCATTCCCAGCTTGGGATCCCCAACTCACAATTCCCAACGTGGGCATCCCCACTCGGGATCCCCAACTCACAATTCCCAACGTGGGCATCCCACTCGGAATCCCCAACTCACCATTCCCAACGTGGGCATCCCCACTCGGGATCCCCAACTCACCATTCCCAACGTGGGCATCCCCACTCGGGATCCCCAACTCACAATTCCCAGCTTTGGATCCCCAACTCACAATTCCCAGCTTGGGATCCCCAACTCACAATTCCCAACGCGGGCATCCCCACTCGGGATCCCCAACTCACAATTCCCAACGCAGGATTCCCAACTCACAATTCCCAACTCACAGTTCCCAACTTGGGATCCCTAGCTTGGGATCCCCAACTCAGAATCCACGGAATCCCCAACTGGAAATCCCTGAAATCTTCAGCTGGGTATCCCCAACTGGGAATCCCCAGAATCCCTGACTGGGAATCCCTGAAATCCCCAACTGGGAATCCCTGGAAACCTCCACTGGGTATCCCAACTGGGAACCCCTGACTGGAAATCCCTGGAATCCCCAGAATCCCGAAACCCCAACTGGGAATCCCTGACTGGAAATCCCCAAAATCCCTGAAATCCCCAACTGGGAATCCATGACTGGGAATCCCTAGAATCCATAACTGGAAATCCCTGAAATCCTCAAGTGGGAATCCCCAACTGGAAATCCCTGGAATCCCCAAAATCCCTGAAATCCCCAGCTGGGAATCCCTGACTGGAAATCCCCGAAACCCCAACTGGGAATCCCCGACTGGAAATCCCAGAATCCCTGACTGGAAAGCCCCGACTGGAAATCCCCAAAATCCCTGAAATCCCCAACTGGGAATCCCTGACTTGAAATCCTAAAAACCCCCAGAATCCCCAACTGGGAATCCCTGAAATCCCCAACTGGGAATCCCTGAAATCCCCAACTGGGAATCCCCGACTGGAAATCCCCAAAATCCCTGAAATCCCCAACTGGGAATCCCCGACCAGGAATCCCCGGAATGTCGGGAATGCCGTGTCTCACCGGGTGATGTTGCTGACGAATTTCTTGTCGTCCACGACGACGCTGAGCTGGCAGGCGCGGGGGGCGAACACGTGCAGCGGCTCCGGGAACAGCGGCAGCTTCTCCCCCGGAGCCGCCGCCAGCACGATGGCGCGGCGGCGCGTCTGCGCCACGCCGTACTGCCCGGCCTGGGACAGGTGAGACAGGTGAGACAGGTGAGACAGGTGAGACAGGTGAGACAGGGGAGACAGGTGAGACAGGTGAGACAGGTGAGACAGGTGAGACAGGGGAGACAGGGACAGGGATGCCCCAGAGCCAGCACGATGGCGCGGCGGCGCGTCTGCGCCACGCCGTACTGCCCCGCCTGCACAGGTGAGACAGGTGAGACAGGGGAGACAGGTGAGACAGGGGAGACAGGGGAGACAGGTGAGACAGGGGAGACAGGTGAGACAGGGACAGGGATGCCCCCAGAGCCAGCACGATGGCGCGGCGGCGCGTCTGCGCCACGCCGTACTGCCCCGCCTGCACAGGTGAGACAGGGGAGACAGGGGAGACAGGTGAGACAGGTGAGACAGGGGAGACAGGTGAGACAGGGGAGACAGGGGAGACAGGGACAGGGATACCCCCAGAGCCAGCACGATGGCGCGGCGGCGCGTCTGCGCCACGCCGTACTGCCCCGCCTGCACAGGTGAGACAGGTGAGACAGGGGAGACAGGTGAGACAGGGGAGACAGGTGAGACAGGGGAGACAGGGACAGGGATACCCCCAGAGCCAGCACGATGGCGCGGCGGCGCGTCTGCGCCACGCCGTACTGCCCCGCCTGCACAGGTGAGACAGGTGAGACAGGGGAGACAGGTGAGACAGGGGAGACAGGGGAGACAGGTGAGACAGGTGAGACAGGGGAGACAGGGACAGGGATACCCCCAGAGCCAGCACGATGGCGCGGCGGCGCGTCTGCGCCACGCCGTACTGCCCCGCCTGCACAGGTGAGACAGGTGAGACAGGGGAGACAGGTGAGACAGGGGAGACAGGTGAGACAGGGGAGACAGGGACAGGGATACCCCCAGAGCCAGCACGATGGCGCGGCGGCGCGTCTGCGCCACGCCGTACTGCCCCGCCTGCACAGGTGAGACAGGTGAGACAGGGGAGACAGGTGAGACAGGGGAGACAGGGGAGACAGGTGAGACAGGTGAGACAGGGGAGACAGGGACAGGGATACCCCCAGAGCCAGCACGATGGCGCGGCGGCGCGTCTGCGCCACGCCGTACTGCCCCGCCTGCACAGGTGAGACAGGTGAGACAGGGGAGACAGGTGAGACAGGGGAGACAGGTGAGACAGGGGAGACAGGGACAGGGATACCCCAGAGCCAGCACGATGGCGCGGCGGCGCGTCTGCGCCACGCCGTACTGCCCCGCCTGCACAGGTGAGACAGGTGAGACAGGGGAGACAGGTGAGACAGGGGAGACAGGTGAGACAGGGACAGGGATACCCCCAGAGCCAGCACGATGGCGCGGCGGCGCGTCTGCGCCACGCCGTACTGCCCCGCCTGCACAGGTGAGACAGGTGAGACAGGGGAGACAGGTGAGACAGGGGGACAGGGGAGACAGGTGAGACAGGTGAGACAGGGGAGACAGGGACAGGGATACCCCCAGAGCCAGCACGATGGCGCGGCGGCGCGTCTGCGCCACGCCGTACTGCCCCGCCTGCACAGGTGAGACAGGTGAGACAGGGGAGACAGGTGAGACAGGGGAGACAGGTGAGACAGGGGAGACAGGGACAGGGATACCCCCAGAGCCAGCACGATGGCGCGGCGGCGCGTCTGCGCCACGCCGTACTGCCCCGCCTGCACAGGTGAGACAGGTGAGACAGGGGAGACAGGTGAGACAGGGGAGACAGGTGAGACAGGGACAGGGATACCCCAGAGCCAGCACGATGGCGCGGCGGCGCGTCTGCGCCACGCCGTACTGCCCCGCCTGGGACAGGTGAGACAGGTGAGACAGGGGAGACAGGTGAGACAGGGGAGACAGGGGAGACAGGTGAGACAGGTGAGACAGGGGAGACAGGGACAGGGATGCCCCCAGAGCCAGCACGATGGCGCGGCGGCGCGTCTGCGCCACGCCGTACTGCCCCGCCTGCACAGGTGAGACAGGTAAAGATGAGACAGGTGAGACAGGTGAGACAGGGGAGACAGGTGAGACAGGGGAGACAGGGGAGACAGGGACAGGTGGGACAGGGACACCCAGGGAGGGTTGGGAGGGCACAATTCCTGAGGGAATGGGGTGGGAACAACCCCAGAGTCACCTGGAGGGTTGGGAGGGGACAATTCCTGAGGGACAGGTGTGACCACAGCTACCTGGAACCCTCAAAGAGATGGGAATGTCCCCAGAGCCACCCAAGAGGTCACCTGAGTTCTTGGAGGGGACAATTCCTGAGGGAACATCCCCAGAGGCCTCCAGGTGGCTGAGGGGTCACCTGGGTCCTTGGAAGGGACAATTCCTGAGGGACAGGTGTGACCACAACCACCTGGAACCCTCATGGAGATGGGAACATCCCCAGAGCCACCCAAGAGGCCACCTGGGCCTTTGGAGGGGACAATTCTTGAGGGACAGGTGTGATCACAACCACCTGGAACCCTCATGGAGATGGGAACATCCCCAGAGCCACCCAAGAGGCCACCTGGGTCCTTGGAGGGGACAATTCCTGAGGGACAGGTGTGACCATGGCTACCTGGAGCCCTCATGGAGATGGGAACATCCCCAGAGCCACCCAAGAGGCCACCTGGGTCCTTGGAAGGGACAATTCCTGAGGGACAGGTGTGACCATGGCTACCTGGAGCCCTCATGGAGATGGGAACATCCCCAGAGCCACCCAAGAGGCCACCTGGGCCTTTGGAGGGGACAATTCTTGAGGGACAGGTGTGATCACAACCACCTGGAACCCTCATGGAGATGGGAACATCCCCAGAGCCACCCAAGAGGCCACCTGGGTCCTTGGAGGGGACAATTCCTGAGGGACAGGTGTGACCATGGCTACCTGGAGCCCTCATGGAGATGGGAACATCCCCAGAGCCACCCAAGAGGCCACCTGGGTCCTTGGAAGGGACAATTCCTGAGGGACAGGTGTCACCACAACCACCTGGAACCCTCATGGAGATGGGAACATCCCCAGAGCCACCCAAGAGGCCACCTGGGTCCTTGGAGGGGACAATTCCTGAGGGACAGGTGTGACCATGGCTACCTGGAGCCCTCATGGAGATGGGAACATCCCCAGAGCCACCCAAGAGGCCACCTGGGCCTTTGGAGGGGACAATTCTTGAGGGACAGGTGTGATCACAACCACCTGGAACCCTCATGGAGATGGGAACATCCCCAGAGCCACCCAAGAGGCCACCTGGGTCCTTGGAGGGGACAATTCCTGAGGGACAGGTGTGACCATGGCTACCTGGAGCCCTCATGGAGATGGGAACATCCCCAGAGCCACCCAAGAGGCCACCTGGGTCCTTGGAGGGGACAATTCCTGAGGGACAGGTGTCACCACAACCACCTGGAACCCTCCCATCCCCAAAGCCACCCCGAGGAGCCAACCCCTCCTTTGGAGAACCCAAGTGTCCACCTGGGAACTGCTCTGGGAATTCCCCCGTGGAACGACGCGAGCACGGCTGCTGGGGTGCCAGGAAAGGGGGGTGTGGGCGCCAAGCCCCCCTGGAGAGCCACCTGGAGCACCCCGAAGGTGCACTGGTAGCCCATGCGCACCAGGCAGCGCAGGGTCAGCTTGAGCACCATGGACCTCTTGAAGGACACGAAGTTCCGGACGTTCTCCAGCAGGAAGAAGCGCGGCCGGTAATAATCGCAGTAGCTGCGGGGAGGGCAGCGCCAGGAATCAGCTCTGGAGCCACAGAGATCGGCTCTGCACCCCAAAAAATCAGCTCTGCACCCAGAAATCAGCTATAGAGCCACAAAGATCGGCTCTGCACCCCAAAAAATCAGCTCTGCACCCAGAAATCAGCTTATAGAGCCACAAAGATCGGCTCTGCACCCAGGAATCAGCTATAGAGCCACAGATATCGGCTCTGCACCCCAAAAAATCAGATCTGCACCCCAGAAATCAGCTATAGAGCCACAAAGATCGGCTCTGCACCCCAGGAATCAGCTTATAGAAGCCACAAAGATCGGCTCTGCACCCCAAAAAATCAGATCTGCACCCCAGAAATCAGCTATAGAGCCATAGAAATCGGCTCTGCACCCCAAAAAATCGGCTCTGCACCCCAGAAATCAGCTATAGAGCCACAAAGATCGGCTCTGACACCCAAAAAATCAGATCTGCACCCCAGAAATCAGCTATAGAGCCACAAAGATCGGCTCTGCACCCCAGAAATCAGCTATAGAGCCACAAAGATCGGCTCTGCACCCCAAAAAATCAGATCTGCACCCCAGAAATCGGCTCTGCACCCCAAAAAATCAGATCTGCATCCCAAAAAATCAGCTCTGCACCCCAGGAATCAGCTATAGAGCCACAAAGATCGGCTCTGCACCCCAAAAAATCAGATCTGCACCCCAAAAAATCAGCTCTGCACCCCAGAAATAGGCTCTGCACCCCAAAAATCAGCTCTGCCCCCCAGAAATCAGCTATAGAGCCACAAAGATCGGCTCTGCACCCCAAAAAATCAGATCTGCACCCCAGAAATCAGCTATAGAGCCACAGAAATCAGCTATAGAGCCACAGAAATCGGCTCTGCACCCCAAAAAATCAGCTCTGCACCCCAGAAATCAGCTATAGAGCCACAGATATCGGCTCTGCACCCCAAAAAATCAGCTCTGCACCCCAGAAATCAGCTCTGCACCCCAGAAATCGGCTCTGCGCCCCAAAAAATCAGATCTGCACCCCAAAAATCAGCTCTGGAGCCACAGAAATCGGCTCTGCACCCCAAAAAATCAGCTCTAGAGCCACAGAAATCAGCTCTGGAGCCATAGAAATCAGCTCTGCACCCCAAAAAATCAGCTCTGCACCCCAAAAATCAGCTCTGGAGCCACAAAGATCGGCTCTGCACCCCAAAAATCAGCTCTGCACCCCAGAAATCAGCTATAGAGCCACAGAAATTGGCTCTGCCACCCAAAAAATCAGCTATAGAGCCACAGAAATCAGCTATAGAGCCACAGAAATCAGCTCTGCACCCCAAAAAATCAGCTCTGGAGCCACAAAGATCGGCTCTGCACCCCAAAAAATCAGCTCTGCACCCCAGAAATCAGCTCTAGAGCCACAAAAATCATCTCCAGCCCCCAAAAATCATCTCCACTCCCACCAGGAGATGGGATCCACCCTAAAAATCATCTCCACGTCCACCAGGAGATGGGATCCACCCTAAAAATCATCTCCACCCCCCAAAAATCATCTCCACACCCACCAGCGGATGAACTCCACCCCAAAAATCATCTCCACACCCACCAGGAGATGGGATCCATCCCAAAAACCCCTTCCATGTTTAGCAGGAGATGGGATCCACCCCAAAAATCATCTCCACACCCCAAAACTCCTCTCCACACCCACCAGGAGATGGGATCCACCCCAAAAATCATCTCCACACCCCAAAACTCCTCTCCACACCCACCAGGAGATGGGATCCACTCCAAAAATCCCTTCCACTCCCACCAGGAGATGGGATCCACCTCAAAAATCATCTCCACACCCCAAAACTCCTCTCCACACCCACCAGGAGATGGGATCCACTCCAAAAATCCCTTCCACTCCCACCAGGAGATGGGATCCACCTCAAAACTCATCTCCACCCCCCAAAACTCATCTGCACCCCCAAAAGCCACCTCCACCCCCAATCCCCCCGGCACCTGAGGAAGGAGACCACCAGGGAGTTCTTGAACTTGGAGTAGGTGCGCGAGTTGAAGCGGTTCATGCCGCTGAAGCCCTGGCACGGCGGGCCACCACACAGCATCTCCACGTCGCCCTTCTGGGGCAGCTTCTGGCCCAAGGAGTTGGTCTTCTCGCCGGCCATGACCAGCTTGAGGAGCACGTTGCAGTCCTCGGTGAACACCGTGGTGCCCGGGTTGTTGAGGCGGAAAGCCTGGGCTGCTGGCTCCCACATCTCGATGGCCCAGAGCGTCTCCGAGACCCTGGGGACAGGTGGGGTGGGCAGGGATGGTCAGGGGTGGTCAGGGATGGACAGGGGTGGTCAGGGGTGGTCAGGGATGGTCAGGGATGGTCAGGAAAGCCTGGGCTGCTGGCTCCCACATCTCGATGGCCCAGAGCGTCTCCGAGACCCCTGGGGACAGGTGGGGTCATCAGGGGTGGGTGGGGATGGTCAGGGATGGACAGGGATGGTCAGGGATGGACAGGGGTGGTCAGGGATGGACAGGGGTGGTCAGGGGTGGTCAGGGGTGGTCAGGGGTGGACAGGGATGGTCAGGGGTGGTCAGGGGTGGTCAGGGGTGGACAGGGATGGTCAGGGATGGACAGGGGTGGACAGGGATGGTCAGGGATGGGTGGGAATGGTCAGGGATGGTCAGGGATGGTCAGGGGTGGTCAGGGGTGGTCAGGGATGGGTGGGAATGGCCAGGCCCGGGCACTGGGAATCTCCAGCAGACCTGCTGACCCTGAGGCCTCCTGGAGCGTCCTGCTGGAGCCCTGACCAGGTGCCAGGAGCTCACCTGCCTGGTGGGAGCTCTCCCCAGGTGCCAGGAGCTCACCTGCCTGGTGGGAGCTCTCCCCAGGTGCCAGGAGCTCACCTGCCTGGTGGGAGCTCTCCCCAGGTGCCAGGAGCTCACCTGCCTGGTGGGAGCTCTCCCCAGGTGCCAGGAGCTCACCTGCCTGGTGGGAGCTCTCCCCAGGTGCCAGGAGCTCACCTGCCTGGTGGAAGCCCTGGGCCAGGTGCCAGGAGCTCACCTGCCTGGTGGAAGCCCTCGGAGAGGCCCCGCAGCCCGAGAAGACGTCCAGGGTGCGCAGCTTGGGCACCTGGAGCTGGGGGGCTCCTGCTCGCTCTGCTCCGCGCCCGCCGCCTTCGCCCGGCCCTTCCCTGCGGGACAGACACGCCCTGAGCTGCTCCTCCTCATCTTCATCACCATCATCACCATCGTCATCATCATCCTCCTCCTCCTCCTCACGCCCTGAGCTGCTGCTCCTCCTCCTCAGCATCCTCATCATCATCCTCAGCATCAGCATCTTCCTCCTCATGCCCTGAGCTGCTCCTTCTCATCTTCATCACCATCATCACCATCGTCATCATCATCATCCTCCTCCTCCTCACGCCCTGAGCTGCTCCTCCTCATCTTCATCACCATCATCACCATCGTCATCATCATCCTCATCATCCTCATCCTCATCATCATCATCATCATCCTCCTCCTCACGCCCTGAGCTGCTCCTCCTCATCTTCATCACCATCATCACCATCGTCATCATCATCCTCATCATCCTCATCCTCATCATCATCATCATCATCCTCCTCCTCACGCCCTGAGCTGCTCCTCCTCATCTTCATCACCATCATCACCATCGTCATCATCATCCTCATCATCCTCATCCTCATCATCATCATCATCATCCTCCTCCTCACGCCCTGAGCTGCTCCTCCTCATCTTCATCACCATCACCATCATCATCATCATCCTCATCCTCATCATCATCATCATCCTCCTCCTCCTCACGCCCTGAGCTGCTCCTCCTCATCTTCATCACCATCATCAGCATCATCCTCACACCCTGAGCTGCTCCTCTCATCCTCAGCATCATCACCATCATCAGCATCATCCTCACGCCCTGAGCTGCTCCTCCTCATCTTCAGCAGCATCATCACCATCATCTTCCTCACACCCTGAGCCTCCTCAGCATCATCTTCATCATCACCAGCATCATCCTCATGCCTGAGCTGCTCCTCCTCATCTTCAGCATCATCATCCTCCTCATCCTCCTCATCCTCATGCCCTGAGCCTCCTCAGCATCATCTTCATCATCATCCTCACGCCCTGAGCTGCTCCTCATCCTCATCATCATCACCATCATCATCCTCCTCACACCCTGAGTCACCTCCTCTTCCTCCTCCTCCTCCTCTTGTCCTGCTCGGTCTCCTCCTCTTCCTCACACCCTGTCTCTTCTCCTCTTCCTCATTTCCTGCTTTTCCTCCTCCTCTTCCTCACACCATGCCTCTTCTCCTCTTCCTCATTTCCTGCTTTTCCTCCTCCTCTTCCTCACACTCTGCCTCTTCTCCTCTTCCTCATTTCCTGCTTTTCCTCCTCCTCTTCCTCAGCCCCTGCTCTTCCTCCTCCTCCTCATTCCCTTTTCCTCCAATCCATCACCACCCAAACCCTTTTCTGTCCCTTTTTTACACATTTTCCCATCCCTTTCCCGCCCTTTTTCCCACCTGCTTTCCACCTCATTTTCCAGCCCCTTTCCCCCCTTTTTTCATCCCATTTTTCCACCCCTTTCCCACCCATTTTCTCCCCTTTTCCCCACCCTTTTTCCACCCCTTTTTCCCACCTTTTCCCCCAATTTTCCCCCATTTTTCCCAGCCTCACCTTTCCCTTTCCCCTTCCCCTTCCCTTTGTTCCCGGAGCTCCGGGCGTGGTTGGGAGGATCCTCAAAGCTCTTGGTTTTGGCGTTGTAAGCCTGGGGAAAAAAACCAAAAATCCCCAAAAAAAACCCCAGGATTTGGGATTGGACACCAGGAATCAGGGAATGGTTCCAGGAGCCCAAGGCAGCAGAACCCTGGGGACAGATCCAGAGTCCCAAGGAACTCAGTGAGATCCTCCAAGGACAATTCCAGACACCCCAGGAACTCATCCAGACCCCCAGGAACTCATCCAGACCTCCAGGAACCCATCCAGACCCCCAGGAACCCATCCAGACCCCCAAGAAACCATCCAGACCCCCAGGAACCCATCCAGACCCCCAAGAACCCATCCAGACCTCCAGGAACCCATCCAGACCCCCAAGAAACCATCCAGACCCCAGGAACCCATCCAGACCCTCCAGGAACTCATCCAGACCTCCAGGAACTCATCCAGACCCTCCAGGAACCCATCCAGACCCCCAGGAACCCATCCAGACCCTCCAGGAACCCATCCAGACTGCCAGGAACTCATCCAAACCTCCAGGAACCCATCCAGATCCCTAGGAACCCATCCAGATCTCCAGGAACCCATCCAGACCCCCCAAAACCCATCCAGACCTCCAGGAACCCATCCAGACCCCCAGGAACCCATCCAGACTGCCAGGAACCCATCCAAACCTCCAGAAACCCATCCAGATCCCCAGGAACCCATCCAGACCTCCAGGAACCCATCCAGACCCTCAGGAACCCATCCAGACCTCCAGGAACCCATCCAGACCTCCAGGAACCCATCCAGATCCTTCTCAACCCAAGATTTCTTCCAGAAACCCAACCCCACCACGAAACCCCCCCTAGACCCACCAGAACCCCACCTCTCCTCCACCCCTGGGGTTTCCAGGACCTCCAGGAAGCCATCCAGACCTCCAGGAACCCATCCAGACCCTCCAGGAACTCATCCAGATCCTTCTCAACCCAAGATTTCTTCCAGAAACCCAACCCCACCACGAAACCCCCCCCTAGACCCAGCAGAACCCCAACTCTCCTCCACCCCTGGGGTCTCCAGGACCTCCAGGAACCCATCCAGTCCTCCAGGAACCCATCCAGACCCTCCAGGAACCCATCCAGATCCTTCTCAACCCAAGATTTCTTCCCCAAACCCAACCCCACCACAAAACCCCCCCTAGACCCACCAGAACCCCAACTCTCCTCCACCCCTGGGGTCTCCAGGACCTCCAGGAACCCATCCAGACCTCCAGGAACCCATCCAGACCTCCAGGAACCCATCCAGATCCTTCTCAACCCAAGATTTCTTCCAGAAACCCAACCCCACCACGAAACCCCCCCTAGACCCAGCAGAACCCCAACTCTCCTCCACCCCTGGGGTCTCCAGGACCTCCAGGAACCCATCCAGTCCTCCAAGAACCCATCCAGACCCTCCAGGAACTCATCCAGATCCTTCTCAACCCAAGATTTCTTCCCCAAACCCAACCCCACCACGAAACCCCCCCTAGACCCAGCAGAACCCCACCTCTCCTCCACCCCTGGTTCCTCCAGGACCTGCCTGGCCCTCACCTCCAGGAAGTAGAAGCGGTCGGGGCCGCCGGCCGAGTAGTCCTGGATGCTCTCCGGGAGGTCCTCGCCGTAGACGACAGCGCAGCGCCCCTGCACGGCCCGGAACTCCACGGTGGCCTCCTCGTCACTCCAGTAGAGCAGGTTGATGTCGGCATGGTAGCTCGCCTTGGTGGACTTGTGGGTGTTCTCAGGCCTGGAGATCCCAAAAAAAACGTCAGGATGGGGAATAAAATCCATGGTGGGATCTTCTCGTGGTGGGGTTGGGGTTGGAGAGAGGAACTGGGGGCTTGGAGTTCCAAAAAAATGTAGGGATGGGGAAAAATCCATGGTGGGATCTTCTTGTGGTGGGGTTGGGGTTGGGAGAGAGGAACTGGGGGGGTTGAGGGTTGGAGATCCCAAGAAAATGTCAGGATCAGGGAAAAAATCCATGGTGGGATCTTCTCGTGGTGGGGTGGGGGTTGGGAGAGAGGAACTGGGGGGGTTGAGGGTTGGAGATCCCAAGAAAATGTCAGGATCAGGGAAAAAATCCATGGTGGGATCTTCTCGTGGTGGGGTTGGGGTTGGAGAGAGCATCTGGGGGGTTGAGGGTTTGAGATCCCAAGAAAATGTCAGGATCAGGGAAAAAATCCATGGTGGGACCTTCTCGTGGTGGGGTTGGGGTTGGGAGAGAGGAACTGGGGGGGTTGAGGGTTGGAGATCCCAAGAAAATGTCAGGATCAGGGAAAAAATCCATGGTGGGATCTTCTTGTGGTGGGGTTGGGGTTGGGAGAGAGGAACTGGGGGGGTTGAGGGTTGGAGATCCCAAGAAAATGTCAGGATCAGGGAAAAAATCCATGGTGGGATCTTCTCGTGGTGGGGTTGGGGTTGGGAGAGAGGAACTGGGGGGGTTGAGGGTTGGAGATCCCAAGAAAATGTCAGGATCAGGGAAAAAATCCATGGTGGGATCTTCTCGTGGTGGGGTTGGGGTTGGGAGAGAGGAACTGGGGGGGTTGAGGGTTGGAGATCCCAAGAAAATGTCAGGATCAGGGAAAAAATCCATGGTGGGATCTTCTTGTGGTGGGGTTGGGGTTGGAGAGAGCATCTGGGGGGGTTGGGGTGGGGTGGGATGGAGGGAAAGGTGGAGGAGAGGATGGCCACCAACTCCAAACTTCTGAAATCCAGGAGGTGACCCCGTGGAGACCCCAACTCTGGACACTTCACCCAAACTGAACCAAGACCACTCAAATGGAGAAACCAACCCAAACCCAAAAACTCATGTCCACCACCCCAACCACCCACTCCAACCCCCTGAAATTCAGGAGATGAACACCATGGAGACCACAACTCTGGGACACTTCACCCACTGGAGCAAAACCCTCCAACAAAAACCAACCCAAACCCAAAAACTCATGTCCACCACCCCAACCACCGACTCCCCCCTCCCCAGAACCTGGGAGGTGACTCCGTGGAGACCCCAACTCTGGGACACTTCACCCAACTGACCAAAACCCTCCAACAAAAACCAACCCAAACCCAAAAGTTGGTGTCCACCACCGCAACCACCCACTCCAACCTCCTGAAATTCAGGAGATGAACACCATGGAGACCACAACTCTGGGACACTTCACCCAAACTGAACCAAGACCACCCCAATGGAGAAACCAACCCAAACCCAAAAACTCATGTCCACCACCCAACCACCGACTCCAACCCCCTGAAATTCAGGAGATGAGCTCCATGGAGACCACAACTCTGGGACACTTCACCCACTGGAGCAAAACCCTCCAACAAAAACCAACCCAAACCCAAAAATTGGTGTCCACCACCCCAACCACCGACTCCAACCTCCTGAAATTCAGGAGATGAACACCATGGAGACCACAACTCTGGGACACTTCACCCACTGGAGCAAAACCCTCCAACAAAAACCAACCCAAACCCAAAAATTGGTGTCCACCACCCCAACCACCGACTCCCCCCTCCCCAGAACCCGGGAGGTGACTCCGTGGAGACCCCAACTCTGGGACACTTCACCCAAACTGAACCAAGACCACCCCAATGGAGAAACCAACCCAAACCCAAAAACTCATGTCCACCACCCCAACCACCAACTCCAACCCCCTGAAATTCAGGAGATGAGCTCCATGGAGACCTCAACTCTGGGACACTTCACCCAAACTGAACCAAGACCACCCAAATGGAGAAACCAACCAAAACCCAAAAACTCGTGTCCACCACCCCAACCACCCACTCCAACCTCCTGAAATTCAGGAGATGAGCACCATGGAGACCACAACTCTGGGACACTTCACCCAACTGACCAAAACCCTCCAACAAAAACCAACCCAAAGCCAAAAACTCATGTCCACCACCCCAACCACCGACTCCAACCTCCTGAAATTCAGGAGATGAACACCATGGAGACCACAACTCTGGGACACTTCACCCACTGGAGCAAAACCCTCCAACAAAAACCAACCCAAACCCAAAAATTGGTGTCCACCACCCCAACCACCGACTCCCCCCCTCCCCAGAACCTGGGAGGTGACTCCGTGGAGACCCCAACTCTGGGACACTTCACCCAACTGACCAAAACCCTCCAACAAAAACCAACCCAAACCCAAAAGTTGGTGTCCACCACCCCAACCACCCACTCCAACCTCCTGAAATTCAGGAGATGAGCACCATGGAGACCCCATCTCTGGGACACTTCACCCAAACTGAACCAAGACCACCCCAATGGAGAAACCAACCCAAAAATTGGTGTCCACCACCCCAACCACCAACTCCAACCTCCTGAAATTCAGGAGATGAACACCATGGAGACCACAACTCTGGGACACTTCACCCACTGGAGCAAAACCCTCCAACAAAAACCAACCCAAACCCAAAAATTGGTGTCCACCACCCCAACCACCGACTCCCCCCCTCCCCAGAATCCAGGAGGTGACCCGTGGAGCACCTTAGAACTTGTAGATGCCCACTTGATGTCGCCACGTTGGGTTTGCCGTTGCCCCCCAGGCTGCAGAAGATGCTCTAGATGCGGCCCACGCGGAAGGCTCGGCGCGTCCAGTTGCTGCCCTTGAGTACTCCGAGTACTTGCGGTAGTGCTCGGGGTGCAGCTCCTCGTCCACCGCCTCCTTCTTGGGCTCTTGCCGGCATGGCCGCTTCACGCTGCGGGCAGAAGGTGGACAAGGTGGGCAGGAGGAGTGGGGTGTCCTGCAGAGTTTGGAGTCAAGGTTGGGATTGAGGGTCCTAAGGGGTTCCAACCTTGGATCGTGGTTTTGGTCAAGGTGGGATTGAGGGATCTGGAGGGGTTTATGGTCTGCAGAGGTTTGGGGACAAGGTTGGATGAGGTCTTGAGGTTCCAACCTGATCGTGTTTGGGTCAAGGTGGGATGAGGATCTGGAGAGGTTTATGGCTGCAGAGGTTTGGTGTCAAGGGTTGGGATTGAGGTCCTGAGGGGTTCCAACCTTGGATCGTGGTTTTGGTCAAGGGTGGGATTGAGGGATCTGGAGGGTTTATGTCCCCAGAGGTTTGGGAGTCAAGGTTGGGATTGAGGGGTCTTAGAGGGTTTCCAACCTTGGATCGTGGTTTTGGCTCAAGGGTTGGATTGAGGGATCTGGGAGGGGTTTTATGTCTGCGAGGTTTGGAGTCAGGTTGGGATTGCGGGCTTGGAGGGGTTTCCAGCCTTGATCGTGGTTTTGGGTCAAGGGTTGGGATGAGGGATCTGGAGGGTTTTATGGTCTGAGAGGTTTGGGGTCAAGGGTTGGGATCTGAAGTCTGGAGGCTTGGATGGGTCTTCGAGGTTCCTTGGGTCGTGGTTTTGGTCAAGGTTGGGAGGTTGGGGATTGGGGGGTTTCAGAGGTTTGGGTCAAGGTGGGATTGAGGGTTGGGTTCCAAGGGTTTGGGTCAAGTGTTGGGATTGAGGGGTCTTGGCAGGGGTTTATGGTCTGGAGAGGTTTGGGGTCAAGGGTTGGGATTGAGGGTTGGAGAGGGTTTCCAGCTTTGGGTCGTGGTTTTGGGTCAAGGTTGGGAATTGAGGGATCTGGAGGGGTTTTATGTTAATTGGTCATGGATTGAGGATTGAATTTGTCGCAGATTTGGGGTCAAGGTTGGGATTGAGGGGTCTTGGAGGGGTTTCCAACCTTGGATCGTGGTTTTGGGTCAAGGGTTGGGATTGAGGGATCTTGGAGGGGTTTTATGGTCTGAGAGGTTTGGGGTCAATGATGGATTTGGAATTGTCAAGATTGGGTGCATTGGGAAGGGTTCGGAGATCTTGGAGAGTTTTAGGTTAATTGGGTCAAGGGTTGGGATTGAGGGATCTGGGAGGGGTTTTATGTCTGCAGAGGTTTGGGAGTCAAGGGTTGGGATTGAGGGGTCTTGGAGGGGTTTCCACTTGGTCGTGGTTTGGCTCAAGGGTTGGGATGAGGGATCTGGAGGGGTTTTAGTCTGGAGATGGTTTGGGGTCAAGGGTTGGGATTGAGGAGCTTGGAGGGGTTTCGCTTTGGTCGTGGATTTGGGTCAAGGGTTGGGTCAAGAGTTGGGATTGAGGGGTTTCCAGCTTTGGGTCGTGGTTTTGGGTCAAGGGTTGGGTCAAGAGTTGGGATTGAGGGGTCTTGCAGGGGTTTTATGGTCTGGAGAGATTTTGGGTCAAGGGTTGGGTCAAGAGTTGGGATTGAGGGGTTTCCAGCTTTGGGTCGTGGTTTTGGGTCAAGAGTTGGGATTGAGGGACCTTGGAGGGGTTTTCCAATGTTAATTGGTTCCATGATTCCGTAATTCCAATCTGTCCACCAGAAATTGGGTGAGGATTGGGATTGAGGGGTCTTGGAGGGGTTTCCAGCCTTGGGTCCCATTTTTGGGTCAAGGGTTGAATGAGGATTTGGAATTTGAAAGGTCTTGGAGGGGTTTTCCAATGTTAATTGGTTCCATGATCCCATAATTCCAATCTGTCCCCCAAAAATTGGGTGAACATTTGGAATTCGGAGATCTTGGAGGAGTTTTAGAGCCTTAACCCCATAAATCCCAAATCCATCCCCCAAACCCCGGTTAAAACCTGGACCCAAACATCTCAGAGGGCTCTCCCACTCCCAACCTCTGCTCCTGCACTTCCCAAATCCCACCTCCTCCTCCAAAACCCATCGGAGATCCGTCCCAACCAAACCCAACCCAACGTCATCCATCCTTGTGCTGAACTTCCTGAACTCCAGGACCCCACAATTCCATTTGGAGGTGGGCAACCCCCCATACCCCACCCCTCCCAAGCCCACCTGAAGGAGAAGGCATCTGGCAGCAGGTAGACGCCGTCCCCCAGCCGGTACTGGACGCCGTTCTTGGTGGCCACGCCGTAGAACATTTTGCCGTCGGCCTCCTCCAGCGGCTCGGCCACCTTGGGGATCTCCTTGTGCCTCACCTCGTCCAGGCGGGCACAGCTCAGGCAGAACCTGCCGAGATACCACCAGGTTCTCCGTAGGAACATCTCCTTGGAGGGCAGGAGAACCCAAACTTGACGTTCCTCCACCCAAGAACTGACTTGTACTTGTTGTCCTCGGTGGGCCGCGCGCCGGGCGGGCTCTCGAAGCGCGCGTACTCCTGGTCGTACCACATCTGGTAGAAGTAGGTCCTGCCATCGTCCTCCACCATCTTGATCTCGGTGTCCAGCCCGCCCTGAAGGACAAAGCCCGCCGCGCTGTGGCCGTGGGGGTCAAGGTGGAGGTGCCCCCCACGCCCACGGTGCTGTGCCCACCTCCATGGCCCAGTTGGCCGAGGGCGCCTTGTAGATGACGTTGACCTTGCCGTGGATGTAGGAGAGCTGCATGTCCTCGCACTCGTCCACCAGGAAGAGCTCCAGGGGGTCCGAGGTGGCGCCCAGGACGGTGTCGGAGCCCGGGCAGAACCAGTGGGCGTGGAACATCTGCCCACCGCTGTCCTCCCACATGGCCGTCACCCTGAGGGGCAGCGCGGGGTCAGAGGGGAGGAACCTGGGGGAGAACCCACCTGGGCAGGTACGAGGGGCTTGGTGGGGTCACCAGGGATGGGCCCAACCCCATGGGACCCTGGAGAACCCACCTGGGCAGGTATGGGGGTGGGACCATAGAGAACCCACCTGGGCAGGTACGAGGGGCTTGGTGGGGTCACCAGGGATGACCCCATGGGACCCTGGAGAACCCACCTGGGCAGGTATGGGGGATGAGTGTCCCCAAACACATGGAGAACTCACCTGGGCAGGTATGGGGGCTGGGTGAGGTCACCAGGAATGTCCCCACCCCATGGGAGCAGGAAAACCCACCTGGGCAGGTATGGGGGTGGGTGGGGTCACCTTGTGGGACCCTGGGGAACCCACCTGGCCAGGTAGAGGGGCTTGGTGGGGTCGTCGGGGCTCACGGACACGCAGTCTCCCACCTCCAGGGTCTCGGAGTCGATGCACACGCGTTGGTAATAATCCTTCTTGCCGTCGCTCTGCGGGCACGGCGGTGGCTGCAGGTATGGCCTCACCTGGCGGGGGCCTCACCTGGCTGGGAGCTCACCTGGATGGGGACCTCACCTGGCTGGGGTGGGGCCTCACCTGGCTGGGGCCTCACCTGGCTGGGGAGCTCACCTGGCTGGGGAGCTCACCTGGCTGGGAGCTCACCTGGATGGGGCCTCACCTGGATGGGGAGCTCACCTGGCTGGGGCCTCACTTGGATGGGAGCTCACCTGGATGGGGACCTCATCTGGCTGGGTTCCTCACCTGGCTGGGGAACTCACCTGGATGGAGCCCCTCACGTGGCTGGGTCCCTCACGTGGCTGGGTCCCTCACCTGGATGGGTTCCCTCACCTGGATGGGTCCCTCATCTGGATGGGTCCCTCACCTGGATGGGTTCCCTCATCTAGATGAGTCCCTCATCTGGATGAGTCCCTCACCTGGATGAGTCCCTCACCTGGATGGGTTCCCTCACCTGGATGACTCCCTCCACTTTCCACGTCCCTCACTTGGATGGGTTCCCCCCACCTGGACAAGTCCCTTCACCTTGCCAGGCCCCTCACCTGCCCAGGTGGCTCACCTGCCCAGGTGGCTCACCTTGACGGGCTCCCCCACCCAGCAGATCCTGCTCTTGTTCTGTTTCTTCTTGCGGCCCTGGAGCATCTTCTTGGGCGAGGGCATCTCGGGGATGTTGTCATCGACCTCCTCGTCCTCGTCCGCCTCCCGCACCGCCAGGTTGGGACACCTGGGCAGAGGCATCCCCGGGGGGACGGGGGGGTTGGGATGGGGGGATTGGGGATTTGGGATGGGGGGATTGGGATGGGGGGTTTGGGGATTTGGGATGGGGGGATTGGGGACAAGGAAGGGATTTGGGGATGGGGGATTTGGGGATGGGGGAATTGGGATGGGGCAATTGGGATGGGGGAATTGGGGATGGGGGATTTGGGGATGGGGGAATTGGGGGATTTGGGATGGGGGATTTGGGATGGGGGATTTTGGGATGAGGGACTTGGGATGGGGGTTTGGGGATGGAGGATTTGGGGACAAGGAAGGGATTTGAAGATGGGGGATTTGGGGACAAGGACAAGGGATTTGGGTTTGGGGACACGGGATTTGGGGACAGGGACAGGATTTGGGGATGGAGACAGCGGGTTTAGGGACAAGGACACGGGATTTGGAGACAGGGGATTTGGGGACAGGGACAGGATTTGGGGACAGCAGGGTGTGGGGCCAGCAGGATTTGGGGACAATGGGGTTTGGGACCAGCAGGGTTTGGGGCCAGCAGGTTGTGGGGCACCAGGGTTTGGGGTCAGCAGGGTGTGGGGACAGGGACAGGGTTTGGGGACAGGGACAGGGTGTGGGGACAATGGGGTTTGGGGACAATGGGGTTTGGGGACAATGGGGGTTGGGGACAATGGGGGTTGGGGACAGGATTTGGGGACAATGGGGTTTGGGGACAATGGGGTTTGGGGACAATGGGGTTTGGGGACAATGGGGTTTGGGGACAATGGGGTTTGGGGACAGGATTTGGGGACAATGGGGGTTGGGGACAATGGGGTTTGGGGACAATGGGATTTGGGGACAATGGGGGTTTGGGGACAATGGGGTTTGGGGACAGGATTTGGGGACAATGGGGGTTGGGGACAATGGGATTTGGGGACAATGGGATTTGGGGACAATGGGGGTTGGGGACAATGGGGGTTGATGGGGACGGGATTTGGGGACAATGGGGTTGGGGACAATGGGGGTTGGGGACACATGGGGTTTGGGGACAATGCCACCACTGGCTTGAGGCACGCCTGCTGCTGCGCGCAGCTGCCCCGAACTTGACCATGGTCTGCACGCCTGCAACTTGCCACTCGGCCGCTGGCACACCTGGGGCCGGCACGCAGGGACAGAGGGGACAACGGGGACACCAGTGACACCGGGGACCAAGGTTGGAAGACCCTCCAAGATGAACCAACCCAACCAAACCCAACCATGACATTGACCAAGGTTGGAAAACTCTCCAAGACCAACCCAACTACAACACCAACCAAAGCTGGAGGTCCCTCCAAGACAAACCCAACCACGACATTGATCAAGGCTGGAAGACCCTCCAAGACCAACCCAAGCCATGACATTGACCAAGGTTGGAAGACCCTCCAAGATGAACCAACCCAACCAAACCCAACCCATGACACCAACCAAGGCTGGAAGACCCTCCAAGACCAACCCAAGCCATGACATTGACCAAGGTTGGAAGACCCTCCAGGACAAACCCAACCATGACATTCACCAAGGCTGGAAGACCATCTGAGACCAACCAACCTAATCCATGACATTGATGTTGATCAAGGCTGGAAGACCCTCCAAGACCAACCCAACCACGACACTGACCAAGGTTGGAAGACCCTCCAAGATGAACCCAACCCATGACAACATTGACCAAGGCTGGAAGACCCTCCAAGACAAACCCAACCCATGACACCAACCAAAGCTGGAAGAGCCTCCAAGACCCACCCAACCACAACACCAACCAAGGTCGGAAGACCCTCCAAGATGAACCCAACCCATGACAACATTGACCAAGGCTGGAAGACCCTCCAAGACAAACCCAACCCATGACACCAACCAAAGCTGGAAGACCCTCCAAGACCAACCCAACCACGACACCAACCAAGGTTGGAAGACCTTCCAAGATGAACCCAACCACGACATCAACCAATGTTGGAAGACCCTCCAGGACCCCCCGGCCCCCGCCCACCTCGCAGACGCCGCAGCGCCGGCGCTTGGTGGCGTTCTCCTTGTCCTCCTCAGCGCTCGTCCTTCTCGATCTGCTCCGAGAAGAAGGTGTCGAAGATGAGGTACACCAGCTTGGTGGTGGTGGCCTTGGTGGGGCCCTTGTCCTTGTCGATGCGCGTCGGGTGCCGGATGGCCTGGCGGCGCACGGCGCGCCTGCGGGGCGGGGACAGCGCTCAGGACACGCCCAGGGGTGGGGACAGCGCTCAGGACACGCCCAGGGGCGGGGACAGCGCTCAGGACACGCCCAGGGGTGGGGACAGCACTCAGGACACGCCCAGGGGCGGGACAGAGATCAGGACACGCCCAGGGACGGGGACAGCGCTCAGGACACGCCCAGGGGTGGGGACAGAGATCAGGACACGCCCAGGGGCGGGGACAGCGCTCAGGACACGCCCAGGGGTGGGGACAGAGATCAGGACACGCCCAGGGGCGGGGACAGAGCTCAGGACACGCCCAGGGGTGGGGACAGAGATCAGGACATGCCCAGGAGTGGGGAAAGAGCCAGGACACGCCCAGGGGCGGGGACAGAGCTCAGGACACGCCCAGGGGTGGGGACAGAGATCAGGACACGCCCAGAGGTGGGGACAGCACTCAGGACACGCCCAGGGGTGGGGACAGCGCTCAGGAAACGCCCAGGGTGGGGACAGTGCTCAGGACACACCCAGGGGCGGGGACAGAGATCAGGACATGCCCAGGAGTGGGGAAAGAGCCCAGGACACGCCCAGGGGCGGGGACAGAGCTCAGGACACGCCCAGGGGGGGGACAGCACCCAGGTGATCCCCACAGGTGCCAGGTGAGGTCCTCAAATGGTGTTAGGATGGATTTTGGAGACCAAACCCAGCTCAAACCCTCCCAGATTTGGATGGGATTTTCCCAATTTTGGGGTTTTTCCCCCCAAACCTCACCTCTTGCCCAGGGTGACCCCGGCCAGCTTGATGAGGTCCCTCATTGTGAAAATCCCCAATTTTGGGCTGATTTCCCCAATATTGAGACCCCAGAGCCCAAACCCTCCCAGATTTGGATGGGATTTTCCCGATTTTGGGGTTTTTCCCCCCAGATCTCACCTCTTGCCCAGGGTGACCCCAGCCAGCTTGATGAGATCCCCATTGTGAAAATCCCCAATTTTGAGCTGATTTCCCCCAACACTGAGACCCCAGAGCTCAAACCCTCCCAGATTTGGATGGGATTTTCCCGATTTTGGGGTTTTTCCCCCAGATCTCACCTCTTGCCCAGGGTGACCCGGCCAGCTTGATGAGGTCCCTCATGCAGGGCGTGATGAGCACCGGGGGCTCGTCGCTGTCGCCGGCCTCGTCGTAGCTCTCCACCTGCTCCACCACGAACTGCGCGTGGCGCAGCAGCGAGTCCTCCGTGAAACGGTTGAAGTTGAGCCCCGCCGGGGCACCGTGGTCTGCAGGGGGTGGGGGTGGTCAGGAATGGTCAGGAATGGTCAGGGATGGTCAGTGACCCCACCCCAGATCTCCCACTCCAAGGGTCTCCAAGGTTGGGGATGGTTGGGAAGGGTTTGACATGGTTGGGAAGAGTTGAGGATGGTTGGGAAGGGTTGGAGATGGTTGGGAAGGGTTTGGAAGGGTTGGGGATGGTTGGGAAGGGTTGGGGATGGTCAGGGATGGTCACTGACCCCACCCCAGATCTCCCATTCCAAGGGTCACCAAGGTTGGAGATGGTTGGGAAGGGTTGGAGATGGTCAGGGATGGTCAGGGATGGTCAGGGATGGTCAGGGATGGTCAGGAAGGGTCAGGGATGGTCAGGAAGGGTCAGGGATGGTCAGGAAGGTTAGGAAAGTTCAGGGATGGTCAGGGGTGGTCACTGACCCCACCCCAGATCGCCCATTCCAAGGGTCACCAAGGTTGGAGATGGGTGGAGATGGTTGGGAAGAGTTGGGGATGGTTGGGAAGGGTTGGAGATGATGGGAAGGGTTGGGGATGTCAACTCCATCTTGTTGAGCTGGTGCCACCTCCAGCCCCACCATGGAGAGGTGACCCCACGGGCAGGTGACACCATGGAGAGGTGACACCACAGGGAGGTGACACCATGCACAGGTGACACCATGGACAGGTGACACCATGGACAGGTGACACCACAGGCAGGTGACCCCACGGGCAGGTGACCCCAGGGGCAGGTGACACCACAGAGAGGTGACACCACGAGGAGGTGACACCACGAGGAGGTGACCCCAGGGGCAGGTGACACCACGGAGAGGTGACACCACGAGGAGGTGACACCACGAGGAGGTGACACCACGAGGAGGTGACCCCAGGGGCAGGTGAGCCTGTGGTCACCTCGATCTTGTTGAGCAGGTCCTCGTAGCTGACGTGGCGGTTGTTCTGCAGGAACTCCACCACGATCTTGCTCATGTAGATCTTCTCCTGCATCAGCGCGAAGGTGGGCGCGTACTCCTCGCTGGGCTCCATCAGGATGTAGTCAGCAAAGGCTGGGAAGGGCCCCAAAATGGGGGGATTTGGGGAGGGAAAATTGGGGGGTTGGGGTGGGGGAGGATGGAGGGGGAGGAGGGAAAAGGAGGAGGGAAAAAAGGAAGAGGAGAAGGAAAGAAGGAAAAAAGAAGAAGGAAAGAGAAGAAAGGAGAGAGAAGGAAGGAGGAAAGGAAAGGAAAGGAGAAGGAAAGGAAAGGAGAAGAAGAGAAGGAAAGAGAAAAGAGAAGAGAAGAGAAGAGAAGAGAGAGAAAAGAAGAGAAAAGAGAAGAGAAGGAAGAGAAGAGAAGAGAAGAAAAGAAGAGAAGAGAAAGAAGAGAAAGAGAAGAGAAGAGAAAGAAGAGAAGAAAGAGAAAGAAAAGAAAGAAAGAAAAAAGAAAAGAAAAGAAAAGAAAAGAAAAGAAAAAAAGAAAAAAAAAAGAAAAGAAAAAAGAAAAGAAAAGAAAAGAAAAGAAAAGAAAGAAAAGAAAAGAAAAGAAAAGAAAGAGAGGGAAAAAAAGGGAAAAAAAAAGATGGGGAAAAGAGGAGGAATGAGGAAGGAAGAGAGGAAAGCAGAAAATAAGGGAAAAGGAGGAGGAAAAAGGAGGAAAGAGAGGGAAAAGATGGAGGAAAGATGGCAAAAAGAGAGAAAAGACAGATAAAAGGAAAAAAAGGAAGCAAAAGAAAACCCAGAAAAACAGAAAAACACAAAGATAAAAAAAGAGGGAAAAGGGAGAAAACAAAGAGAAAAAGGTAAAAAAAAAAAAAGGGATAAGAAACCACAAGGAGAAAAAGGAGGGAAAAGGCAAAAACCCCTCTTAAAAAAAACCCAAAATGACCCAAAACCTCCCAAAACAGTCCCCAAACTCCCTAAAATTCCCCCAAACCCCCCCCAAACTCCCTAAAATTCCCAAATTCCCTCCAACCTGTGCTGAAGCCGATGAGCGCCTTCTCGCCGCCGTCGAAGCCCGTGATCCACCAGGCGTTGATGGGCCCCAACTTCTTGGCTCTCACCCCACCTGCCAACAAAAAATAAAAATAAAAATAAAAATTCTGGGTGATTGCCAGGTGGGAATTCCAGAATTCCCCGGGGTTCTGGGGGTGTGCTCACCGTCCAGGCAGGGGTTGTCGTCGTAGATGGGTTTGACGACGCCGCTGAAGTAGAGCTCGATGTTGCGCTCGATGAGGCCGGTGTCGAAGGGACACAGGTGGCCACGCTTGTCATAGACACTGCCAGGGGGGGTTGGGATGGGGGAGATGACCAGGGATGGTCAGGGGTGGTCAGGGTGGTCAGTGACCCCACCCCAGATCGCCCATTCCAAGGGTCACCAAGGTTGGAGATGGTTGAGAAGGGTTGAGGATGGTTGGAGATGGTTGGGAAGGGTTTGGGATGGTCAGGGATGGTTGGAGATGACCAAGAATGGTCAGTGATGGTCAGGGATGGTCAGGGATGGTCAGGGATGGTCAGGGGTGGTCAGGGGTGGTCAGGGGTGGTCAGGGATGGTCAGGGATGGTCAGGGGTGGTCAGGGGTGGTCAGGGATGGTCAGGGATGGTCAGGGATGGTCAGGGGTGGTCAGGGGTGGTCAGGGTGGTCAGGGATGGTCAGGGATGGTCAGGGGTGTGGGGTCAGGGATGGTCAGGGGTGGCAGGGATGGTCAGGGATGGTCATGGGGATGGTCAGGGTGGTCAGGGGATGGTCAGGGATGGTCAGGTGCAGGGGTGGTCAGGGTTAGATGGTCAGTGGGGATGGTCAGGGATGGTGCAGGGGTGGTCAGGGTGGTCAGGGGTGGTCAGGGATGGTCAGGGATGGTCAGGGATGGTGGTGGTCAGGGTGGTCAGGGGTGGTCAGGGGTGGTCAGGGGTGGACAGGGGATGGTCAGGGGTGGTCAGGGTGGTCAGGGATGGTCAGGGTGGTCAGGGGTGGTCAGGGTGGTCAGGTGGATGGTCAGGGGTGGTCAGGAGGGATGGTCAGGGATGGTCAGGGATGGTCAGGGATGGTCAGGGAGTGGTCAGGGATGGTCAGGGTGGTCAGGGATGGTCAGGGTGGTCAGGGATGGTCAGGGGTGGTCAGGGTGGTCAGGGGTCAGGGTGGTCAGGGTGGTCAGGGGTGGTCAGGGATGGTCAGGGTGGTCAGGGATGGTCAGGGGATGGTCAGGGTCGGTGGTCAGGGTGGTCAGGGGTGGTCAGGGATGGTCAGGGGTGGTCAGGGGTGGTCAGGGGTGGTCAGGGTGGTCAGGGGTCATGGTCAGGGATGGTCAGGGGTGGACAGGGATGGTCAGGGATGGTCAGGGTGTGGGATGGTCAGGGGTGGTCAGGGATGGTCAGGGATGGTCAGGGATGGTCGGGTGGTCAGGGTGGTCAGGATGGTCAGGGGTGGACAGGGTATGGTCAGGGATGGTCAGGGTGGTGGGTCAGGGTGGTCAGGGATGGTCAGGGTGGTCAGGGATGGTCAGGATGGTCAGGTGGTCAATGGTCAGGGTGGTCAGGGATGGTCAGGGGTGGTCAGGGATGTGGTCAGGGATGGTCAGGGTGGTCAGGGATGGTCAGGGATGGTCAGGGATGGTCGGGGGGAGGATGGTCAGGATGGCAGGGTGGTAGGGTGGCAGGATGGTCAGGGTGGCAGGGATGGTCAGGGAGTGGTCAGGATGGTCAGGGCAGATGGTAGGGATGTCAGGGATGGTCAGGGGTGGTCAGGTATGGTCAGGGATGGTCAGGGATGTCAGGATGGTATGGCAGGGATGGTCAGGTGGTCATGTCAGGGGTGACAGGGATGGTCAGGGATGGTCAGGGGTGGTCAGGATGGTCAGGGATGGTCACTGACCCACCCCAGAGCTCCATTCCAAGGGTCACCAAAGTTGGAAATGGGTGGGAATTTGGGAAGGGTTGGAATTTGGGGAAGGTTGGGAATGGTTGGGAATTTGGGAATGTTTGGGGATGGTTGGGGAAGGTTGGGAATTTGGGAAGGGTTGGGAATTTGGGAAGGGTTGGGGAAGGTTGGGAATTTGGGAATGGTTGGGAATTTGGGAATGGTTGGGGATGGCTGTCGTCTCCTGTCAGGGCCGCTGCCAGGGGGGCAGGGAGGGGGTGGGAGAGAATTCCAGCAGGAATCCCCCTGGGATGCTCACCTGAAGCAGGTGACCTTGTGCTGGGGCAGGGAGCGGGTGGGAGCAGATATCCCACTGGGATTTCCCTGGGATTGCCCTGGGATGCTCACCTGAAGCAGGTGACCTTGTGCTGGGGCAGGGGGGGTGTGGGAGAGAATTCCAGCAGGAATTCCAGCAGGAATCCCCCTCGGATGCTCACCTGAAGCAGGTGACCTTGTGCCGGGGCAGGGAGGGGGCGGGAGCAGATATCCCACTGGGATTGCCCTGGGATGCTCACCTGAAGCAGGTGACCTTGTGCTGGGGCAGGGAGGGGGTGGGAGCAGATACCCCCTGGGATTGCCCAGGGATGCTCACCTGAAGCAGGTGACCTTGTGCTGGGGCAGGGAGGGGGTGGGAGAGAATTCCAGCAGGAATCCCCCTGGGATGCTCACCTGAAGCAGGTGACCTTGTGCCGGGGCAGGGAGGGGGCGGGAGCAGATATCCCACTGGGATTGCCCTGGGATGCTCACCTGAAGCAGGTGACCTTGTGCTGGGGCAGGGAGGGGGCGGGAGCAGATATCCCACTGGGATTGCCCTGGGATGCTCACCTGAAGCAGGTGACCTTGTGCTGGGGCAGGGGGGGTTGGGAGAGAATTCCAGCAGGAATTCCAGCAGGAATCCCCCTGGGATGCTCACCTGAAGCAGGTGACCTTGTGCTGGGGCAGGGGGGGTTGGGAGAGAATTCCAGCAGGAATTCCAGCAGGAATCCCCCTGGGATGCTCACCTGAAGCAGGTGACCTTGTGCTGGGCAGGTCCTCGTAGCTCTCGAAGCCGTCCTCGTTGGCGTCGAAGATGGAGAGGCGCTCGTCAGTCAGCATCTCGGGCTCCTCCAGCTGGGGAGAAATCCCAAAAAAACAATGGGATTGAGGGGGAGGAAACCCCAAAAAATGGGATGGGGGGGGAAACCCCAAAAAATGGGATTGAGCGGGGTAGAAATACCGAAAAATGGGATTGAGGCAGGGGAAATCCCAAAAAATGGGATTGAGGGGTGGGGAAAATAAAGAAAATGGGATTGAGGGGTGGGAAATAAAAAACAATGGGATTAGGGAATGCAAAAAAAATGGGATTGAGAGGTGGGGGAATCCCAAAAAATGGGATTGGGGGGGGGGAAACCCCAAAAAATGGGATTGAGAGGGGGAGAAATAAAGAAAATGGGATTGAGGGGGGGGAAATAAAAAACAATGGGATTGAGGGAGGGGGAAGCCCAAGAAATGGGATTGAAGGGGTGGAGAAATAAAAAAAAAAATGGGATTGAGGGGGGGGGGAAATCCCAAAAAATGGGATTGAGGGGGGGGGGAAATAAAAAAAATGGGATTGAGGGGTGGGCCAGAGGGATTTTTGGGAAAAAAAAATACAAGAAAAATGGGATTAATGAACATTCCAACTGGATTTTGGGGTGGAAAACCCCAAAAAATGGGATTAATGGATGTTCCAGAGGGATTTTGGATGGGAAAACCTGAAAAAATTGGGATTGAGGGGTGTCCCAGGTGGATTTTGGGTGGAAATCCCCCCCAAAATTGGGATTGAGGGGTGTCCCAGGTGGATTTTGGGTGGAAATCCCCCCAGATTTGGGATTGAGGGGTGTCCCAGGTGGATTTTGGGTGGAAATCCCCCCAGATTTGGGATTGAGGGGTGTCCCAGGTGGATTTTGGGTGGAAATCCCCCCAGATTTGGGATTGAGAGGTGTCCCAGGTGGATTTTGGGTGGAAATCCCCCCAGATTGGGATTGAGGGGTGTCCCAGGTGGATTTTGGGTGGAAATCCCCCCAGATTTGGGATTGAGAGGTGTCCCAGGTGGATTTTGGGTGGAAATCCCCCCAGATTTGGGATTGAGGGGTGTCCCAGGTGGATTTTGGGTGGAAATCCCCCCAGATTTGGGATTGAGGGGTGTCCCAGGTGGATTTTGGGTGGAAATCCCCCCAGATTTGGGATTGAGAGGTGTCCCAGGTGGATTTTGGGTGGAAATCCCCCCAGATTGGGATTGAGAGGTGTCCCAGGTGGATTTTGGGTGGAAATCCCAAAAATTTGGATTGAGGGGTGTCCCAGGTGGATTTTGGTGGAAATCCCCCCAGATTGGGATTGAGAGGTGTCCCAGGTGGATTTTGGGTGGAAATCCCAAAAATTTGGGATTGAGGGGTGTCCCAGGTGGATTTTGGGTGGAAATCCCCCCAGATTTGGGATTGAGGGGTGTCCCAGGTGGATTTTGGGTGGAAATCCCCCCAGATTGGGACTGAGGGGTGTCCCAAGTGGATTTTGGGTGGAAATCCCCCCAGATTGGGACTGAGAGGGTGTCCGAGGTGGATTTTGGGTGGAAATCCCCCCCAAAATTGGGATTGAGGGATCCCAGAGAGGGGCAGGGTTGGATCCTCACAGCATCATCGGGGTCCCCTTGGAAGAATTTGAGGTCGGGGTCGTCCAGGTACTGCCGGCAGTCCGGGCACTTGGCGGCGTGCTCTGGGACAGGAAAGGGTTAAACTCAGCAGGGACTGACAAAAAATCACTTTAATTTAATAATAAACGAGTATTGGGAATTGTATCAGTGTTAAAATATGTGTAAGTATTGTATAAATGTTATATATAGATATAAATAATATAAATAATATAACGGTGTGCTCTGGGACAGCAAGGGTTAAACTCAGCAGGGACTGACAAAAAATCACTTTAATTTAATAATAAATGAATATTGGGAATTATATCAGTGTTAAAATATGTGTAAATACTATATAAATGTTTATAACATCTATATAAAATATAATATAAATATAATATTGTGTAATATAATATAAATCTAAATATATAATGGCGTGCTCTGGGACAGCAAGGGTTAAAGTCAGCAGGGACTGACCCAAAATCACTTTAATTTAATAATAAATGAGTATTGGGAATTGTATCAGTGTTAAAATATGTGTAAGTACTCTATAAATGGTATAAACATCTATACAAAATATTATATAAATATAATATTGTGTAATAAAATATAAATATATAATGGCGTGCTCTGGGACAGCAAGGGTTAAACTCAGCCTGCACTGACTCAAAATAATTTCATTTTAATATTAAATAAGTATTTTAAATTATATTAATATTAAATATATTTATATATAAGTACCATATAAGTATTATTAAATATATTAAATATATATCATTTTAATATATGAACGTGGTATATAATATAAAAATACATAAATATTAAGTACATAAATATTATAAACAATTTAAGTGCTGCTTTTTACATATAAAATACATCACATGAATATATAAGTAATATATATAAAATACATAAATATTAAATATTTCATAAATGTTATCAATATAAGTGATATATAAACATTATATATAATGTCAAAAAGCCACATAAATATAAAATATTATTTTATTTGGTTTGGGTTTTGGATTCCAAAAAATCCATTTTTTCTTTTTTTTTTTTAGGAATAACCAATTCATCCCCCCCCTCCCCCCCCCCAAAAAAATAAAATAAAATAAAATTCCAGAATTTTAAGGAATTAAAAAATAAAAAAACCTGGAATGAGGCAGGGACTTACTTTAGCAGAGGCAGTGATTTTAACCTGAGGGATTTCATCTTTGATTTCCGACCTGGGAGGGGAAAAAAAGGGAAATTTGGGGATGAGGTTGGAGTGGTGACGTCATCACCGGAGTGGTGATGTCATCACATGAGTAATGACATCATCACTTGAACGGTGACATCATCGCTTTCTGGATTCCTCACCCGTCTTTGGTTTCCATTTTCATCCTTTTCTCCTCTTGATCCTGGGAAAAAAAAAGGGAAAAAAAAATGGGAGAAGGAGCAGGAAAAGCCAATCCCAGTGTGGGGAAAAAAATTCCAGGGAAATTCCCCTGGGGTTAAAACAGGAAATCCTGGGAATCACCCCAAAAATGAGCTGGGAAAGGTGTGGGAGCAGAGGAAAGCAAAATCCTGGGAATCACCCCAAACCCAGGTCCTAAATGTCACCAGTGACCCAAATCCCAGGAATTCACCCCAAACCCAGGTCCTAAATGTCACCAGTGACCCAAATCCCAGGAATTCACCCCAAACCCAGGTCCTAAATGTCACCAGTGACCCAAATCCCAGGAATTCACCCCAAACCCAGGTCCTAAATGTCACCAGTGACCCAGATCCCAGGAATTCACCCCAAACCCAGGTCCTAAATGTCACCAGTGACCCAAATCCCAGGAATTCACCCCAAACCCAGGTCCTAAATGTCACCAGTGACCCAAATCCCAGGAATTCACCCCAAACCCAGGTCCTAAATGTCACCAGTGACCCAGATCCCAGGAATTCACCCCAAACCCAGGTCCTAAATGTCACCAGTGACCCAAATCCCAGGAATTCACCCCAAACCCAGGTCCTAAATGTCACCATGACCCAATCCCAGGAATTCACCCCAAACCCAGGTCCTAAATGTCACCAGTGACCCAAATCCCAGGAATTCACCCCAAACCCAGGTCCTAAATGTCACCAGTGACCCAAATCCCAGGAATTCACCCCAAACCCAGGTCCTAAATGTCACCAGTGACCCAAATCCCAGGAATTCACCCCAAACCCAGGTCCTAAATGTCACCAGTGACCCAAATCCCAGGAATTCACCCCAAACCCAGGTCCTAAATGTCACCAGTGACCCAAATCCCAGGAATTCACCCCAAACCCAGGTCCTAAATGTCACCAGTGACCCAGATCCCAGGAATTCACCCCAAACCCAGGTCCTAAATGTCACCAGTGACCCAGATCCCAGGAATTCACCCCAAACCCAGGTCCTAAATGTCACCAGTGACCCAGATCCCAGGAATTCACCCCAAACCCAGGTCCTAAATGTCACCAGTGACCCAGATCCCAGGAATTCACCCCAAACCCAGGTCCTAAATGTCACCAGTGACCCAATCCCAGGAATTCACCCCAAACCAGTGTCCCAGGTCCCCAACCTGTCCGTCCTACCTCCCTCCCCTCCTCCTCCTCCTCTCCTCAGGCTCTCAGGCTCCGGCCGCGTCTCCCCGTTGGCCTCCTCGGATTTCCGCTTGGACCTGGAGTGCCACAGGGACTTTGGGGTTTGGGGTGGATTTGGGGTTTGGGAGGGAATTTGGGGTGGGGTTTGGGTTTGGGTTGGGTTTGGGGTCTGGGTTTGGGGTGGAATTTGGAGTGGGGTTTGGGCTTTGGGTGGGTTTGGGGTCTGGGTTTGGGGTTTGGGATAGGGGAGTTTGGGATGGGGGAGTTTGGGGTGTGGTTTGGGGTGGGGTTTGGGGTCTGGGATGGGGTTTAGGATGGAATTTGGAGTGGGGTTTGGGATTTGGGGTGGAGTTTGGGGTGGGGTTTGGGGTGGGGTTTGGGATGGGGGACTTTGGGGGTTTGGGTTTGGGGGGGATTTGGGGTTTGGGATGGGGGAGTTTGGGGTGGGGTTTGGGGTTTAGGAGGGAATTTGGGGTGCGGTTTGGGATGGGGGAGTTTGGGGTCTGGGTTTGGGGTGGGGTCTGGGGTGGGGTTTGGGTTTGGGATGGGGGAGTTTGGGGTCTGGGTTTGGGGTTTCGGGTTTGGGTGGGGTTTGGGGATCTGGGGTGGGGTTTGGGGTCTGGGTTTGCGGTGGGGTTTGGGGTTTGGGATGGGGTTTGGGGTGGGGGAGTTTGGAGTGGGGTTTGGGGTGGGGTTTGGGGTTTAGGAGGGAATTTGGGGTGGGTTTTAGGATGGAGTTTGGAGTGGGGTTTGGGATGGGGGAGTTTGGAGTGGGGTTTGGGGTGGGGTTTGGTGTTTGGGGTGGGGTTTGGGGTGGGGGAGTTTGGGATGGGGTTTGGGGTTTGGGTTTGGGGTCTGGGGTGAGGTTTAGGATGGAATTTGGGGTGAGGAAGAGGAGGGTGCCCCTCCGCACTGACCCCTTGGCCAGCAGGCTGAGGATGCTCGGCTGGCGGCCGGAGCTGCGGGTGACGCGCGACGTGGCCGGAGACTCTGCGGGATGAGGAGGTGGAGCCCCTGGGAATGGGGGCACCCCAAAACCCAGGGGACCCCAAAACCCTTCCCAGGGGATCCCAGCCCTCAATCCCAATGGGAATTATCACACCCCAAAACCAGGAGACCCCAAAACCCTTCCCAAAGGAACCAGGACCCCAAAACCCTTCCCAAAGGAACCAGGACCCCAAAACCCTTCCCAGGGGATCCCAGCCCTCAATCCCAATGGGAATTATCACACCCCAAAACCAGGAGACCCCAAAACCCTTCCCAAAGGAACCAGGACCCCAAAACCCTTCCCAAAGGAACCAGGACCCCAAAACCCTTCCCAGGGGATCCCAGCCCTCAATCCCAATGGGAATTATCACACCCCAAAACCAGGAGACCCCAAAACCCTTCCCAAAGGAACCAGGACCCCAAAACCCTTCCCAAAGGAACCAGGACCCCAAAACCCTTCCCAGGGGATCCCAGCCCTCAATCCCAATGGGAATTATCACACCCCAAAACCAGGAGACCCCAAAACCCTTCCCAAAGGAACCAGGACCCCAAAACCCTTCCCAAAGGAACCAGGACCCCAAAACCCTTCCCAGGGGATCCCAGCCCTCAATCCCAATGGGAATTATCACACCCCAAAACCAGGAGACCCCAAAACCCTTCCCAAAGGAACCAGGACCCCAAAACCCTTCCCAGGGGATCCCAGCCCTCAATCCCAATGGGAATTATCACACCCCAAAACCAGGAGACCCCAAAACCCTTCCCAAAGGAACCAGGACCCCAAAACCCTTCCCAAAGGAACCAGGACCCCAAAACCCTTCCCAGGGGATCCCAGCCCTCAATCCCAATGGGAATTATCACACCCCAAAACCAGGAGACCCCAAAACCCTTCCCAAAGGAACCAGGACCCCAAAACCCTTCCCAAAGGAACCAGGACCCCAAAACCCTTCCCAGGGGATCCCAGCCCTCAATCCCAATGGGAATTATCACACCCCAAAACCAGGAGACCCCAAAACCCTTCCCAAAGGAACCAGGACCCCAAAACCCTTCCCAGGGGATCCCAGCCCTCAATCCCAATGGGAATTATCACACCCCAAAACCAGGAGACCCCAAAACCCTTCCCAAAGGAACCAGGACCCCAAAACCCTTCCCAAAGGAACCAGGACCCCAAAACCCTTCCCAGGGGATCCCAGCCCTCAATCCCAATGGGAATTATCACACCCCAAAACCAGGAGACCCCAAAACCCTTCCAAAGGAACCAGGACCCCAAAACCCTTCCCAAAGGGAACCAGGACCCCAAAACCCTTCCAGGGGATCCCAGCCCTCAATCCCAATGGGAATTATCACACCCCAAAACCAGGAGACCCCAAAACCTTCCCAAAGGAACCAGGACCCCAAAACCCTTCCCAGGGGATCCCAGCCTCAATCCCAATGGGAATTATCACACCCAAAACCAGGAGACCCAAAACCCTTCCCAAAGGAACCAGGACCCCAAAACCCTTCCCAAAGGAACCAGGACCCCAAAACCCTTCCCAGGGGATCCCAGCCCTCAATCCAATGGGAATTATCACCCCAAAACCAGGAGACCCCAAAACCCTTCCCAAAGGAACCAGGACCCCAAAACCCTTCCCAGGGGATCCAGCCCTCAATCCCAATGGGAATTATCACACCCCAAAACCAGGAGACCCAAAACCCTTCCAAAGGAACCAGGACCCCAAAACCCTTCCCAAAGGAACCAGGACCCCAAAACCCTTCCCAGGGGATCCCAGCCCTCAATCCCAATGGGAATTATCACACCCCAAAACCAGGAGACCCCAAAACCCTTCCAAAGGAACCAGGACCCCAAAACCCTTCCCAAAGGAACCAGGACCCCAAAACCCTTCCCAGGGGATCCCAGCCCTCAATCCCAATGGGAATTATCACAGCCCAAAACCAGGAGACCCCAAAACCCTTCCCAAAGGAACCAGGACCCCAAAACCCTTCCCAGGGGATCCCAGCCCTCAATCCCAATGGGAATTATCACACCCCAAAACCAGGAGACCCCAAAACCCTTCCCAAAGGAACCAGGACCCCAAAACCCTTCCCAAAGGAACCAGGACCCCAAAACCCTTCCCAGGGGATCCCAGCCCTCAATCCCAATGGGAATTATCACACCCCAAAACCAGGAGACCCCAAAACCCTTCCCAAAGGAACCAGGACCCCAAAACCCTTCCCAGGGGATCCCAGCCCTCAATCCCAATGGGAATTATCACACCCCAAAACCAGGAGACCCCAAAACCCTTCCCAAAGGAACCAGGACCCCAAAACCCTTCCCAAAGGAACCAGGACCCCAAAACCCTTCCCAGGGGATCCCAGCCCTCAATCCCAATGGGAATTATCACACCCCAAAACCAGGAGACCCCAAAACCCTTCCCAAAGGAACCAGGACCCCAAAACCCTTCCCAGGGGATCCCAGCCCTCAATCCCAATGGGAATTATCACACCCCAAAACCAGGAGACCCCAAAACCCTTCCCAAAGGAACCAGGACCCCAAAACCCTTCCCAAAGGAACCAGGACCCCAAAACCCTTCCCAGGGGATCCCAGCCCTCAATCCCAATGGGAATTATCACACCCCAAAACCAGGAGACCCCAAAACCCTTCCCAAAGGAACCAGGACCCCAAAACCCTTCCCAGGGGATCCCAGCCCTCAATCCCAATGGGAATTATCACACCCCAAAACCAGGAGACCCCAAAACCCTTCCCAAAGGAACCAGGACCCCAAAACCCTTCCCAAAGGAACCAGGACCCCAAAACCCTTCCCAGGGGATCCCAGCCCTCAATCCCAATGGGAATTATCACACCCCAAAACCAGGAGACCCCAAAACCCTTCCCAAAGGAACCAGGACCCCAAAACCTTCCCAGGGGATCCCAGCCCTCAATCCCAATGGGAATTATCACACCCCAAAACCAGGAGACCCCAAAACCCTTCCCAAAGGAACCAGGACCCCAAAACCCTTCCCAAAGGAACCAGGACCCCAAAACCCTTCCCAGGGGATCCCAGCCCTCAATCCCAATGGGAATTATCACACCCCAAAACCAGGAGACCCCAAAACCCTTCCCAAAGGAACCAGGACCCCAAAACCCTTCCCAAAGGAACCAGGACCCCAAAACCCTTCCCAGGGGATCCCAGCCCTCAATCCCAATGGGAATTATCACACCCCAAAACCAGGAGACCCCAAAACCCTTCCCAAAGGAACCAGGACCCCAAAACCCTTCCCAGGGGATCCCAGCTCAACCCCCACCCCCCTGTCCCCCCAAACCTTTACTTTTGGGGTCTCCGTTGGCGCGGGCGCGGCCGCGGGGTCTGCGGGGCCGGGCGGTGGGGCCGGGGGCTCCGGGGGCTCCGGGGGGTCCCAGCTCCATGGCTCCATCCTCCTCCTCCTCCTCCTCGCTGCCCGAGGCGCCGGGGCAGCCGTTGGCGCGGGGAGCCCCGGCCCCGGCGGGGACCGAGAGCTCCTGGCGCAGCAGAGCCTTCACCTTGGCCAGGTAACGCTCCTGGCAGGGGGGGCACCCGCGGGTGAGACCCCCAAAAACACAGGGGAGAGCCCAAAAACACAGGGGAGAGCCCATGGGGAAAGGGGGGGTGAGACCCCAAAAATACAGGGGAGAGCCCACGGGGAAAGGGGGATGAGACCCCCTAAATCCCACAGAGAGCCCAAAGGGAAAGGGGGATGAGACCCCAAAATCCAGGGGAGAGCCCACGGGGAAAGGGGGGGTGAACCCCCAAAAATACAGGGGAGAGCCCAAGGGGAAAGGGGGGTGAGCCCCCAAAATCCAGGGTAGAGCCCAAGGGGAAAGGGGGATGAGACCCAAAAAATCCCACAGAGATCGCAAAGGGAAAGGGGGGATGAGACCCCAAAATCCAGGGGAGAGCCCATGGGGAAAGGGGGGGTGAACCCCCAAAAATACAGGGGAGAGCCCAAGGGGAAAGGTGGGATGAACCCCCAAAAAATACAGGGGAGAGCCCAAAGGGAAAGGGGGGGATGAGACCCCCAAAAATCCAGGGGGGAGCCCAAGGGGAAAGGGGGGATGAACCCCAAAATCCCACAGAGAGCCCGCAGGGAAAGGGGGGATGAACCCCAAAATCCCACGGTATGATCCCCAAAATCCCACAGGGAAAGGGGGGATGAACCCCCCAAAATCCCACAGAGAGCCCACAGGGAAAGGGGGGATTGAGGGGAAATCCCAGGGTATGATCCCAAATCCCACAGGGAAAGGGGAGACTGAGCCCCCCAAAACCCAGGGGAGAGCCCATGGGGAAAGGGGGGATGAGCCCCCCAAATCCCAGGGGAGAGCCCAAATCCCACAGGGAAAGGGGGGAATGAGGAGAAATCCCATAGGAAAAGGGGGGATTGAGCCCCAAATCCCAGGGAGAGCCCAGAGCCCACAGGGAAAGGGGAGATTGAGGGCAAATCCTGGGTTATGATCCCAGATCACGAGGTTTGATCCTGAATCCCAGTGTTTTATCCTGAATCCCAAAGGTTCTAGCCCCAATCCCAGCATTTTCCTGGGGTTTTCTCCCCAGTCCCAGGCTTCCATCCCCAAATCCTGGGGTTTTCTCCCCAATCCTGGGGTTCCATCCCCAAATCCTGGGGTTCTCCCAGTGTTTTATCCCCAATCCTGAGGTTGTTCCATCCCCAATCCCGGGGTTTTCCCAGTGTTTTCTCCCCAATCCCAGGCTTCCATCCCCAAATCCTGGGGTTTTCTCCCCAATCCTGGGGTTGTTCCATCCCCAATCCCGGGGTTCTCCCAGTGTTTTCTCCCCAATCCTGGGGTTGTTCCATCCCCAATCCCGGGGTTCTCCCAGTGTTTTCTCCCCATTCCCAGGGCGTTCCCGGGGTCTCACCTCGGAGAGCTC
Source organism: Sitta carolinensis (assembly GCA_032173965.1). Taxonomy (NCBI): domain Eukaryota; kingdom Metazoa; phylum Chordata; class Aves; order Passeriformes; family Sittidae; genus Sitta; species Sitta carolinensis. Next base: position 817,454 of record JAVUNC010000015.1, read on the forward strand.
CTCGCGGCGCAGCTTGGCCTCGAGCTCGCTGAGCTGCAGCTGCACCTCGGCCTGCAGGAACCCGTGGAGGAGGCTCAGCTTCTCCTGCACACTCTCCTGGGGACAGGGGGGACACCATGGGGACACTGGGGACACCAGGGGGACACTGGGGACACCATGGGGACACTGGGGACAGCAGGGACAGCACGGGGACAGCAGGAGCAGGAACCCGTGGAGGAGGCTCAGCTTCTCCTGCACACTCTCCTGGGGACAGGGGGGACACCATGGGGACACTGGGGACACCATGGGGACACCGGGGACACCAGGGGGACACTGGGGACACCAGGGGGACAGCAGGGACAGCACGGGGACAGCAGGGACAGGGTGGGGACAGCAGGAGCAGGAACCCGTGGAGGAGGCTCAGCTTCTCCTGCACACTCTCCTGGGGACAGGGGGGACACCATGGGGACACTGGGGACACCATGGGGACAGCAGGGACACCATGGGGACAGCAGGAGCAGGAACCCGTGGAGGAGGCTCAGCTTCTCCTGCACACTCTCCTGGGGACAGGGGGGACACCATGGGGACACTGGGGACACCATGGGGACACCAGGGACACCAGGGGGACACTGGGGACACCAGGGGGACACTGGGGACACCATGGGGACACTGGGGACAGCAGGGACAGCACGGGGACAGCAGGAGCAGGAACCCGTGGAGGAGGCTCAGCTTCTCCTGCACACTCTCCTGGGGACAGGGGGGACACCATGGGGACACTGGGGACACCAGGGGGACACTGGGGACACCAGGGGGACAGCAGGGACACCATGGGGACAGCAGGGACAGCACGGGGACAGCAGGAGCAGGAACCCGTGGAGGAGGCTCAGCTTCTCCTGCACACTCTCCTGGGGACAGGGGGGACACCATGGGGACACTGGGGACACCATGGGGACACCGGGGACACCAGGGGGACACTGGGGACACCAGGGGGACAGCAGGGACAGCACGGGGACAGCAGGGACAGGGTGGGGACAGCAGGAGCAGGAACCCGTGGAGGAGGCTCAGCTTCTCCTGCACACTCTCCTGGGGACAGGGGGGACACCATGGGGACACTGGGGACACCATGGGGACAGCAGGGACACCATGGGGACAGCAGGAGCAGGAACCCGTGGAGGAGGCTCAGCTTCTCCTGCACACTCTCCTGGGGACAGGGGGGACACCATGGGGACACTGGGGACACCATGGGGACACCAGGGACACCAGGGGGACACTGGGGACACCAGGGGGACACTGGGGACACCATGGGGACACTGGGGACAGCAGGGACAGCACGGGGACAGCAGGAGCAGGAACCCGTGGAGGAGGCTCAGCTTCTCCTGCACACTCTCCTGGGGACAGGGGGGACACCATGGGGACACTGGGGACACCAGGGGGACACTGGGGACACCAGGGGGACAGCAGGGACACCATGGGGACAGCAGGGACAGCACGGGGACAGCAGGAGCAGGAACCCGTGGAGGAGGCTCAGCTTCTCCTGCACACTCTCCTGGGGACATTGGGGACACCATGGGGACACTGGGGACACCAGGGGGACACTGGGGACAGCAGGGACACCATGGGGAAGCAGGGACAGCACGGGGACAGCAGGGACAGGGTGGGGACAGCAGGAGCAGGAACCCGTGGAGGAGGCTCAGCTTCTCCTGCACACTCTCCTGGGGACAGGGGGGACACCATGGGGACACCAGGGGGACACTGGGGACACCATGGGGACACTGGGGACAGCAGGGACAGCATGGGGACAGCAGGAGCAGGAACCCGTGGAGGAGGCTCAGCTTCTCCTGGACACTCTCCTGGGGACAGGGGGGACACCATGGGGACACCAGGGGGACACTGGGGACACTGGGGACACCGGGGACACCATGGGGACAGCAGGGACAGCATGGGGACAGCAGGGACAGCGTGGGGACAGCAGGAGCAGGAACCCGTGGAGGAGGCTCAGCTTCTCCTGGACACTCTCCTGGGGACAGGGGGGACATTGGGGACACCTGGGGGACACTGGGGACACCAGGGACAGGGTGGGGACACTGGGGACACCAGGGGGACACCAGGACAGGGTGGGAGAGCAGGGACAGGGTGGGGACACTGGGGACAACGTGGTGACAGCAGGAATGGAGGGGACAGAGAGGAGGGAGCACTGGAGGGGACAGAGGGGACAACGTGGGGACATTTTTGGGGCAGGGAGGGGACATTGTGGGGACATTGTGGGGCAGGGAGGGGAGCCAGGGCCCTGCCCAGGTGACAGCAGCACTCACCTTCTCTCCCAGGCTCTCCTCATCCCAATCCAGGTCCTGCAGCCTGGGGACACCGAGGGAGGGGACAGAGGGAATGTCCCGGTCAGGCTGGGGGGCTGGGATCCAAGGGGAGGGCGGGACCCCCGGGAATGGGGGCGGGACCCCTGGGAGGGGGTCAGGAAACTCGGGAGGGGGGTCGGGAGCATCGGGATGGGGTCAGGACCTTCAGGAGTGGGGTCGGGACCCCTGGAATGGGATCAGGAAACTCAGGAGTGGGGTCAGGAGCCCCGGGATGGGGCCAGGAGCCCCGGGATGGGGTCAGGAGCCCCGGGATGGGGCCAGGAGCCCCGGGATGGGGTCAGGAGCCCGGGATGGGGCCAGGACCCCCGGGATGGGGCCAGGACCCCCGGGATGGGGCCAGGAGCCCCGGGATGGGGCCAGGAGCCCCGGGATGAGGCCAGGACCCCCGGGATGGGGCCAGGACCCCGGGATGGGGCCAGGAGCCCCGGGATGGGGTCAGGAGCCCCGGGATGGGGTCAGGAGCCCCGGGATGGGGTCAGGAGCCCCGGGATGGGGCCAGGAGCCCCGGGATGGGGTCAGGAGCCCCGGGATGGGGCCAGGAGCCCCGGGATGGGGTCAGGAGCCCCGGGATGGGGCCAGGAGCCCCAGGATGGGGCCAGGAGCCCCGGGATGAGGTCAGGAGCCCCAGGATGGGGCCAGGAGCCCCAGGATGGGGCCAGGAGCCCCGGGATGAGGTCAGGAGCCCAGGATTGGGTTCAAGACCCTCAGGATTGGGGTCAGGACCCCCAGGATGGCTCCTGTCCCCCCACGATGGCTCCTGTCCCCTCTGGGATGGCTCCTGTCCCCCCACGATGGCTCCTGTCCCCTCTGGGATGGCTCCTGTCCCCCCACGATGGCTCCTGTCCCCCCACGATGGCTCCTGTCCCCCCACGATGGCTCCTGTCCCCTCTGGGATGGCTCCTGTCCCCCCACGATGGCTCCTGTCCCCCACGATGGCTCCTGTCCCCTCTGGGATGGCTCCTGTCCCCCCCACGATGGCTCCTGTCCCCATGGCATGGCTCCTGTCCCTCTGGGATGGCTCCTGTCCCCTCTGGGATGGCTCCTGTCCCCATGGCATGGCTCCTGTCCCCCCACGATGGCTCCTGTCCCCTCTGGGATGGCTCCTGTCCCCTCTGGGATGGCTCCTGTCCCCCCACCGATGGCTCCTGTCCCCCCCACGATGGCTCCAGTCCCCCCAGGATGGCTCCTGTCCCCCACGATGGCTCCTGTCCCCTCTGGGATGGCTCCTGTCCCCTCTGGGATGGCTCCTGTCCCCTCTGGGATGGCTCCTGTCCCCCCACGATGGCTCCAGTCCCCCAGGATGGCTCCTGTCCCCCCACGATGGCTCCTGTCCCCTCTGGGATGGCTCCTGTCCCCATGGCATGGCTCCTGTCCCCCACAGATGGCTCCTGTCCCCTCTGGGATGGCTCCTGTCCCCTCTGGGATGGCTCCTGTCCCGGGCTCACCCCCCTGTCCCTGTGTCACCTCCTGGCTCTGCTCTGGTGCCATCCCAGCTTCCCTCTCCCCTTTTCTCTTTCCTGAGGGGCAATGAGGGGTAAGTAGGGGCTGAGATGGGCTCTGAGGGGCTGAGAGGAGCTGTAAGGGGCTTGGAGGGCTCTGAGGGGTGAAAAGGCTGTGAGGGGCTGTGTGGAGCTGTGAGAGGTTTTCAGGCTGTGAGGACTGCTAGGAGCTGTGAGGGGTTTTGGGCTGTGAGGGTTTTTTGGGCTGTGAGGAGCTGTGTGGGGCTCTGAGGGGCTGTGAGGAGTTTTGGGGCTGTGAAGATTTTCCAGGCTGTGAGGGGTTTTGGGGCTGTGAGGGGTTTTCAGGCTCTGAGGGGTTTTTCAGGTTCTGAGGGGTTTCGGGGCTCTGTGGAGCTCTGAGGGATTTTTGGACTGTGAGGGATTTTTGGACTGTGAGGGATTTTTGGACTGTGAGGGTTTTTTGGGCTGTGTGGAGCTCTGAGGGGCTGTGAGGGGTTTGGGGGCTGTAAGGGCTGTGAAGGCTTTTGGGGCTCTGTGGAGCTCTGAGGGATTTTTGGGCTGTGAGGGGTTTTCAGGTTCTGAGGGGTTTCGGGGCTCTGTGGAGCTCTGAGGGATTTTTGGACTGTGAGGGGTTTGGGGTTGTGAGGGTTTTTCAGGCTGAGGGGCTGTGTGGAGCTATGAGGGGGTTTTCAGGCTCTGAGGGGTTTTTGGGGCTCTGAGGGGTTTTCAGGCTGTGAGGAGTGTAAAGGCTGTGAGGAGCTATGAGAGAGGTTTTCAGGCTGTGAGGGGTTTTGGGGCTGTGTGGAGCTCTGAGTGATTTTTATTGTGAGGGGTTTGGGGTCTGTGAGGGGTTTTAGGGCTGTAAGGGCTGTGAAGGGGTTTGGGGCTGTGTGGAGCTCTGAGGGTTTTTCGGGCTGTGTGGGTTTTTGGGGGCTGTGAGGAGTGTAAAGGCTGTGAAGGTTTTTTGGGCTGTGAGAGGTTTGGGGCTGTGAGGAGTGTAAAGACTGTGAGGAGCTATGAGAGAGGTTTTGGGGCTGTGAAGGGTTTGGGCTCTGAGGGGTTTTCAGGCTGTGAGGGGCTGTGTGGAGCTGTGGAGCTCTGAGGGGTTTTCAGGGTCTGAGGGATTTTTGGGCTGTGAGGGGTTTTGGGGCTCTGAGAGTTTTGAGGGCTGTGAAAGGTGTTCAGGCTGTGAGGGGGTTTCCAGGCTGTGAGGGTTTTCAGCTCTGAGGGATTTTTGGGCTGTGAGGGGTTTTCAGGCTCTGAGGGGTTTTGGGGCTGTGAGGGATTTTCCAGCTGTGTGGAGCTCTGAGGGACTGTGAGGGGTTTTTCAGTCTGTGAGGGTTTGGGGCTGTGTGGGACTGTGAGGGTTTTTTGGGATGTGAGGGTTTTTAGGCTGTGAGGGATTTTAGGCTGTGTGGAGCCCTGAGGGATTTTTAGGCTGTGAGGGGTTTGGGGCTCTGAGGAGTTTTCAGGCTGTGAGGAGTGTAAAGGCTGAGGTGCTGTGAAGCTTTTTCAGCCTATGAGGGGTTTTGGGGGCTGTGGGTTTTTAGGCTGTGAGGGTTTTTCGGGCTGTGTGGAGCTCTAAGGGTTTTTAGGGTCTGAGGGTTTTTTCGGGCTGTGAGGGATTTTCGGGCTGTGACGGTTTTTAGGCTGTGAGAGTTTTTCAGGCTCTGAGGGTTTTTAGGCTCTGAGGGTTTTTAGGGCTGTGTGGAGCTATGAGGGGGTTTCGGGCTGTGAGGATTTTTAGGGTCTGAGGGTTTTTCGGGCTGTGAGGGATTTTCGGGCTGTGACGGTTTTTAGGCTGTGAGAGTTTTTCGGGCTCTGAAGGTTTTTAGGGCTGTGTGGGGCTATGAGGGGGTTTCGGGCTGTGAGGGGTTTTTTAGGCTCTGAGGGTTTTTGGGGCTCTGAGGTTTTTTGGGGCTCTGAGGGATTTTCGGGCTGTGAGGGGCTCTGAGGGTTTTTAGGCTCTGAGGGTTTTTAGGGCTGTGTGGGGTTTTCGGGTTGTGAGGGATTTTGGGGCTCTGAGGGTTTTTCGGGCTATGAGAGTTTTTAGGCTCTGAGGGTTTTTAGAGCTGTGAGGGTTTTTCGGGCTATGTGGAGCTATAAGGGTTTTTCGGGCTGTGAGGGATTTTCGGGCTGTGAGGGATTTTCGCGCTGTGAGGGGTTTCGCGCTGTGAGGGTTTTTAGGGTCTGAGGGTTTTTCGGGCTGTGAGGGATTTTCGGGCTGTGACGGTTTTTAGGCTGTGAAAGTTTTTCGGGCTCTGAGGGTTTTTAGGCTGGTGGAGCTATGAGGGGGTTTCGGGCTGTGAGGGGTTTTAGGGTCTGAGGGTTTTTCGGGCTGTGAGGGATTTTCGGGCTCTGAGGGATTTTCGGGCTCTGAGGGGCTCTGAGGGTTTTTAGGCTCTGAGGGTTTTTTGGGCTCTGAGGGTTTTTCGGGCTGTGAGGGATTTTCGGGCTCTGAGGGATTTTCGGGCTGTGAGGGCTCTGAGAGTTTTTTAGGCTCTGAGGGTTTTTGGGCTCTGAGGGATTTTCGGGCTGTGAGGGATTTGGGCTCTGAGGGATTTTCGGGCTGTGAGGGCTCTGAGGGTTTTTTAGGCTCTGAGGTTTTTTGGGCTCTGAGGTTTTTTTGGGCTCTGAGGATTTTCGGGCTGTGAGGGATTTTGGGGCTCTGAGGGATTTTGGGGCTGTGAGGGGCTCTGAGAGTTTTTTAGGCTCTGAGGGTTTTTGGGCTCTGAGGGATTTTCGGGCTGTGAGGGATTTTGGGGCTCTGAGGGATTTTCGGGCTGTGAGGGGCTCTGAGGGTTTTTTAGGCTCTGAGGGTTTTTGGGCTCTGAGGGATTTTCGGGCTGTGAGGGATTTTGGGCTCTGAGGGATTTTGGGCTGTGAGGGGCTCTGAGGGTTTTTTAGGCTCTGAGGTTTTTTTAGGCTCTGAGGGTTTTTGGGCTCTGAGGGATTTTCGGGCTGTGAGGGATTTTGGGGCTCTGAGGGTTTTCGGGCTGTGAGGGGCTGCGAGCGGCAATGGCGGGGGGGGCCCTCTCCGCCGTTCCTCCCGGCCCGGATCTCACCGTCGGCGCAGCTCGGCGGGCAGCGGGGCCGGCGGCAGCGGCGCGGCGCGGGCCGGCATCGGGAGCGGGGCCGCGCTCGGGGCCCGGGTCGGGGCCGCGCTCGGCGGGACCGGGAGCGGCTTCGCGCGGAAACGAGCGGCGGGAGCGGGGCGGCGCCGACCACCGCGCGGGGGGAGCCGGCGCGCACCATGCTGCCGCCGCGGGGGGGGACGGCGAGAGGCAGGGCGGTCCCCGGCCACACCGGGGGGACCGGGAGAGAACCGGGGGGGAACCGGGGGAGAACCGGGGGGATCGGGGGGAACCGGAGCCGGGGGGACGGGAGGCCGGGGGACGGAGGGGGGGGAGGGGGAGCCTGGGGGGGAACGGGAGAGGGAGGGGGGAGGGGGGAGGTACCACTGAGGGGAGACGGGGGAGGCGGGAGGAACCACTGAGAGAGGTGGGAGGTACCACTGAGGGGAGACGGGGGGAGATAGAATGTACCACTGAGGGGATGGTGGGAGGTACCACTGAGGGGAGACGGGGGGAGATAGAATGTACCATTGAGGGGAGGTGGGAGGTACCACTGAGGGGAGACGGGGGGAGATAGAATGTACCACTGAGGGGAGACGGGGGCAGATGGCATGTACCACTGAGAATAAACGTACCGCTGAGGGGAGGTGGGAGGTACCACTGTGAGCGCAGAAGGGGGGGGTGTATGGGGCGTACCACTGTAAGGAAGCGTGGGGGGAACACTGGTGTGGGTTGTACCACTGAGGGAAGGGGGGATGGACTGTACCACTGGGGCGGAGGGGGGGACAGAGCTCTTCTCACAGGGCTGTACCACTGTAGGGATGGGGGGGTGTCCCAGGTCACCTTATTGTCCCCTTGGGGACCCCCCCGCCCCCCCCCTCGGTGTGGTCACGCCCCAAATTTGGGGTGAAAAGGGACATTTGGGGGGGGGGGACCCAGAGCTGCTCCGGGGACCCCAAGGGCAGGGAGGAGGTCCCGGAGTGTCCCCAAAAAGAGATTTGGGGTCCCAAAATATCCCCAAAACCGGATTTGGGGGTCCCAAAATATCCCCAAAAACGGATTTGGGGGTCACCCAAATATCGCCCAGGAAAAATATCCTCCCAGGATCGCTCCCAGTGCTCCCAGGATCGCTCCCAGGTCGCTCCAAGTTCGCCCCCGGTTCTCCCAGTTCACTCCCAGTGCTCCCAGATCACTCCCAGTATCGCTCCCAGTTTGCTCCCAGTGCTCCCAGTTCACTCCCAGTGCTCGGAGGAGGAAGAGGAGGAAGAGCAGGGAAAGAGGAGGAGGGAATGGAAAGGGAAAGGAAAGAGAGGGAGGAAGAGGAGGAGGGGAGGAAGAGGAGGGAGAGAGGATGAAGAGGAAGGACAGAGGAGGAGGATGAGGGACAGAGATGAAGAGGAGAGGGAGGAAGATGAAGAGGAGGAAGAGATGAAGAGGAGGGGCAGAGGAGGAAGAGGAGGGAGAGAAGATGAAGAGGGAGGGGAGGAAGAGGAGCGGGAGGAAGATGAAGAGGAGGGAAAGAGGTTGAAGAGGAGGAGCGGAGGAGGAAGAAGAAGGAGAGAGGATGAAGAGGAAGGACAGAGATGAAGAGGAAGGACAGAGGATGAAAATGAGGGGCAGAGTAGGGAGAGGAGAGGGAGGAAGATGAAGAGGAGGGAGAGAAGATTTAGAGGAAGGACAGAGGAGGAGGAGGATGAGGGACAGAGATGAAGAGGAAGGACAGAGGAGGAACAGAGGAGGGACAGAGGATGAAGAGGAGGGGGAGGAAGATGAAGAGGAGGGAGAGAAGATGAAGAGGAAGGACAGAGGAGGGCAGAGGATGAAGAGAGGGAGAGGAGGAGAAGAGGAGGGAGGAAAATGAAGAGGAAGGAGAGAAGATGAAGAGGAGGGGAGGAAGAGGAGGAGAAGAGGAAGAGGAGAGGGAGGAAGATGAAGAGCAGGGACAGAGGTTGAAGAGGAGGAAGAGAAGATGAAGAGTAGGAGCAGAGAAGGAAGAGGAGGGACAGAGGAGGAAGAGGAGAGGGAGGAAGATGAAGAAGAGGGAGAGAAGATGAAGAGGAAGGACAGAGATGAAGAAGAGGGACAGAGGAGGAAGAGGAGAGACAGAGGATGAAGAGAGGGAGAGGAGGAGGAGGGGAGGAAAATGAAGAGGAGGGAGAGAAGATGAAGAGGAGGGGAGGAAGAGGAGGAGGAAGGACAGAGATGAAGAGGAGGGAGAGAGGAGGAAGAAGAGGAAGAGGAGGGACAGAGGAGGAAGAGGAGGAGGAGAGGGAGGAAGATGAAGAGGAGGGAGAGAAGACGAAGAGGAAGGGCAGAGATGAAGAGGAGGAACAGAGGAGGAGGAGGGAGAGAGGAGGAAGAGGGAGAGGAAAAGGAGGGAGAGAAGATGAAGAGGAGGAGGAGGAGCAGAGGATGAAGAGGAGGGAGAGGAGGAGCAGAGGATGAAGAGGAGGGAGAGGAGGAGCGGAAGATGAGGAGGAGGAGAAGAGGAGGAGCGGAGGAGGAGGAGCAGAGGAGTGAGGAGGAGGAACAGAGGAGGAAGAGGAGGAACGGAGGAGGAAGAGGAGAGCGAGGAAGATGGAAGAGGAGGAGCAGAGAGGAGGAGGAGAGAGGAGGAGCGGATGAGGAAGAGGAGGAGCGGAGGAGGAAGAGGAGGAGCGGAGGAGGATGAGGAGGAGGAGAGGAGGAGAGGGAGGAAGAGGAGGAGGAAGAGGAGAGAGGACGGAGGATGGGAGGGAGAGAGGAGGAGAGGAGGAGCGGAGGATGAGGAGGAGGAGGAGAGAGGAGAAGAGGGAGAGGGAGGAGGAGAGGAGGAGCGAGGAGGAGAGAGGAGCAGAGAGGGACGAGGAGAGATGAGAGCGGAGGATGAGGACGGCGAGCGAGGATGAGGAGAGGAGGAGAGGAGGCGCCCGCCGCAGCCCCACGGGTCCGCCGGTGAGGGGATTTCGCCGAGGGGTCCGGGGGATTTTGGGGGTCCGGAGGTTTTTTGGGGTCCGGGGGGTTTTTGGGGAGGTCCGGGAAGGTTTTTTTTCCCTTTTTATTTTCCATTTTATTTTCCATTTTATTTTCCATTTTATTTTCTATTTTATTTTCTATCTTATTTTCTATTTTATTTTCCATGTTATTTTCCATTTTATTTCCTATTTTATTTTCCATTTTATTTTCTATTTTATTTTCCATTTAATTTCCCATTTTATTTTCTATTTTATTTCCTATTTTATTTTCCATTTCATTTTCCATTTAATTTTCCATTTTATTTTCTATTTTATTTTCCATTTCATTTTCTTTTTATTTTCCATTTAATTTTCCATTATTTTCTGTTTATTTTCCGTTCATTTTCCATTTCATTTTCCATTTCATTTTCTATTTCATTTTCCATTTCATTTTCTATTTTATTTTCCATTTCATTTTCCATTTCATTTTCTATCTTATTTTCCACTTTATTTTCTCTTTTATTTTCTATTTTATTTTCCATTTCATTTTCCACTTTATTTTCTCTTTTATTTTCTATTTCATTTTCCATTTTATTTCTGTTTTCCATTTTATTTTCCATTTTCTTGTAGCACACACCTCTCTTTCAACCCAACTCATCCCTTGTTTTCCCCCTCTCTCCTGCTCCATCTCCAACCCCAGCAAATCCCATCCTCAGTCTTCTGTTTATTTCCCAAATATTTATTTTTTAAAATTTATTTGTTTATTTATTTATTATTTAATTATTTATTTATTTTTAAATGATTTTTTAAATTTTATTTATTTTTATTTTCCATCCCTGCAACGTGGGTTTGGATGCACCTCCCATCCTTTGTATTTTATTAAAAATTTTATTAAATTTTTTTTAATTTAATAATTATTAACCCAAATTTTTTGTCATTAATTTCTATAGTAATCCCATTATTGAATAATCATTAACCCAAATTTTTTGTGGCTAATTTCAATAGGAATCCCATTATTTAATTATCACTAACCTGAATTTTTTGTCAATAATTTCAATAGGAATCCCATTATTGAATAATCATTAACATAAATTTTTTGTCACTAATTTCAATAGAAATCCTAGAGGAGGAAAATTCCATCCTGGTGGAAAATTCCATCCTGGAGGAGGAAAATCCCATCCTGGAAGAGGAAAAACCCATCTTGGAGGAGGAAAAAATCCATCCTGGAAGAGGAAAATTCCATCCTAGAGGAGAAAAAATCCACTTTGGAGGAAAAATCCACCTTGGAGGAGGAAATGTCCATCCTGGAAGAGAAAAAATCTGTTCTAGAGGAGGAAAATCCCACCTTGGAGGAAAAATCCACGCTAGAGGAAGAAAATTCCACCTTAGAGGAAAAATCCACCTTGGAGGAGGAAAAATCCACCTTGGAGGAGGAAAAATCCACCCTGGAGGAGGAAAAATTCCATCCTGGAGGAGGAAAATCCATCCTGGAGGAGGAAAATTCCACCTTGGAGGAGGAAAAATCCACCCTGGAGGAGGAAAAATCCACCCTGGAGAAGAAAATCACCCAGAGAAAATCCACCTGGAGGAGGAAAATTCCATCCTGGAGGAGGAAAAATCCATCCTGGAGAAGGAAAAATCCACCCTGGAGGAGGAAAAATCCACCCTGGAGGAGGAAAAATCCACCCTGGAGGAAGAAAATTCCACCCTAGAGGAAAAATCCACCCTGGAGGAGGAAAATTCCATCCTGGAAGAGGAAAATCCCATCCTGGAAGAGGAAACTCACACCCTGGAGGAGGAAAAATCCACCTTGGAGGAGGAAAATTCCACCCTGGAAACGAAAAAAACCCCCGCGGGGCCGCGGAGCCGTCCGGACGTCGCCGCCGAAGCCCAGAACGAAACGCCACAAATGCTGGGAATGCGGGAAAAGCTTCCAATGCAACTCCCAGCTGACGATCCACCAGCGGAGCCACACCGGGGAGCGCCCTTACGAGTGCTCGGAATGCGGGAAAAGCTTCCAGAGCCTTCCAACCTCCGGAGCCACCGGCAGATCCACGCGGCGCGGCGAGCTTTCCGCTGCCCCGAGTGCGGGAAGGGCTTCAAGCAGAATTCCGCTCTCCTGGGTCACCGGCGCACGCACGGCGCAGAGAAACCCCACGCGTGCCGGGAATGCGGGAAGAGCTTCAGGTCGAGGGCTCACCTGAGCGCTCACCTGAGGAGCCACACGGGAGAACGACCTTACGAGTGCGGGGAGTGCGGGAAGAGCTTCAAGCACGGCTCGCACTGACTAGCCGACGAGTCGTTCAAATCCCTGCGGTCCACGCGACAGCGAGTCACACGGGGAGATTACAGGGCCGAGTGCGGAGTTTAAGAGCTTGGCGGGATTCAGGGAAGAAACTTCGACCGGGTACCACCTTGGCGCTGCACCAGCGGGTCACACGAGGAGAACACGTGTGTCCGAGTGCGGGAAGGGGTTTAAAAGGCATGGCTCCACCTGGCAGGGACCGGTGAAGCACAGCGGGGAGAACCTTACGATGCCAGGAGTGCGGGAAGAGCTTCCAAGCAGCTCCATCTGCTGATGCACCAGGGTAGCACACGGAGGAGAAACCTACGCTGCCGAGTGAAGTGCAAAGAAATCCGCAGGCCGCGTGCTTGCACCGGCGGGTCACACGGGGGAGGACCACGCTGCGCCGATGCGGGAAGAGCTTCTACCAAGCTCACCTGAAGGTCACCTGAGGAGCCACACCGGGGAGAAACCCTACGAGTGCCAGGAGTGCCACAAGAAATTCTCCAGCAGCGCCGGCGTGCTGCTGCACCGGCGGGTTCACAGCGGGGAGCGGCCGTTCCGCTGCGCCCGCTGCGGGAAGAGCTTCAAGCACAAGCTCACCTGAAGGCTCACCTGAGGAGCCACACCGGGGAGAAACCCTACGAGTGTGGGGAGTGCCAGAAGAAGTTCCCCAGCAGCTCGCATCTGCTGAGGCACCAGCTGGTGCACAGCCAGGTGAAGCCCCACCGGTGCCCCGAGTGCGGGAAGGGGTTCAGAACAAGGCCAACCTGGTGACCCACCGGCGCAGCCACAGCGGGGAGAAGCCCTACGAGTGCGACGAGTGGCGGAAGGGCTTCGCGCAGAGCTCGCACCTGGTCAGGCACCAGGGGCCACCAGTGAGGGGACGGGCAGGGGGAGGGTGGTGGGACGGGGGTGTGAATGGAGACATGGTGGGACTTGGACATGGATGGGGCTGTGGTGGGACATGGACATGGATGGGGACATGGTGGGACATGGGCATGGATGTGGTGGCGTGGTGGGACATGGGCATGGATGGACTGGACTGGGCATGGTGAGGACATGGGCATGGATGAGGACATGGTGGGACATGGGCATGGATGGGACTTGGGACATGGATGGATGAGGACTGGTGGGACATGGGCATGGATGGGATGGGATGGGAATGGGCATGGATGAGGACATGGTGGGACATGGGCATGGATGGGACATGGCATGGATGGGACATGGGGACATGGCATGGATGAGGACATGGTGGACATGGGCATGGATGGGAGCTGTGAGGGACATGGGCATGGATGGAGAGACTTGGGCATGGATGGGACATGGATGGATGAGACATGGGCATGGATGGACTGGCATGGATGAGGACATGGTGGGACATGGGCATGATGGAGACTTGGGCATGGTGGGACATGGGCATGGATGAGGACATGGTGGGACATGGGCATGGATGAGACATGGTGGGACTGGCATGGATGAGGACATGGTGTGGACATGGGCATGGATGGATGGGCTGGTGGGACATGGGACATGGATGGAACGATTTGGAATGGATGGATGAGGACATGGGCATGGATGAGAACATGGTGGGACATGGGCATGGATGAGAACATGGAAATGTTTGGAGTCATGGCTTTGATGAGGACATGGCCATGGATGAGAACATGGTGGGACATGGGCATGGATGAGAACATGGAAATGTTTGGAGTCATGGCCATGGATGAAGACATGACATGGATGAGAACATGGTGGGACATGGGCATGGATGAGAACATGGAAATGTTTGGAGTCATGGCCTTGAATGAGGACATGGCCATGGATGAGGACATGGTGGGACATGGGCATTGATGAGAACATGGAAATGTTTGGAGTCATGGCTTGGATGAGGACATGGCCATGGATGAGAACATGGTGGGACATGGAATGGATGAGAACATGGAAATGTTTGGAGTCATGGCCATGGATGAAGACATGAACATGGATGAGAACATGGTGGGACATGGGCATGGATGGGCTGTGGTGGGATTTATTTGGGGATTTTTTTCGGATTTTTTTTTTTTGGGGGGATTTTTTGGGGGGTTCTTTTGGGATTTTTGGGGGATTTTTTGGGATTTTAGGATGTTTTCGGGATTTTTGGGATTTTTGGGGGTTTTTTGGATTTTCAGGATTTTTTGGGGTTTTTTGGGGATTTTTTTATTTTTGGGTGTTTTTTTTGATTTTTCAGTATTTTGTGTGGTTTTTCTGGGTTTTTTGGGGGATTTTTTTGGGATATTTTTTAGGATTTTGGGGTTTTTTTGGGGGATTTTTGGGAGGGTTTTTTTTTTTTTTCAGGATTTTTTGGGATATTTTGGGTGGGTTTTTTTTTTGATTTTTCAGGATTTTTTGGGGATTTTTTTGGGGATTTTGGGGGGTTGGGGATTTTGGGATTTTTTTTTTTAATTTTTTGGGATTTTTGGGGGATTTTTTTTATTTTTTGGGGTTTTTTTTATTTTTCAGGATTTTTTGGGGTGGGTTTTTTTCGATTTTTCAGGACTTTTTGGGATTTTTCTGGGTTTTTTTGGGCGTTCTTTTGGGATTTTTGGGGGATTTTTTGGGGATTTTTTTGGGATTTTTGGGGGTTTGGGGATTTTTTTTTATTATTATTTTTTGGAGGGATTTTTGGGGATTTTTTGGGGGGTTTGGGGATTTTTTGGTGGGATTTTTCGGGGATTTTTGGGATTTGTTGGGATTTTTTGGGGATTTTTTTTTTCTTTTTTGGGGGGAGGGTTTGGAGATTTTTTGGGGGATTTTTTTGGGATTTTTTTTGGATTTTTGTGGGGGTTTTGGAGGGCTTTTCAGAGGGGTTTTGGAGGTTTCTTAGAGAAATATTTTTTTTAGGTTTTATGGAGATTTTTTGGAGGTTTTTTGGGAGAAGCCCGAAGTGCTCCAAGGTGGGAATTTTCCTTGGGAAAATCGTGGTGGATCCAGCATTGTGGGGTTGAGGAGAATTTTGGATTCTTGGGGAGTTTCAACATGGACATTTTCCTGGAAAAGTCCTGGTGGATCAAGGATAAAGTGATTTTCTTGGGATTTGGGAGCATCCCGGATTTCTGGGGGGCTCCAGCCTGGATTTTTCCAAGGTTTTGCGGGCTCACCCTCGGGGCAGAATTCCCATTAAAGACTGGTTTTAACCCGGAGTGGATTTTCCTTGGAAAAGGCTCAGGAATCCACAAGAATTTGGGAATTCGGAGGGTAAAATTTTCCCTAAAAAAGCTCAGAAATCCCAGGATTTGGGAATGCTGAGAAAAAGTCAAATTTTCCATTTTTTCCCCTCTTTTTTCTCCCTGATCCTGGAAAACTTCCGTGTGAATTCTGGGAATTCCAAATGATCCCTGCGGTGGAACCATCCCCTCTTGGCTGCAGAATTCCTTGGATAAAACGTGATTTTTCCAGATTCCACGGGATTTTCCCGGGCAAAACTGAGGTTAAACACCCAAACCTGGAGCCCAGCATTTCCTCCAAAACTGGAATTGCTCCCAGTGGGAATTTTTAAGCTGCAATTCCTTCATTTTTCCCTTTAATTCTTTCATTTCCCCCTCTATTTTTATCCCCAAAATGGGATCAAAGCTCTGTTTTGTTGGGATTCCACCCAGGAACCTCAAAATGACCCCAAAACGGGGCTGAGGGCACAAAAAATTCCCAAATTTTTGAGTGGAAAAAGGGAAAAATCGGGGCTTGGGGGCGTGGCCTATATCAGAGGGCGTGTTCAACAAGTGATGGGCGTGGCTACGGTTACCATGGAGACGTCATGACGTAGCGTGCGCTGTCAGGAGGGCGGAAATGACGATACCGAGGGCGTGGTCAGAGGGGGGGCGTGGCTAGATGTGGGCGGAATCGGCAAAAATGGCAGAAGGGGCGTGGCCAAAAGGGAGGGCGTGACCAAAACAATGGCGGGAAAGCTCGGTGCCCTCACGGGGGGCGTGGCTTTGCCAAGGAGGCGTGGCCAGCGCTGGGCGTGACCACAACGGCGGCAGCGCGGGGGGGGGGGGTGGGGGTTGTCTCTGTGGCCGCTCGCTCGGCGCGGGCTCTGTCGCGATTCGTGGCGCTCTGTCGCGATTCGCGGCGCTCTCGTCGCGCCGGGCCCGCGGCTCCAGGCCCGCCCATGGAGGCCGCGCCGCCGCTGATGCCCGGGGCGGCCTTGGCGGGGTCTCTTCCGCCGGCGCCTCCCCCGCCGGTGCCGCCGGCGCGGACCCGGCGCCCTCAGGGCCGGCGGCGGTGGCGGAGCAGCGGGAGAGCGGCGATGTGCTGCAGCAGATCATGGCCATCACCGAGCAGAGCCTCGATGAGGCACAGGCCAGGTAGGGCCGGGGGACGGCGGGGGCGGCGGGGACAGCGGGGACGGCGGGGGCGGTGGGGACGAGGAGGGGATGGCGGGGGCAGAGGGGACAGCGGGACAGCGGGAACGGCGGGGGCGGTGGGGACAGAGGGGACAGCGGGGATGGCGGGGACAGAGGGGAAAGAGGGGGCGGTGGGGACAGAGGGGACAGCGGGAACGGCGGGGCGGTGGGGACAGAGGGGACAGCGGGGATGGCGGGGGACAGAGGGGAAAGAGGGGCGGTGGGGGCAGAGGGGACAGCAGCGGGAACGGCGGGGGCGGTGGGGACAGAGGGGACAGCGGGAACGGCGGGGGCGGTGGGGACAGAGGGGGCGGCGGGGATGGCGGGGGCAGAGGGGAAAGAGGGGACGGCGGGGACAGAGGGGACAGAGGGGATGGCGGGGGCAGAGGGGACAGAGGGGGCGGTGGGACAGCGGGGACGCGCGGGGACAGCGGCACCGCCGTGACTCAGCGCGGGGACAACGGGGGGACAGTGAGGGGACAGTGGGGGGAAAACGAGGGGACAGTGAGGGGATAACGAGGGGAGAGTGAGGGGAAACAGAGGGGAGAACGAGGGGGACATTGAGGGCACGCTGAGGGGAAACTGAGAAGACATTGAAGGGAGATGGTGGGGACACTGAGGGGAGAACGAGGGGACACTGATGGGAAACTGAGGGGACATTGAGGGGAGAACGAGGGGACACTGAGGGACATTGAGAGGACATTCAGGGATATTGAGTGGATATTGAGGGACACTGAGGGACATTGAGGGGAAACAGGAAACTGAGGGGACACACAGACACTGAGGGGCACGAGGGAGACCGTGGGACACTGAGGGAAAAACGAGGGGAACTGAGGGGACACCGAGGGGACACTGAGGGGAAATGAGGGACACTGAGGGGACACTGAGGGACATTGAGGGGACAGTGAGGGGACAGTGAGGGGACACTAAGGGACACTGAGGGGACAGTGAGGGACACTGAGGAGACATTGAGGGAGACAGCGGGGACACTGAGGGGAGAACGAGGGGACATTGAGGGGTGAGTGAGGGGACATTGAGGGGAACTGAGGGAACAGTGAGGACATGAGGGGACATTGAGGGGACATTGAGGGGACACTGAGGGGACATTGAGGGAGACAGCGGGGACACTGAGGGGAGAACGAGGGGACATTGAGGGGTGAGTGAGGGGGACATTGAGGGGAAACTGAGGGAACAGTGAGGGAATTGAGGGACACTGAGGGGACATTGAGGGGAGAGTGTGGGGGACACTGAGGGGAAACTGAGGGGAGAGTGAGGGGGACACTGAGGGGACATTTTGAGGACACCAAAGGCACATTGAGGGGACACCGAGGGGACATTGCGAGGACACGGGGCACACCGAGGGACACTGAGGGGACAGTGAAGAGAGACAGCAGGACACTGAGGGGAAACTGAGAGAGAACGAGGGACATTGAGGGAGAGTGAGGGGACATTGAGGGGAAACTGAGGGGACATTGAGGGACATTGAGGGAGACCGCGGGGACACTGAGGGAGAGTGAGGGGAGAACGAGGGGACATTGAGGGGGACACTGAGGGGAAACTGAGGGGACATTGAGGGGAATTGAGGGGACACCGAGGGGACATTGCGAGGACACCGAGGGACACCGAGGGAGGGTTTTGGGTGAAAACTTCCCCGCTATTCCCGTTTTTCCCTCCCCATCCAGGCTCCCTCGCATCCCGCCCGATGCTCCCGCCTCGCACCGGGCACTCCCTGCTTGAGGGAATTCACCGGGAATTTGTCCCATTCCCAGTGGGTTTTTCCCTCATTCCCATCGTTTTTAAACCATTCCCATGGGTTTTGCCTCATTCCTGGTGTTTTTTGCCCTGTTTCTTGTGTGTTTTTTCCCCATTCCCGAGGTTTTTTGCCCCATTCCCTGGTGGGTTTTCCCCATTCCCAGTGGGTTTTACTCCATTCCCGTTGGCTTTTCTCCCATTCCCAGGTGTTTTTTCCCCCAATCCTGGGGGGTTTCCCTCATTCCCAGCAAGTTTTGCCCCATTCTCACCAGGTTCTGCCCCATTCCCGAGGTTTTTTACCCCTTTCCCAGTGGGATTTCCCCCATTCCCAGGGTTTTTACCCCATTCCCGTAGGGTTTTCCCCTATTCCTAGTGGATTTTTTACCATTCCTGGGGGATTTTTTTCCCAATTCCCAGTGATTTTTGTTCCATTCTTGGGGTTTTTTCCCCTCATTCCCAGCAGCATTGCCCGGGATTGTCCTGCCTGACCTCCCCATGGGAATGGGGCAAAACTGCTGGGAATGGGTTAAAAAACACCGAGAATGGGGGAAATCACACTGGGAATGGGGGAAAATCCCCGGGAATGGGAGAAATCCCACTGGGAATGGGGGAAAATGGACTGGAAATTGGGCAAAACTGCTGAAAATGGGGGAAAACCCCCCAGGAATGGGAAAAATCCTACTGGGAATGGGGAAAAACCTTTGGGAATGAGGGAAAACCCTTTGGGAATAGGGAAAACCTTTGGGAATGGAAAAAAAAAAATCTGGAATGGGGCAGAACCTGCTGGGAATGGAGAGAACCCTCTGGGAATGGGGGAAAATCACTGGGAATGGGAGAAATCCACTGGGAATTGGAAAAACCCCACTGGGAATGGGGCAGAAAAACCCCAGGAATGGGAAAACTGGACCAGTTTGGGGCTGGAATTTTGGCCAGGAGAGGGTTGGACCCCCCCAGTTTGGGATAATTTGGAATAAATCCTCCACCCCCCGCCCAGGAATTCCTGAATTTTAGGGAAAACCAGCGCTGGGAAGGGGCAGAATTCCAGGATTTTAACGGGTCCTTAATTAACTGCGGGTAATCAACGCCTCGTTCGCTGCTGCTGCGGGAGGGAAATGCCTCAAATCCCATAAAAATGGAATTTTTTTGGGTGTTTTTCCCCTCATTCCCGCGGTTTTGGGGGAGCTGGGAGCGATAACAGTCCCCGTTTTTTTTTTTATCTCGCCCCAAAATTCGGCCCCTTTAGGGTGAGGCAGCCCCGAATTCCGGCTGTTCCCCTCGATTATTCAGAATTTCGGGAGGAGTTTTCCCTCCAAACCCTCCAAATTTGGCATTAAAGTAATTTTTTGGGGATGGAATTGTTGATTTTCCAAAAAAAATTCCCTTTTTTTATATTTTTTTGGTCTTTTCCTGGTGTTGTTTCGGGCATTCCCCACCTGCAGCTCCTGCGGGGATTCCCTAAATGTGGATTTCATGGAATACTGAGGGAGAATTTTGGGATATTCTGGATAATTTTGAGTTTGTCGGGAGTTTTACTTCCCATAAATTGAAGAATTGAGCTTTTTTTAACCCAAATCCTTTCGATATTACCCCAAACCCACCAACCTGCCTCCCAATTTTCCAGCATTTTTCATGGAAAATCCCCTTTTTTTTCACCCCTGGCTGCGAATTTGTTGGATTTGAGGCATTTCCAACCGCTAATTAGGGATCAATTAATAATTTACTAATAAAAATGCACATTTTGAGGGACTCCCAACCCCTCGGCAAATCCCAAAATCGGGAATTTTAAGATCCCAACTGAGGGCGGGAAGCGGGAAAAGGAGCCGGGCAGGGAGGAGCGGGGCGGGGTTTAATTAATGAATAATTAATGATTAATTAATTATTCATCAGTGACTTCACTTCGGGGACCTAAATCGAAGGATTTAACCCCAAAACGGGGGGGTTGGAGTGGAATTTTCCCCTCACATTCCCGGGTTTTTTTGAGGACAATGGGATCGGAGCCTCCATTGTTCTCCCGCTGCCGCTCCCGGTTTTTTTTTTTTTTTTTTTTTTTTTTTTTTTTTTTTTCCCTGTGAAAATTCCCGCCGATTTTTAATTTTTTATTATTTTTTAATTTATTTTTTTAGGGTGAAATCCCGAGGTTTTGGGAGGAAAAAATCCCAAAATTTAAAGGGAAAAAAAACTCAAACAGGATTTGAGGCGTGGTTGATGGGGAGGGCGGGAAAATCGGAATTTGTTGGGAAAATCCCTGGAAAATGAGAGAAAAGTGGATTTTTGATGGATTTTCTGAGGGGAAAAAGGGCCCAAAAAGGGGGGGGTTTGAAGAGGTTTCTGCTGAGGATTTTTCCTCGTGGAATTTGGACCCAAAACCCTGGAAAACTGGGGAATTTTGGGGAATATATATTAAAAAATTCCATGAGATTCAGCTAGAAATAGATTTTTCCTGAGGTAAAAAAGGGCTCAAAAGTAGAAAAAAAAAAAAAAAAAAATTTTGATTTTGAGGTGGATTTTGCATCCAGTGGGGTTTTCCTGGTGTTTTTTGGTGCAATTTAGCCCCAAAATTCTGGAAAATTGGGAATTTTGGGTTAAACTGCTTTGCCTGTGTGGGGTTTTGGGGCCAGAAAAGCTGAATTTCCCTGGATTTGTTGGATTTTGGGGTGGATTTGGGCCAGAAAAGCTGGAATTCCTTGGATTTGGGGATGGAATCTGTGGGTTTGGTGGGATTAAAATAGTTTTTCTTGGGAAAAAAACGGGAGGAAAACTGGGATAGCCTCTGAAAAGGCTAAAAAATGAGGAATTCTGGTGGGAATTGGGCCAGAATTCCATGAAATCCATGGGATTTGTTGGCTCCAGAAGTGAGGGAATTCCTGCTCCAGGAATGAGCCCATTCCTGAATTTTTTTAGGATGTTTTGCCTCAAAAAAAGAGCTCTTTTTTCCCCTTAAAAATGTGGATTTTTATCCCTAAACTTTCATATCCTTATCTTTATTCCCATTTCTTATTTTATATCTCTTTAAAAAAATCAGATTTATACCAAATTCCATGAAAAAACAGACTTTTGGTGGCACTCCCAAAATTTGGAATTTCGGCCATTTTCCTCTCTGAAAAATTAGATTAAACCCCCAAAAAAATCCCCCAAAGTTCCCATTTTACCCAGGATTTTCCCGTTTTTTTCCAGGATTTTCCTCACTCACCTGTTCTTCCCGCGACATGACCCAAATTTGGGGATTTTTTCCATGGATTTGGGGCTGATTTTTCCATGTTTTTTGCAGGAAGCACGCCCTGAACTGCCACAGGATGAAGCCAGCCCTGTTCAGCGTCCTCTGTGAAATCAAGGAAAAAACAGGTCTGGATTTCTCCTTTTTATTCCCATTTTTCCCTCAAATCCCACTTTTTCTCCTCAATTTCTCCCCCGTTCCACTTTATCCCAATTTCCCCTCACGGATTCTCCATTTAAAGTTTTTTAAAACAATTGTTTTAGGCTGAAATTGGAAATTTTTTTTCCCCATTTTTCCCCCATTTTCCAGTGTCCAACACCCACCTGAAACCAGAAAAATCCCAAATTTCCCTCCTGGAAACCACCATAAACCACAAACCCTCCAGGATATTTCCCCCATTTTTTCCCGTTTTTCCTGTTTCCCCTCCTTTTCCCATTTTCCCCCCATTTTTCCCCATTTTCCCCTTTTTCCCATTTCCCCTCACTCTCCCATTTCCATTCTCCAATTTTTCCCCATTTTCCCTCACTCTCCCTGTTTCCCCCATTTTTCCTGTCCCCCTCACTCTGCCCCCATTATTCCTGTTTATTATTCCCATTTTTCCCGTTTCCCCTCACTCTCCCCCCATTTATTTTTCCCATTTTTTCTGTTCCCCCTCACTCTCCCCCCATTATTCCCGTTTTTTCCCCATTTCCCCTCACTCTCCCCTCATTTATTTTTCCCGTTTAACCCCATTTTCCCCCCCCCGTTATTCCCGTTTTTCCCGTTCCACTCACTCTCCCCGTTATTCCCATTTTTCCCGTTCCACTCACTCTCCCCGTTATTCCCATTTTTCCCTTTCCCCTCATCTCCCCCGTTATTCCTGTTATTCCCGTTTATTTTCCCGTTTTTTCCCATTTCCCCTCACTCTCCCCCCGTTATTCCCATTTATTTTCCCCATTATTCCCTTTATTTTTCCCGTTATTCCCATTTATTTCCCGTTATCCATATTTTCCTTATTCCCTTTTATTTTCTCGTTTCCATTTATTCCCGTTATTCCCATTTATTTCCCATTTCCTGTTTATTTTTCCCATTTTTCCTGTTTCCCCTCACTCTCCCCTCATTTATTTTTCCCCGTTATTCCCATTATTCCCGTTTATTTTTCCCATTTTTCCCTTTCCCCTCACTCTCCCCCATTATTGCCGTTATTCCCATTTATTATTCCCATTATTCCCATTTCCCCTCACTCTCCCCTCATTTATTTTTCCGTTATTCCCGTTAATTTCTCCCGTTATTCCTGTTTATTTTTCCCGTTTTTCCTGTTCCCCTCACTCTCCCCTCATTTATTTCTCCTGTTATTCCCGTTAATTTCTCCCGTTATCCCCGTTTATTACCCCGTTATTCCCGTCTATTTTCCCCGTTTATTTCTCCCGTTACGCCGTTAATTTCTCCCAGTTTAGTTTTTTCTCCCGTTATTCCCGTTTATTTTCTCCCGTTATTCCTATTTATTTTCCCCTTTCATTCCCGTTTATTTCTCCCGTTATTCCCGTTTATTTTCTCCCTAGTTATTCCGTTATTTATTATTCCCCGTTTATTCCGTTTATTTCTCCTCCGTTATTCCCTATTTATTTTCCCCTTATTCCCGTTTATTTCTCCCCGTTATTCCCGTTTAATTTCTCCCCGTTATTCCCGTTAATTTCTCCCGTTATCTTTCCCAGTTTATTCCCGTTAATTTCTCCTGTTATTCCCGTTAATTCCTTATTCCCGTTAATTTCCTTATTCCCGTTAATTTCCCCATTATTCCCATTAATTTCCCCGTTATTCACGTTAATTTTCTCTTGTTATTCCCGTTATATTTTCTCCCCGTTATTCCCGTTAATTTCCCCTTATCCGTTAATTTCTTCCCGTTATTCCCCGTTATTCCCTTAATTTCTCCCATTATTCCCGTTAATTTCTCCTGTTACTCCCATTAATTTCTCCCGTTATTCCCGTTAATTTCCCCATTATCCCGTTAATAATTTCCCCGTTATCCCCGTTTATTTCCCCATTATCCCCATTAATTTCTCCCTTATTCCCCGTTAATTTCCCGTTATTCCTGTCTATTTCCCCGTTATTCCCGTTATTTCCCCGTTATTCCCATAATATCTCCCGTTATCCCCGTTTATTACCCGTTATCCCCGTTTATTTCCCCATTATCCCCATTAATTTCTCCCGTTATTCCCGTCTATTTCCCCCGTTATTCCCGTTAATTTCCCCGTTACTCCCGTTAATTTCCCCGTTATTCCCGTTAATTTCCCTGTTAATTTCCCCGTTTATTTCCCCGTTATCCCCGTTATTTTCCCCCGTTATTCCCGTTAATTTTCCCTCCATTATCCCATTAATTTCCCCGTTATTCCTGTCTATTTCCCCCGTTATTCCCGTTTATTTCTCCCGTTATTCCATTAATATCCCTGTTATCCCCTTTATTACCCCTTATCCCGTTTATTTACCCCGTTTTCCCGTTATCCCCGTGTTATTTCCCCGTTATTCCCGTTATTTCCCCCGTTATTCCCGTGTATTTCCCCCGTTATTCCCGTGTATTTCCCCCCGTTATTCCGTGTGTTTTCCCCGTGTTCCCCGCAGCTCTCAGCGTGCGCAGCCCGCCCGAGCAGGACCCCCCGACTCGCAGCTCCTGCGTTTGGACAACATGCTGCTGGCCGAGGGCGTGGCGGGGCCCGGGAAAGGCGCGGAAACCTCCGGAAAAAGCGCGGAAAGCTCCGGAAAAAGCGCGGAAAGTTCTGGAAAAGCGGGGCTGGGCTCTCCGGGGGCTGCGCCCACGACCACGGCCTGGAGCACTCGGATTACCGAGCCAAGCTGGCCCAGATCCGGCAGATCTTCCACGCCGAGCTGGAGAAGTACGACCAGGTGATCCGCCCGCCGGGAACATCGGGAATTCCGGGGGTTTGGGGTTGGTGGGAGTCTCCTCTGCAGGGGGATGGAGGGGAAAATCCGAGGGGATTAAAGGGAAAAATGGAAGAGGATTGAGGGGGAAATGAAAGGGGGTGTAAGGGAAAATCTGAGGGAAGTAAGGGAAAAAATGGAAGGGGATTTAAGGAAAAATGGAAGGGGATTTAAGGAAAAATGGAAGGGGATTTAAGGAAAAATCTGAGGGAAGTAAGGGAAAAAATGAAAAGGAATTTAAGGAAAAATCAATGGGAATTTAAGGTTAAAATGAAAGGGAATTTAAGGAAAAATCCGAGGGAAGTAAAGGAAAAAAATGAAAGGGGATTTAAGGAAATATCAAAGGGACATTGAAGGAAAAAATCCAAGGGAATTAAAGGGAATTAAGGAAAAATCCACGGAAAGGAAAGAAAATCAAAAGAAATTTCCAGGTTACAACCCCATTTTTTTCCCATTCCCATGCTACAACCCCATTTATTTTTAATATCCCATGGTATAATCCCATTTATTTTTAATATTCCATGCCATAACCCCACTTTTTACCATTCCCATTCTACAATCCCATTTATTTTTAATATTCCCATGCTATAACCCCATTTATTTTTAATATTCCCATGCTATAACCCCATTTATTTTTAATATCCCATGCTATAACCCCATTTATTTTCCCCATTCCCATGCTACAACCCCATTTATTTTTCCCATTCCCATGCCATAACCCCTTTTTTTTTCCCATTCCCACGCTACAACCCCATTTTTTGTGCCATTCCCATGCTACAATCCCATTTATTTTTAATATTCCCATGCTATAACCCCATTTATTTTTAATATTCCATGCTATAACCCCATTTTTTTTACCATTTCCCTGCCATAATCTCATTTATTTTTCCCATTCCCTGCTATAACCCCATTTATTTTTAATATCCCACGCTATAATCCCATTTATTTTTAATATACCATGCTCTAACTCCATTTTTTTACCATTTCCCTGCTATAACCCCATTTATTTTTAATATCCCATGCCATAACCCCATTTATTTTTCCCATTCCCATACCATAACCCCATTTTTTTTCCCATTCCCAACACTACAACCCCATTTTTCATGCCCCTTCCCCCGCATTTCCCCTCCACACCCCCATTTTTTTCCCCCACCCCGCCCCTAAACCCCCCCAAATTCCCCAGTTTTCCCCCCTAACTCCCCGTTTTCCGTGCGTGGCAGGCGTGCAGCGAGTTCACCACGCACGTGCTGAACCTGCTGCGGGAGCAGAGCCGCACGCGGCCGATCGCCCCGCGCGAGATCCAGCGCATGGTGGCCGTCATCCACGGCAAGTTCAGCTCCATCCAGGTGCAGCTCAAGCAGAGCACCTGCGAGGCCGTCATGATCCTCAGGTCCAGGTTCCTCGACGCCAGGTGAGCGGGAATTTGGGGGGAAATGTGGATATTTGATGGGAAAATGTGGATATTTTTGGGTGGCCGTCATCCACGGCAAGTTCAGCTCCATCCAGGTGCAGCTCAAGCAGAGCACCTGCGAGGCCGTCATGATCCTCAGGTCCAGGTTCCTCGACGCCAGGTGAGCGGGAATTTGGGGGAAAATGTGGATATTTTTGGGTGGCTGTCATCCACGGCAAGTTCAGCTCCATCCAGGTGCAGCTCAAGCAGAGCACCTGCGAGGCTGTCATGATCCTCAGGTCCAGGTTCCTCGACGCCAGGTGAGTGGGAATTTGGGGGGAAATGTGGATATTTGATGGGAAAATGTGGATATTTTTGGGTGGGCGTCATCCACGGCAAGTTCAGCTCCATCCAGGTGCAGCTCAAGCAGAGCACCTGCGAGGCTGTCATGATCCTCAGGTCCAGGTTCCTCGACGCCAGGTGAGCGGGAATTTGGGGGAAAATGTGGATATTTTTGGGTGGCCGTCATCCACGGCAAGTTCAGCTCCATCCAGGTGCAGCTCAAGCAGAGCACCTGCGAGGCTGTCATGATCCTCAGGTCCAGGTTCCTCGATGCCAGGTGAGCGGGAATTTGGGGGGAAATGTGGAGTTTTTGGTGGAAAAATGTGGATATTTTTGGGTGGGCGTCATCCGCGGCAAGTTCGGCTCAAGCAGAGCAACTGCGAGGCTGTCGTGATCCTCAGGGCCAGGTGAGGGAATTTGGGGGGAAAATGTGGATATTTGATGGAAAATGTGGATATTTGGGGGAAAATGTGGAGTTTTGGTGCAAAAATGTGGATATTTTTGGGTGGCCGTCATCCACGGCAAGTTCAGCTCCATCCAGGTGCAGCTCAAGCAGAGCACCTGCGAGGCCGTCATGATCCTCAGGTCCAGGTTCCTCGACGCCAGGTGAGCGGGAATTTGGGGGGAAATGTGGATATTTGATGGGAAAATGTGGATATTTTTGGTGGGGCGTCATCCACGGCAAGTTCAGCTCCATCCAGGTGCAGCTCAAGCAGAGCACCTGCGAGGCTGTCATGATCCTCAGGTCCAGGTTCCTCGACGCCAGGTGAGCGGGAATTTGGGGGAAAATGTGGATATTTTTGGGTGGCTGTCATCCACGGCAAGTTCAGCTCCATCCAGGTGCAGCTCAAGCAGAGCACCTGCGAGGCTGTCATGATCCTCAGGTCCAGGTTCCTCGACGCCAGGTGAGTGGGAATTTGGGGGAAATGTGGATATTTGATGGGAAAATGTGGATATTTTTGGGTGGGCGTCATCCACGGCAAGTTCAGCTCCATCCAGGTGCAGCTCAAGCAGAGCACCTGCGAGGCTGTCATGATCCTCAGGTCCAGGTTCCTCGACGCCAGGTGAGCGGGAATTTGGGGGAAAATGTGGATATTTTTGGGTGGCCGTCATCCACGGCAAGTTCAGCTCCATCCAGGTGCAGCTCAAGCAGAGCACCTGCGAGGCTGTCATGATCCTCAGGTCCAGGTTCCTCGATGCCAGGTGAGCGGGAATTTGGGGGGAAATGTGGAGTTTTTGGTGGAAAAATGTGGATATTTTTGGGTGGGCGTCATCCGCGGCAAGTTCGGCTCAAGCAGAGCAACTGCGAGGCTGTCGTGATCCTCAGGGCCAGGTGAGGGAATTTGGGGGGAAAATGTGGATATTTGATGGAAAATGTGGATATTTGGGGAAAAATGTGGAGTTTTGGTGCAAAAATGTGGATATTTTTGGGTGGGCGTCATCCACGGCAAGTTCAGCTCCATCCAGGTGCAGCTCAAGCAGAGCACCTGCGAGGCTGTCATGATCCTCAGGTCCAGGTTCCTCGACGCCAGGTGAGTGGGAATTTGGGGGGAAATGTGGATATTTGGTGGAAAAATGTGGATATTTTTGGGTGGGTGTTAAGTTCTGCTCCGGCAGAGCATGTCGTGATCCACAGGTCTGGTTCCTCGACACCAGGTGAGGGAATTTGGGAAAAAATTCCCTTGGTGGGTCAGTTTTTGGTGGAGAAATGTGGATTTTTGATGGGAAAAGACAGATACTTGGTGGAAAAATGTGGATATTTTTGGTTGGGTGTTAAGTTCTGCTCAAGCAGAGCACGTCGTGATCCTCAGGTCTGGGTTCCTCAACACCAGGTGAGCAAATTTGGGGGAAAATGTCGATGTTGGATGGGAAAATGTGGATATTTTTGGTTGGAATGGGGGTTTTGGTGGGAAAATGTGGATATTGGATGGGAAAATGTGGATATTTGGTGGAAAAATATGGATATTTGGTGGAAAAATGTGGATTTTTGGTGGAAAAATGTGGATTTTTGTTGGAAAATGTGGATATTTTTGGTTGGAATGTGGGTTTTGGTGGAAAAATGTGGAGTTTTTGCTGGAAAACTATGGATTTTTGTTGGAAAAATGTGGATTTTTGATGGAAAACTGTGGATTTTTGGTAGAAAAATGTGGATATTTGGTGGAAAAATGTGGATATTTTTGGGTGTCCACCATCCACAGCAAGTTCAGCTCCATCCAGGTTTAGTAATTATCAAAAATAATTATTTTTAATAAAATTTCTATCCATTTAACCCCAAATAATTTGATTTTTTTCCACATTTTTAGGCAGAAAAGGCACAACTTTAAAAACTAATATTTTATTTTATATCAATATATTTAACATAATTATTTTAAATACATTTTCTACCCATTTAAACCCCCATTTATCACAAAATAATTTGATTTTTTCCCCAGTTTTAGACCGAAACAGCACATAATATTTTATTAAATATCAATATATTTAACATAATTATTTTAAATATAATTCCTACCCATTTAAAACCCCATTTAACCCCAAATAATTGGATTTTTTCCCCATTTTTAGACCGAAACAGCACAACTTTAAAAACTAATATTTTATTTTATATCAATATATTTAATATAATTATTTTAAATCTATTTTCTACCCATTTTAAACCCCCATTTATCACACAATAATTTGATTTTTTTCCCCATTTTTAGGCGGAAAAGGCGCAATTTCAGCAAGCAGGCCACCGAGGTGCTCAATGAATATTTTTATTCCCACCTGAGCAACCCCTACCCCAGTGAAGAGGCCAAAGAGGAGCTCGCCAAGAAAGGCGGGATCACCGTGTCCCAGGTGGGGCAAATTCCCGGGATTTGGGGCAAATTGGAGCTCCTGAAAATGAAAAAATTGGGATTTTTATCATAGTGTGGCAAATGGGGCAAATTCCGGGGATTTTGGGCAAATTGGAGCCCTTGAAAATTGAAGAAAAAAATTGAGATATTTTTATCATAGTGTGGCAAATGGGGCAAATTCCTGGGATTTGGGGCAAATTGGAGCTCCTATGAAAATGAAAAAATTGGGATTTTTTATATCATAGTGTGGCAAATGGGGCAAATTCCGGGATTTTGGGCAAATTGGAGCCCCTGAAAATGAAAAAATTGGGATTTTTATCATAGTGTGGCAAATGGGGAAAATTCCCAGAATTTTGGGTAAATTGGAGCCTCTGAAAATGCAAAAATAGAGATTTTTATCATAGTGTGGCAAATGGGGCAAATTCCTGGGATTGGGGCGAATTGGAGCCCCTGAAAATGAAAAAATTGGGATTTTTATCATAGTGTGGCAAATGGGGCAAATTCCTGGGATTTTGGGCAAATTGGAGCCCTGAAAATTAAAAAATTGGGATTTTTATCATAGTGTGGCAAATGGGGAAAATTCCCAGAATTTTGGGTAAATTGGAGCCTCTGAAAATGAAAAATTGGGATTTTTATCATAGTGTGGCAAATGGGGAAAATTCCCAGAATTTTGGGTAAATTGGATCCTCTGAAAATGCAAAAATTGAGATTTTTATCATAGTGTGGCAAATGGGCAAATTCCGGGATTTTGGGCAAATTGGAGCCCTGAAAATGAAAAAATGGGATTTTTATCATAGTGTGGCAAATGGGGCAAATTCCTGGGATTTTGGGCAAATTGGAGCCCCTGAAAATGAAAAAAATGGGATTTTTATCATAGTGTGGCAAATGGGGCAAATTCCTGGGATTTTGGGCAAATTGGAGCCTCTGAAAATGCAAAAATTTGGACTGAGAGAAAAGCCCATTTTACCCAGGAAAATCCCAAATATTTTGAGGAACAAACCCCATTTCACCGCAGGAAAGTCCCAAATATTTTGAGGACCAAACCCCATTTCACCGCAGGAAAATCCCAAGCTCATCCACCTGAATTCTTTTGGGATTTTTTTGGGATTTCTGCTCTTTCCCAGGTTTCCAACTGGTTTGGGAACAAGCGGATCCGCTACAAGAAGAACATGGGCAAGTTCCAGGAGGAGGCGAACATCTACGCTGCCAGGAGCGCCGCCGAGCTGGCCCCGGGCCACCAGGGACACCTGGGCCACCGGGATCACCAGGGACACCTGGGACACCAGGATCACCTGGGCCACCAGGATCACCTGGGCTACCAGAGCCACCAGAGCCACAGGGATCACCAGGATCACCAGGGCCACCAAGGTGACCAGGGCCACCAGGACCACCAGGGCCACCAAGGCCAGCAGGGCCACCAAAGCCACCAGAGCCACCATGGCCACCAGGACCACCTGGACCACCAAGGCCACCAAGCCACCAAGCCACCAAGCCACCAGAGCCACCAGGCCCCAGGACCACCTGGACCACCAAGGCCACCAAGGCCACCAGAGCCACCAAGGCCACCAGAGCCACCAGGACCACCAAGGCCACCAGGATCACCAAGGCCACCAGGATCACCAAGGCCACCAGAGCCACCAAGGCCAGCAGAGCCACCAAGGCCACCAGGACCACCAAGGCCACCAGAGCCACCAAGGCCACCAGGACCACCAAGGCCACCAGAGCCACCATGGCCACCAAGATCACCAAGGCCACCAAGGCACCAGACCACCAAGGCCAGCAGAGCCACCAGGACCACCATGGCCACCAGGATCACCATGGCCACCAAGGCCAGCAGAGCCACCAAGGCCACCAGGACCACCTGGACCACCAAGGCCACCATGGCCACTCCCCATCCCCGCCCACTTCCGGTGAGCAGTGCCAGAATTCCCAACTATTCCTCGAAATAATTCCTGCAGTGTTGGAAATGGGGGGAGATTGATTTTTCCTTTTTTATGTTGATTTGTTTCTTTTTATTTCATTTATTTCGTTTTATTTCCCTTTATTTCCTTTGTATTTCGTTTTATTTACTTTGTATTTCATTTTATTACATTTTATTGACATTTATTTCGTTTTATTTCCCTTTATTTCCTTTGTATTTCGTTTATTTACTTTATATTTATTACATTTTATGGACATTTATTTCATTTTATTTCCCTTTATGTCTCTTTATTTCCCTTAATTTCATTTCTTTTATATTTTATTTCCTTTATATTTTCATTTTATTTCACTTAGTTCATTTTATTTCCTCTCTTTTCCTTTTAATGTCCTTTTATTTACATTTATTTCATTTCCCTTATATTCATTTCCTTTACATTTCCTTTTATTTCCCTTTATTTACTTTTATTTTAATTTTATTTCCATTTATTTAATTTCATTTCTTTTAAATGACCTCTTATTTCCTTTTATTCCCTTTTCAATTCCCCTTTTAAATCCCTTTTATTCCCTTTTTTATTCCATTTTATTCCCCTTTTAATTCCCTTTTATTCCCTTTTTTATTCCCCTTTTAAATCCCTTTTATTTCCTTTTTTATTCCCTTTTATTTCCTTTTTTATTCCCTTTTTTATCTCCCCTTGAGAACCACTTTGAGTGGGTTTGTCCCTCATAAAAAAAATCTCATTTTTATTTAATTTTTGGCTTTATTTTTATTTAATTTTATTTTTTTCCAGCTTCCTCTGGCTCTTTCAAGCTGTCAAATTCCAGGGATTCCTTCCTGAGCCTGCAGTCCTTGACTTCCTACCAGAGCCAGGTCAGTGAGGAAAAACCAAAAAAAAATGGGAAAAAAAATCAAAATTTCCCCCTGGATTCCAGAGGAATTGCTTATATTCCCATTCCTATTCCAATTTCAATAAATATTTAAATTTTGTTATTGTTTGGATTTCTGGTTTTATTGAAAAATCCGAATTTTTCGTTGGAATTAGGAGGGAAATTCTGCATTAAATTCTGAATTTTTTAATGAAATTCCCATTGAAATTTCCACTGAAATTCTGAAATTCTCTCCCAAAATTCTCTGTGAAATTCAGAAATTCCCACGGAAATCCCCTGTAAAATTTTTAATTTCCCTCTGAAATTCAAAAATTCACACTGAATTTCCCACTAAAATTCTCACCAAAATCCCTTTGGAAATTCCCATTTTTAAACCCCA
The DNA here is from genome assembly GCA_032173965.1 of Sitta carolinensis. Lineage (NCBI taxonomy): Eukaryota > Metazoa > Chordata > Aves > Passeriformes > Sittidae > Sitta > Sitta carolinensis. The sequence continues at coordinate 849,567 of JAVUNC010000015.1, forward strand.
AAATCCCTTTGGAAATTCCCATTCTTAACCCATCAATCCCTTTGGAAATTCCCATTTTTAACCCATCAATCCCTTTGGAAATTCCCATTCTTAACCCATCAATCCCTTTGGAAATTCCCATTCTTAACCCATCAATCCCTTTGGAAATTCTCATTTTTAATCCATAAGATCCCTTTGGAAATTCTCATTTTTAAACCCCAAAATCCCTTTGGAAATTCTCATTTTTAAACCCCAAAATCCCTTTGGAAATTCCCATTTTTAACCCATCAATCCCTTTGGAAATTCCCTTGAAATTCCATTTTTTTTAACCTTTTTCCTCCTTTTTTCCCTCATTTTGCAGATGGATTCCCTGCACCTCCTGGGCAGCCCTTTGTACTCCACACAGGTCATTAATTAACTCCTCATTAATCATTAATTCCTCATTAATAATTCCTAATTACTGGGATTAGTGCCAAAATTTTAATTTAACACCAATAAATATTAATTATATTTTAATGCCTCCCAACAACATCTACAGGTAACTTTACAAGGTTTAACACCAATAAACTTTAATTAATTATATTTTAATGCCCCCCATGGCATCCACAGGTAACTTTTAGACTGTTTAAAAGCAATAAATATTAATTAATTATATTTTAATGCCCTAGATGGCATCTACAGGTGATTTTTGGAAGGTTTAACACCAATAAATATTAATTAATTACATTTTAATGCCTCCCAACGACATCCACAGGTAACTTTTAGAAGGTTTAACACCAATAAATTTGAATTAATTATATTTAATGCCCCCCGACAACATCTACAGGTGATTTTTGGAAGGTTTAACACCAATAAATGTGAATTAAATATATTTTAATGCCTCCCAACAACATCTACAGGTAACTTTTAGACTGTTTAACACCAATAAATATTAATTAATTACATTTTAATGCCTTCCAACAGCATCTACTGGTGATTTTTGGAAGGTTTAACACCAATAAATTTTAATTATTTCTATTTTAATGCCCCCAGGCCAACGGCAGCTGGCCGGACACCGGAGACCCGAGCAGCGCCGCCTCCGACGCCTCCAATTAAACAATTAATTAAACAATTAAAAGCTTTTTTAGGACCTTTGTGACCAGCGGGGAGAGGCCAATTAGCGTTAATTAATCGCTAAGGACTCGCAATTAATGAATTTACCTCAGAACAAAGCCAAGAGATTGTGCTGGCATTGCCACCTCTACCTCTCACCGCGATTATTTATAACAAATCCATTCCGCCGCAGCAAATTCCCGTTTTTTAAGGGAAAAAATAAAAACAAAAACACGGATTTTTCACCAAGAACCTGAAGATTAAAAAAATAAAAATCTTGGCGTTTGTCTCGTTCTACAGCGGAAGAAAATGGATTTATTTTCCTTTTTTTTTTTACGCCGGGATTTCTGTTCTAGGTGAACAGTTCCAGTTTAAACCCCGGAATATTGTAATTGTTCTCTGTATTGTAATTTTTGTATGGGGAATTCAGCTTTTTTCTTAATTAATTTAGTTAATTAATAGGAATGTTGCTTTACCAAACTCCTCGCTGGACGCAGGTCGCGCCTTCCATCGGTGTCATTCCAAGGGATTTCAGGTCGGAAAATGCCACGGCTTTACTTTTTCTGATGAAAAAGTAAAAATATAAAAGGAAAAAAAAAATCCCAAATTCACCACGTAACAGCCGAACCACCGCATTTCCCCATGGGAATCCGAGGGGTTTGTGAAATTCCGGTGCTGTTGAGATTTCAGCTGAGATTTTATCAAAGAAAATAAACTTCCAAAGCCTTTTTTTTTTTTTTTTTTTTTTTTCCATACTTTCCGCTGATTTTTTTTCTTTTCTCTCAGGTTTGTGCTCGGCGAGGCGGGAAGAGCGTGAGGGGAGGGAAAAAGGCGGGAACGATTTAAATTGCGAACGGCTGGAAAATCGTGAGGGGAGGAGAAAGGGCGGGAACGCCGTGAGGGAGGAGAAAAAGGCGGGAGCGATTTAAATTACGAACGTCTGGAAAATTGTGAGGGGGGGAGAAAAGGGGCACGAAAGGCGTGAGGAGAAGAGAGCCGAGACATGGTGGGAACGCCGTGAGGGAGGGAAAAGGGCAGGAACACCGTGAGGGAAAAAAAAATAGCGGGAGCGATTTAAATTGCGAACGGCTGGAAAATCGTGAGGGAGAAAAGGGCAGGAACACCGTGAGGGAAAAAAAAATGGGAGCGATTTAAATTGCGAACGGCTGGAAAATCGTGAGAGGAGAAAAGGGCAGGAACACCGTGAGGGAAAAAAAAATAGCGGGAGCGATTTAAATTGCGAACGGCTGGAAAATCGTGAGGGGGCGAGCGGGGCAGGAAGAGCGCGAGGGGAAGAGAGCTGAGACATGGTGGGAACACCGTGAGGAGAAAAAAATAAAAAAAAAGGCGGGAGCGATTTAAATTGCGAACGGCTGGAAAATCGTGAGGGGAGGAGAAAAGGGCGGGAAGAGCGTGAGGGGAGGAGAAAGGGCGGGAAGAGCGTGAGGGGAGGGAAAAAGGCGGGAGCGATTTAAATTGCGAACGGCTGGAAAATCGTGAGGGGAGGAGAAAAGGGCAGGAACGCCGTGAGGGGAGGAGAAAAGGGGCACGAAAGGCGTGAGGAGAAAAGAGCCGAGACATGTCGGGAAGGGCGAGAGGAGCAGGGTGAAAGAAGCGAACGCCGTGAGGGGTGGGAAGAGCGGGGCGGGCTCTGCGCTTGCGCTGAGGGCGGGAAGGCGCCATGGCGGCGGCGGCAGCGCCCGGCGGTTCCCCCGGCCCGGCCGCTGCTCCGTCCCCGCGGGGCTCGGCCGGGCCGCAGCAGGACCAGGTGAGCTCCGGAGGGGCTCGGCACGGCCGGGGGAGCCGCGGTTCCAGCCGGGTCATGATTTTTCCAGCCCGGTAATAATTTTTTCCCCTCAGCGATGCGCCGGAGGAGCCAGCCCTCAGAGCGGAGGAGACGCGGCCGGTGAGGAAATCGCTGCTTTCGGTTGTTGGTTGGGAGAATTTGGGGCTTGGGAGAAGGGGATCACCCTCAGGTCCCCGCCAGCGCTGCTTCCTCCTCAGCGCTTCTGTTGCTCCCGGTTAAAAATCAAATCGGAAAAAATAAAAAAGCGTTCAGCGCTGTGAAACCCTCGGAAAAAACATTTCCACCACATAAAACCGGAAAATACCGAGTGGGAAATGCAGCGCGCGTCCCTTTTTCCCTTTTCGTTTCCCCTCAGCAGCCAAAGCTGCGGATTCTGAGGCGTTTTTGAAGCGGCTAAAAAGACCCCGAGCTCCTCAAGCAGCAAAAAAAAAAAAAAAAAAAAAAAAAAGAGCCCCGAGCAGCCCCGGCATTAATAAAATCACAAAATCCCGTTAAAAATCAAATCGGAAAAGCCGCGTTCACGCTCTGAAACCCTCGGGAAAAAAACCCCAACAAACATCTTCTTATAAAACCAAAAAAATCCCGTGTCCTTGAAGTTTTTTTATTTACAAAAAGGGTTAGGGGTTATGGTTTAGTGTTAGGGTCAGGGTTTGGGTTTGGTTTAGGGTTTAGTGTTAGGGTTTATGCTTTGGATTAGGTTGGGGTTAGTGTTTGGGTTCTGGTTTAGGATTAGGGTTTGGTTTAGGGGTTAGGGTTTATGTTTAGGATTAGGGTTTAGTGTTAAGGGTTAGGATTAGGGATTAGAGTTTGGGTTTAGCATTTGGGTTAAGGTCAGTTAGAGGTTTGGGTTTATGTTTAGGGGTTTGGGTTAGGATTAGGGTTAGGTTTATGGTTTAGGGTTAGGGTTTGTGTTTAGTGCTAGGTTTAGCATTTTGGGTTAGGGGTTTGGGTTTATGTTTAGGAGTTTGGTTTAAGGTTAGGGTTAGGGTTTGGTTTAGGGGTTAGGGTTTATGTTTAGGATTAGGGTTTAGTGTTAAGGGTTAAGATTAGGGATTAGAGTTTGGGTTTAGCATTTGGGTTGAGGTTAGGGTTTGTGTTTAGGGTTTGGGTTAGGGTTAGTGTTTATGGTTTAGGATTAGTGTTTGGGTTTAGTGTTAGGATTAGGGTTTGGGTTTAGCATTTTGGTTAAGGTCAGGGTTAGGGGTTTGGGTTTATGTTTAGGGTTTGGGTTAGAGTTAGGATTTGGGTTAGGGTTTGGTTTATGTTTAGGATTAGTGTTTGGGTTTAGTGTTAGGATTAGGGTTTGGGTTTAGCATTTTGGGTTAAGGTCAGGTTAGGGGTTTGGGTTTATGTTTAGGGGTTTGGGTTAGAGTTAGGATTTGGGTTAGGGTTTGGTTTATGGTTTAGGATTAGTGTTTGGGTTTAGTGTTAGGATTAGGGTTTGGGTTTAGCATTTTGGGTTAAGGTCAGGGTTAGGGGTTTGGGTTTATGTTTAGGGGTTTGGGTTAGAGTTAGGATTTGGGTTAGGTTTGGTTTATGGTTTAGGATTAGTGTTTGGGTTTAGTGTTAGGATTAGGGTTTGGGTTTAGCATTTTGGGTTAAGGTCAGGTTAGGGGTTTGGGTTTATGTTTAGGGGTTTGGGTTAGAGTTAGGATTTGGGTTAGGGTTTGGTTTATGGTTTAGGGTTAGGGTTTGGGTTTAGTGTTAGGATTAGGGTTTAGAGTTTGGGTTTAGCATTTGGGTTAGGGTTAGGTGGTTGGGTTTAGGTCTATGGGTTTGGGTTAGAGTTAGGGTTTTGGGTTTATGGTTGGGGTTAGTGTTAGTTTCGGGGTATGGTGTAATCTCAGCTCTTCCCTCACCCCATTCTTTTTCCCTTTTCATCCCCAGAGCCGCTCCCACCATCCCCGGCCGTGGTTCCCGATCCTCGCAGCAGGAGCGGCACCCCCGGCTCCTCGGGCAGCAAGAGGCGTCAGGGTCAGGGTTAGGGTTGGGATTTTGGGGTTAGGGTTTTGGGGTTAGGGTTAGGGTCAGGATTAGGGTAAGTATTTTGGGGTTAGGGTTGGGATTTTGTGTTTAGGGTCATGGTTAGGATTATGATTTCGTGTTTACAGTTCGGGTTATGGTCAGGTTTTATGGTTCTGGTTTGGCTTTTGGGGTTAAGGTCACGATGGTTGCTCTTCCCTCACCGTGTCCCTTTTCCCTTTCATCCCCCAGAGCCGCTCCCTCCATCCCAGGCTGTGGTGTCTGAGCCTGTTCCCGATCCTCGCAGCAGGAGCGGCACCCCCGGCTCCTCGGGCAGCAAGAGGCGTCAGGGTCAGGGTCAGGGTTGGGATTTTGGGGTCAGGGTTAAGATTTCGTGTTTAGGGTTTTGGGTTAGGATTTTGGGGTTAGGCTCAGGGTTGGGATTAGTATTTTGGGTTTAGGGTCAGGATTTTGGGGTTAGGATTTTGGGTTAGGGTTAAGGTCAGGGTTAGGGTTAGGATTATGATTTTGTGGTTAGGGTTACAGTTATGGTCAGGGTTTATGGTTCTGGTTTGGCTTTTGGGGTTAAGGTTATGGCTCAATGGTTGCTCTTCCCTCACCATCTCTCTTTTCCCTTTCATCCCCAGAGCCGCTCCCTCCATCCCCGCCGTGGTTCCCGATCCTCGCAGCAGGAGCGGCACCCCCGGCTCCTCGGGCAGCAAGAGGCGTCAGGGTCAGGGTCAGGGTTGGGATTTTGGGGTTAGGGTTTTGGGGTTAGGGTTAGGGTCAGGATTAGGGTTAGTATTTTGGGTTAGGGTTAGGATTTAGTGTTTAGGGGTTTGGGTTAGGATTATGATTTCGTGTTTACGGTTCGGGTTATGGTCAGGTTTTATGGTTCTGGTTTGGCTTTTGGGGTTAAGGTCACGATGGTTGCTCTTCCCTCACCGTGTCCCTTTTCCCTTTCATCCCCCAGAGCCGCTCCCACCATCCCCGGCCGTGGTTCCCAAGCCAGTTCCCGATCCTCGCAGCAGGAGCGGCACCCCCGGCTCCTCGGGCAGGAAGCTCCGCTCCCCTCGCCGCCCCTGCTCTCCTCCCGCTCCCGCTCCCGTGTCCCTGTCCCCTCTCCCCGGCCTCCCCTCCGCGCTCCCGCCGCTCCTGGCGCCGCTCCAGCCTCCAGGGCCGCCGCTCCCGCCGCCGCTCGCTGCCCCCCGTGCACCACGACGTCACCGGTTCGTGCTTCATTAGCGCTTAATTGCGCTGCCCTTAATTAATAAACCCCTCCTGGGCAGTGGGTGGGGAGCGCTGCAGGCGCTGAGCCTTCTGTCCATGAGGATTTTGCGTTTTCTGCCTTTTTTTTTTTTTTTTATTCACTTTTGACTCCTCGTTTTTGCCACTTAAGTGGGATTTTTTTTTCTTTTCTCCTTTTCCCCATTAAATGGCATTTTTCCTCTTTCTTTTCTCCTTCTTTCCCTCAAATGGGATTTTTTTTCCTCTTCTCCTTTTCCCCCTTAAATGGGATTTTTCCTCTTTTCTCCTTTTCCCCCTCTAATGGGATTTTTTTTCCTCTTTCTCTTCCTGTTTATCCCCTCAAATGGGATTTTTCCTCTTTTCTTGTTTTTCCCCTCTAATGGGATTTTTTTCCTCATTCTTTTCTCCTTTTTCCTATTAAATCTGATTTTTTCCTCTTTTCCCCATTTTTCCCCTCTAATGGGATTTTTTTTTCTCTTTCTTTTCTCCTTTTTCCCATTAAATGGGATTTTTTTTTCTTTCTCTTTTCCCAACAACCCCTTTAAATTTGATTTTCCCCCTTTCCTTTTTCCCATTTTCCTCCTTAAATTTCAGTTTTCCTCCTTTTTTTTCCTGCTTTCCCCACACCCTAATACCCTTTGTGGGGGAATTCTGGGTCAAATTCCAGCTGATTTTTTGGGAATTTCACCATTTTTAACCCTTTTTTCCCCAGAGTTGAGCCAATCCATCAGCCTGGAGCTTCCTGAAATCCAACGCCTCTCCCTCCTCCTCCTCTCCAGCTTCCAGGTAAATTCACCCAAAAATCCAGGGATTTTTTTTTTTTTTTTGGTCTTTCCAGGGCTCAAAATATTAAAATTCCCCAAAATCCTGCAATTCCCAGACAACCCCACCTCCTCAAAACATTAAAAATCACCAAAATCTTGGAATTTCCCCCCCCCAAAAAAAAATTCCTTGGATTCCTTTCCCTGACTCCCCAAACACAGAAAAAAAAAATAATTTGGGCTCTAAATCTTTGTTTTAACCCCCAGAAAATTGGGATAAAATCTGATTTTTCCCATTTTTTTTTGGATAATTCCCATTTTTTTTCCCCATTTCCATTTTTTCCCCTCAGTTTTCTGTCCAGAAGTTGCAGAAGGTCCTGGAGGAATCCGAAGGATTCGACCCCGAGGCTTTTGCTGCCAAAGGTGGGACCCCCCAAAATTCTCCAAATTTGGGATTTCCCCCTCAAAATCCCAAATTTCCAATCCCCAAAAGGCCGAGAACCTCAAAAATTCGGGAATTTGGGGGGAAAAGCAACGGAATTAATTAATTAATTGCTAATTAATTTTTTTTTTGAGCTCAAAAAATATCCTGAGGGATTCTTGAGTCTTCCTGATTCCCCAAAAATTCAGGAATTTGGGTAAAAATAATCAGGAAAACGAGCAGAAATCCCTAAATGCCACAAAAAAAATTAATAATCAGTAAATAATTAATTCCAGGGTGGTTTCTAATCCCATTTTTTCCCTTTTTTTTCCCCAGTCCAGGTGGGCTCTGAGGAATTCCAGAGGCTTCTCCAGAGGCTGCTCCAGGATGGGACCCTTGGGAATTGCCTGGAGCTGCCCCCAGGGTGAGGATTTGGGGCAAAATCCCCCAAAATTGGGAATTTCCAGCCTGGGAAAGGGAAAAAAAAACCCCAGGAATCCCAGAAAAACTTGGATTGGAGGGAATCTGGGGCTTTGCCAGCCTCGAAAATTCCAGGATTTTGGGGCACCTTTGGCATTTTAAGGTCCTGGAAGGGCCCAAAAATCCCAGGATTTTGGGTGAGTTCCAGAATTTTGGGTGAATTCCAGAATTTTGGGTCAATTTTGGCATCTCCATCCTTAGAAGGGCTCAAAAATCCCCAAGATTTGGGAAAATTCCAGGAGTTTGGGGATAATTCCCAGGATTTTGGCCAATTTTCAGCAGCTGTTCCATCCCTGGATGAAAATCCCCAAAATCCCAGAATTTTCTGAATTCCAGATTTTTTTTTTCCCTGCCTTTCCCTTCCCTCCCAAATTCCCAGAATTTTCCCCCAAAAAATTCCTGGGATTTCAGGGTTGATTTTTGAGGTGATCCAGGAGCTTTTCCTGTGGAATTTTTGGGAATTTTGGCTGGATTTTCCCCCAGATTTGGGAATTTTGGGGAATTTTCTCTGGATTTTCCCCTGAAATTTTGGAATCTTTCAGGATTTTTGCTGCATTTGCCCCAAAATTTTGGATTTTTGTGGAATTTTGGCTCCTTTTTCCGCAGGGATTCCCTGGATCCAGCCCTGGAGGGATCCATAGCTCAGGTGAAGCTGCTCATGGCCAGGTAGGGACACCTGGGCAACACCCTGGGATACAGCTGGGATACACCTGGCCTGCACACCTGGGGGGCACCTGGGCACACCCGGCACACCTGGCACACCTGGGCACCTGGGGGCACCTGGGCACACCTGGGGCACCTGGGCACACCTGGGGCACCTGGGCACACCTGGGGGGCACCTGGGCACACCTGGAGACACCTGGGCACACCTGGGAGACACCTGGGCACACCTGGGAGACACCTGGAACACCTGGAGGGAACACCTGGAGTGGGGAGGGGACACCTGGGACACACCTGGAATGAACTTGAGGACACCTGTCCCTCACCTGTCCCACCTGTTCTCACCCATCCTCACCTGTCCTACCTGTCCCCTCACCTGTCTCACCTGTCCCATCCATCCTCACCTGTCCCTCACCTCTCAACTGTCTCACCTGTCCCCTCACCTGTCTCCTGTGTCTCACCTGTATCACCTGTCCCACCTGTTTCTCACGCATCCCCACCTGTCCCTCACCTGTCTCACCTGTCCCTCATCTGTCCCACTTTTTCTCACCCATCCTCACCTCTCCCCTGTCCCCTCACCTGTCCCCTCTGTCCCTCACCTGTCCCCACCTGTCCCTCACCTCTCTCACCTGTCTCTCCCCTGTCCCCCCGTCCCACACCTGTCTCTCACCTGTCCCTGTCCACCTGTCTCACCTGTCTCTCTCCTGTCTCTCTCCTGTCCCCCATCCCCCCTGTCTCTCACCTGTCCCTGTCTCACCTGTCTCTCCCTCATCCCCCCTGTCCCTCACCTGTCCTTCACCTCTCTCCTCTTTTCCCCCCTGTCCCCCCATCCCTCAAGTGTCCCCTCACCTGTCTCTCACTCTCTCCCCTGTCTCTCCCTGTCTCTCCCCTCCTGTCTCTCCCCCTGTCCTCTCCCCTGTCCTCCCTCCCCCTGTCCTCCCTGTCTCTCCTGCCCCTGTCCCTCCCCTGTCTCTCCCCTGTCCCTCCCCTGTCTCTCCCCTGTCCCTCTCCCCTGTCTCTCCCCTGTCTCTCCCCTGTCTCCCCCTGTCCCTCCCCTGTCTCTCCCTGTCTCTCCCTGTCTCTCCCCTGTCTCTCCCCTGTCTCTCCCTTTCCCCCTGTCTCTCCCTGTCTCTCCCCTGTCTCCCCTGTCTCTCCCCTGTCTCTCCCCTGTCTCTCCCCTGTCCCTCCCCTGTCCTCCCCTGCTCTCCCTGTCCCCCCTGTCTCTCCCCTGTCCTCCCCTGTCCTCCCCTGTCCCTCCCTGTCTCCCCTGTCCCCCTGCTCTCCCCTGTCCTCTCCCCTGTCTCTCCCCTGTCTCTCCCCTGTCCTCCCCTGTCCCTCCCCTGTCTCCTTCCCCTGTCCTCACCTGTCCCTCCCCTGTCTCCTTCCCTCCCCTGTCTCTCCCCTGTCCTCCCTGTCCTCCCCTGTCTCTCCCCTGTCCTCCCCTGTCTCTCCCCTGTCTCTCCCCTGTCCCTCTCCCTGTCCCCCTCCCACCTGTCTCTCCCCTGTCCCTCCCTGTCTCCCTTCCTCCCTGTCTCTCCCCTGTCTCCCCCTGTCCTCCCTGTCCCTCCCTGTCCTCCCCTGTCTCCCTGTCCCCCCTGTCCTCCTGTCTCCCCCTGTCCCTCCCTTCTTCCCCTGTCCCTCCCCTGTCCTCTCCCCTGTCCCTCCCTGTCCCTCCCCTGTCTCCCTTCCTCCCTGTCCCTCCCTGTCCTCCCTGTCCCTCCCCTGTCCTCCCCTGTCCTCCCCTGTCTCTCCCCTGTCTCCCCTGTCCTCCCTGTCTCCCCCTGTCCCCCCTGTCCTCCCCTGTCCTCCCCTGTCCCTCCCCTGTCCTCCCCTGCTCTCCCTGTCTCCCTCCCCTGTCCCTCCCCTGTCCTCCCTCCTGTCCCCCCTGTCCCTCCCCTGTCTCCTCCCCTGTCCTTCCCCTGTCCCTCCCCTGTCTCCTCCCCTGTCTCTCCCCTGTCCTCCCTGTCCCTCCCCTGTCCCTCCTGTCCCTCCCTGTCCTCCCCTGTCCCCTCTCCCTGTCTCCCCCCTGTCCCCCCTGTCCTCCCCCCTCCGTCCTCCCCTGTCCTCCCCTGTCTCTCCCCTGTCCCTCCCTGTCCCTCCCCTGTCCCTCCCTGTTTTCCCCTGTCCCTCCCTGTCTCTCCCCTGTCCCTCACCTGTCCTCTCCCCTGTCTCTCCCCGTCTCTCCCTGTCCTCCTGTCCCCTTCCTGTCCCTCCCCTGTCCCTCCCCTGTCCCTCCCCTGTCTCCCCTGTCCTCCCCTGTCTCCCCCTGTCCCCCTGTCCTCCCCTGTCCCTCCCCTGTCCCTCCCTGTCCCTCCCCTGTCCCTCCCTGTCCTCCCCTGTCCCTCCCTGTCCTCCCCTGTCCTCCCTGTCTCTCCCCTGTCTCTCCCCTGTCCCCTCCTGTCCCCCTGTCCCTCCCCTGTCCCTCCCCTGTCCTCCCTGCCTCCCTGTGTCACCTTCCCCCTGTCCCTCCCTGTCTCTCCCCTGTCTCCCCCTGTCCCCTCCCTCCCCTGTCCCTCCCCTGTCCCTCCCCTGTCCCTCCCTGTCCCCCCTGTCCCTGCCCCCTCTCCCTCTCCCCTGTCTCCTCCCCTGTCCCTCCCTGTCCCTCCCCTGTCTCTCCCTGTCTCCCCTGTCTCCCCTCTCCCCTGTCCTCCTCCTGTCCTCTCCTCCCTGTCTCCCCTGTCCTCCCCTGTCCTCCCGTCCCTGTCCCCTGTCTCCCCTGTCTCTCCCTGTCTCCCTCCCTGTCCCTCCCTGTCCTCCTGCTCTCTCCCTGTCTCCCCCTGTCCCCCCTGTCCCTCCCCTGTCCCCCCTCCCCTGTCTCTCCCTCTCCCCTGTCCTCTCCCCTGTCCTCCCCCTGTCCCTCCCCTGTCCTCTCCCCTGTCTCTCCCCTGTCCCTCCCTGTCTCTGTCCTCCCTGTCCCTCCCCTGTCTCTCCCCTGTCCCTCCCCTGTCTCTCCCCTGTCCCTCCCCTGTCTCTCCCGTCCCCTGTCCCTCCCCTGTCCTCTCCCCTGTCTCTCCCCTGTCCTCCCCTGTCCCTCCCTGTCTCTCCCCTGTCTCTCCCCTGTCCTCCCCTGTCCTCCCCTGTCTCCTCCCCTGTCCTCTCCCCTGTCTCTCCCCTGTCTCTCCCTGTCCTCCCCTGTCCTCCCCCTGTCCTCTCCCCTGTCCCTCCCCTGTCCCCCCTGTCCTCCCCTGTCCCTCCCCTGTCCCTCCCCTGTCCTCCCTGTCCTCCCCGTCCTCCCTGTCTCTCCCCTGTCTCTCCCCTGTCCTCCCCTGTCTCTCCCCCTGTCTCTCCCCTGTCCTCCCCTGTCTCTCCCCTGTCTCTCCCCTGTCCCTCCCCTGTCCCTCCCCTGTCCCTCCCCTGTTCTCCTCCCCTGTCCCTCCCCTGTCCCTCCCCTGTCCTCTCCCTGTCTCTCCCCTGTCCCTCCCCTGTCTCTCCCCTGTCCCTCCCCTGTCTCTCCCCTGTCCCCCCTGTTCTCCTCCCCCTGTCCCTCCCCTGTCCCTCCCCTGTCCTCCCCTGTCCTCCCCTGTCCCTCCCCTGTCCCTCCCCTGTCCTCCCCTGTCTCTCCCCTGTCCCTCCCCTGTCTCTCCCCTGTCCTCCCCCCTGTCTCTCCCCTGTCCCTCCCCTGTCCCTCCCCTGTCCCTCCCCTGTCTCTCCCCTGTCCCTCCCTTGTCCTCTCCCCTGTCTCCTCCCCCTGTCTCTCCCCTGTCCTCCCCTGTCCTCCCCTGTCCTCCCCTCCTGTCCTCTCCCCTGTCCTCTCCCTGTCTCTCCCCTGTCCTCCCCTGTCCTCCCTGCTTCCCCTGTCCTCCCCTGTCCCTCCCCTGTCCCTCTCCCCTGTCCTCCCCTGTCTCCTCCCCTGTCCCTCCCCTGTCCCTCCCCTGTCCCTCCCCTGTCCCTCCCTGTCCTCTCCCCTGTCCCTCCCCTGTCCTCCCCTGTCTCTCCCCTGTCCCTCACCTGTCCCTCCCCTGTCCCTCCCCTGCTCCTCCCCCCTGTTCTCCCCTGTCTCTCCCCCTGTCCCTCCCCTGTCCTCTCCCCTGTCCCTCCCCCTGTCCTCCCCTGTCCTCCCCCTTCCCTCCCCTGTCTCTCCCCTGTCTCTCCCCTGTCCCTCCCCTGTCTCTCCCCTGTCTCTCCCCTGTCTCTCCCCTGTCCTCTCCCTGTCTCTCCCCTGTCTCTCCCCTGTCTCTCTCCCTGTCTCTCCCCTGTCTCCTCCCCTGTCTCTCCCCTGTCCCTCCCCTGTCCCTCCCCTGTCCTCACCTGTCCCTCTCCCTGCTCTCCCCGCAGTCTCTCAGGTGAGCTCCAGGCCTGGGATCGGCTCCTCCAGCAGCACCTGCAGCGCTCCCAGGAGGCCTCCAGGTGAGAATCCCCAAAATTCCCCCTTTCCCCACCCAAAACAAATCCCCAAAATCCCCAAATCCCGTTGTTTTTCCCCCCAGGAATCTGGAGCAGCTCCGCGCCGGGACCCCGCCCTGGCCCCCTCCCCAAATTCCCAAATCCCCAATTTTGGACTCCAAACCCGATTATGGACAAATCCTGGCCCAGCAGGGCCCGGTCCTGCAATCCCTGCGGCTCCTGGTGAGGATTTGGGGGAAAAAAAAACCTGGAGTCGGGAAATTGATGGGATTTTTAGGAATTTTGGGGGGATTTTGATGGGAATTTTTGGGGATTTTCAGGTGGATGAAGCTCAGCAAGCCGGGAAAATGGTGCTGGAATTCCACGAGGAGAGCAGGAGCTTCCTGAGGGGCCTCTCGGAGCAGCTGGGTGAGCAAAAAAATCCCCCAAAATCCTTGGAATTTTAGCGGGAAAAATCAGGAATTGAGGGATTTTTTTTTTTTTTTTTTCCCCGATTTTATTTTTTTTTTCCCAGCTTCCAGAATGTTCCAGAAGCTGCCAGGATCCCCCGTGCGGAGGCTGCTGGAGCGGAGACCCCAGCAGGGGAATGAAAATTAAAAAAAGAAAAAAGAGGAGAATTCCCGAAATCCTCAAGTTTTTCCTCAAAATATTTCCCGGTTTTTTTTTGGTTTTGAAGCGGCACTTCCGGGTTTGGGCGGAGCGCGGCGGTGATTGGCTGGTGCGGGTGTCAATCACAGGGATGGGCCAATCACGGGCAGGGGTCGTGGTGGGACGGACACCCCCCCCCCACATCTGGAATGGGGACCTTGGAATCCCAATGGGGACCCCAACATCTGGATGGGAAACCCAGAGCCGGGGGGGAGGTCATCAACATCTGGATGGGGACCCCAAAATCCAGGTGGGGACCTCAACATCTGGAATGGGAAACCCAGAATCCGGGGGGGGGTGGGTGGGGTGGTGGTCATCAACATCTGGAATGGGGACCCCAAAAAGGGGGGGGGGGGAAGATATCAACATCTGGATGGGGACCCCAAAATGGAGGGAGGGGGGATATCCACATCTGGAATGGGGACCTTGAAATCCCGGGTGGGGACCCCAACATCTGGATGGGAAACCCAGAAAGGGGGGGGGTGGTGTCATCAACATCTGGAATGGGGACCCCAAAGGGGGGGATATCAACATCTGGATGGGGACCCCCAAAAATAGGAGTGGGGACCTCAACATCTGGATGGGAAACCCAGAAGGGGGGGAGGTCATCAACATCTGGTTGGGGACCCCCAAAGGGGGGGGAGGGAGATATCAACATCTGGAATGGGGACCCCAGCATCCGGGTGGGGGACCTCAACATCTGGATAGGAAACCTAGAAGGGGGGGGTATCGAGATCACAACTCTGGAACGGGGACCCCGAAATCCGGGGTGGGGTGGGCACCCCCAACATCTGCAGGGGAGACACCCCCCCCCAAACATCTGGACGCGTGCGGGGGAGGGGAAAACCCCCCACAACACCAGCAACATCTGGATTGTGACGTCATCACGGGACACACGCCCCCCCCTCCCAAACAACATCTGGCGGATTCCAATAAATTCGGGTGACACAAAAAAAAAAAAGGGGGGGGGGGGGAGGGGCGCGGTTTTTGGTGGGGAATTTTTGGGTGCGTGGGGGGAGGGGTGGGAATTTTGGGTGCCGCCCCTCCCCCACCCCGGTTTTAAGCCTCTTAAGGGGCCCCGGCGGCCGCGGATTAACCGGGGGGGGGGGGAGGGGAGACCCCGCGCTGCCCCTCCCCCACCCCACCCCACCCCCCCTCCTCCCCGGGTGTGCCCGGCCCGCCCCTCCCCCACTCCCAGTTTAACCAGTTGGACCGGCCGGGCTGGGACTGGGGGTGGGGGAGGGGCAGGGTCACACCCCCACCCCCATGGCCGCGCCCCACCCCCACCCCGCGCGGGTGTCCCCAAATCCTCTCAGGGGTCCCCAAATCCCTCCAGGTGTCCCCAAATCCCCTCCATGTCCCCTCAGGTGTCCCCAAATCCTCTCAGGGGTCTCCAAATCCCCTTTGGGTGTCCCCAAATCCCCTCAGGGGTCCCCAAATCCCCTTCGGGTGTCCCTGTAGTGTCCCCAAATCCCTCCAGGTGTCCCCAAATCCCCTCCATGTCCCCAAATCCCTTCCATGTCCTCGTGGTGTCCCCAAATCCCCATCGGTGTCCCCAGTTCCCCTCCATGTCCCCTCAGGTGTCCCTAAATCCCCTGAGTGTCCCCAAATCCCCTCGGTGTCCCCATCGTGTCCCTTTTGTGTCCTCAAGTCCCCTCATGTGTCCCTTCCCTGTCCCCAAATCCCCTGAGTGTCCCCAAATCCCTCTCGGTGTCCCCTCTGTGTCCCCATCGCCGTCCCCTCCCTGTCCCTTGTCCCCATTTCTGTCCCTCCCTGTCCCTGTCCCCATCCCTGTCCCTGTCCCCTCCCTGTCCCTGTCCCCATCCCTGTCCCTGTCCCCTTCCTGTCACTGTCCCTGTCCCCATCTCTGTCCCTTCCTGTCCCCTCCCTGTCCCTGTCCCCTCCCTGTCCCTGTCCCCTCCTGTCCCTGTCCCCATCCTGTTCCTGTCCCCATCCCTGTCCCTGTCCCCTCCCTGTCCCTGTCCCCATCCCTGTCCCTGTCCCCTCCCTGTCACTGTCCCTGTCCCCATCTCTGTCCCTTCCTGTCCCCCTGTCCCCATCTCTGTCCCTGTCCCCATCTCTGTCCCTATCTCTGTCCCTTCCTGTCCCCCTGTCCCTGTCCCCTCCTCTGTCCCTGTCCCCATCTCTGTCCCTTCCTGTGCCCTGTCCCTGTCCCCTCCCTGTCCCTGTCCCCATCTCTGTCCCTTCCTGTCCCCCTGTCCCTGTCCCCATCTCTGTCCCTGTCCCCAACTCTGTCCCTTCCTGTCCCCATCTCTGTCCCTGTCCCCATCTCTGTCCCTGTCCCCATCCCTGTCCCCCTGTCCCCATCTCTGTCTTCATGGTCCTCCCATGTCCTCATCCCTGTCCCTGTCCTCATCCCTGTCCCTCCTGTGTCACCGCCCATCCCTGTCCGTGTCTCCATCCATGTCCCTGTCCCCTTCCTTTCCCTGTCCCCATCCATGTCCCTTCTGTTTCCCCAGCCCTGTCCCCATCCCCGTCCCTCCCATGACCTCACGTCCCTTTCCCGTGTCCCTCCCGTGTCCCCATCGCTGTCCCCATGACCCTTCCCTGACCCCATCCCTGTCTTCATGGTCCTCCCGTGTCCTCATCCCTGTCCCTCCTGTCCCTGTCCCCATCCCTATCCCTGTCCCCATCCCTGTCCGTGTCCCCGCCGTGTCTCTGTCCCTTTTCCCTGTCCGTGTCCCCATTCCTGTCCCCATCCCTGTCCCTGTCCCTTTTCCCTCTCCCCATCCCCATCCCTGTCCCCATCCCTGTCCGTGTCCCCGCAGTGTCTCTGTCCCTTTTCCCTGTCCGTGTCCCCATCCCTGTCCCTTTTCCCTTTTCCCTGTCCGTGTCCCTATCCCTGTCCTTTTCCCTTTTCCCTGTCCGTGTCCCCATCCCTGTCCCTTTTCCCTTTTCCCTGTCCGTGTCCCCGCTGTGTCCCCATCCCAGTCCGTGTCCCTGCCGTGTCTCTGTCCCTTTTCCCTGTCCCTGTCCGTGTCCCCATCCCTGTCTCTGTCCCTGTCCCCATCCCTGTCCCTTTTCCCTGTCCGTGTCCCCGCCGTGTCCCCATCCCTGTCCCTTTTCCCTGTCCGTGTCCCCATCCCTGTCCCTTTTCCCTTTCCCTGTCCGTGTCCCCGCCGTGTCCCCGCCGTGTCCCGTGTCGCTCCCCGCGTTGCCATGGCCGCGGCGGAAAAATAGGGCACGGGGAGGGGCCGGGGGACACCGGACACGGGGACACGGACAGAGGGACACCGGACACGGGGACAGAGGGACACCGGACACGGGGACACGGACAGAGGACAGAGGGACAGCGGACAGGGGGACACGGACAGAGGGACACGGACACGGGGACACGGACACGGACAGGGGGACACTGCAATGGCCGTACAGGCACGGGACACGGACATGGCTCCCAGTCCCCCCAGTATCCGCAGTCCCCCAGTATCCACAAACCACTCCAGTCCCTCCGGTCCCCCCAGTCCATCCCAGTCCATCCCAGTCCATCCCAGTCCATCCCAGTCCCTCCGGTC
Source organism: Sitta carolinensis (assembly GCA_032173965.1). Classification (NCBI taxonomy): domain Eukaryota; kingdom Metazoa; phylum Chordata; class Aves; order Passeriformes; family Sittidae; genus Sitta; species Sitta carolinensis. The sequence goes on from JAVUNC010000015.1 coordinate 866,502, forward strand.
CCCCCAGTCCATCCCAGTCCATCCCAGTCCATCCCAGTCCATCCCAGTCCCCCCAGTCTCCCCAGTCTCCTCAGTATCCTCCAGTCTCCCCAGTCCATCCAGTCCCCCCAGTCCATCCCAGTCTCCCCAGTATCCGCAGTCCCCCCCAGTCCATCCCAGTCCCCTCAGTCCCCCCAGTCCCCCCAGTCTCCTCAGTATCCTCCAGTATCCCCAGTCCATCCAGTCCCCCTAGTCCATCCCAGTCTCCCCAGTCTCCCCAGTATCCCCCAGTCCATCCCAGTCTCCCCAGTATCCACAGTCCCCCAGTCTCCCCAGTCCCCCCAGTCCATCCAGTTCCCCCAGTCCCCCCCAGTCCATCCCAGTCCCCTCAGTCCCCCCAGTCCCCCCAGTCTCCTCAGTATCCTCCAGTATCCCCAGTATCCCCAGTCCATCCAGTCCCCCTAGTTCATCCCAGTCTCCCCAGTCTCCCCAGTATCCCCCAGTCCATCCCAGTCCCCCCACTCTCCCCAGTATCCCCCAGTCCATCCCAGTCTCCCCAGTATCCGCAGTCCCCCAGTCTCCCCAGTCCCCCCAGTCCATCCAGTTCCCCCAGTCCATCCCAGTCCATCCCAGTCTCCCCAGTATCCCCCAGTCCCCCCAGTCCATCCCAGTCTCCCCAGTCTCCCCCGGTCCCTCCAGTCCCCCCACTATCTGCAGACCACCCCAGCCACCCCAGTATTCCCAGTATTCCCAGTCCCGCCCCTCTCCCCGCGCGCCGGAGAAGGGGGCGTGGCTCTCCCCATCCCAATCACGTGATCGCAGGTGCGCCCCGCCCCCTCCCCCCTCCCCCCCTCCCCGCACCTGGCGCTCGCGCCGCACCCGCCCGAACCCGCCCGGAACCGCCCGAACCCCCCCGGAAACCCTCCCGAGCCCACCCGAAACCACCCGAAACCCACCCGAAACGGCCGAACCCACCCGAAGCCTCTCCGAGCCCACCCGAACCCACCCGAAGCCTCTCCGAGCCCACCCGAGGTGGCCGAACCCACCCGAAGCCTTTCCGAGCCCACCCGAAGCTGCCGAACCCACCCGAAGCTTCTCCGAACCCACCCGAAGCCTTTCCGAGCCCACCCGAAGCCCCCCCGAAGCCTCTCCGAGCGCTCCCGAAGAGGCGCCGAGCCGAAGCGCGGCCGAAGCGGGCGCCGGTGGCCGCGGTGGCCCCGGTGGCCCCGGCGGTGGCCCGGGGATGGTGGCGGCCCCTCCGGCCGCCGCCGCCGCCATGCGCCGCGGGTTCCTGGTGCCCGAGATCCGCCCGCTGGACCAGTACGACGGGGCTCGGGCTCGCAGCGCCGCCAGCCTGGCCTGGGCCATCGCCACCGGCTACGGCGGCGCCGGTAGGAGCGGGCGGGGGGGGGGGGATGGCGGCGGGGGAGGGGGGTGGGGAGGGGTCCCGGTGGGACCGAATGGGAGGGGTCTGGTATTGAGGAGGGGTCCCGGTACCGAATGGGAGGGGTCTGGTAGTGAGGAGGGGTCCCGGTGGTACCGAATGGGAGGGGTCTGGTAGTGAGGAGGGGTCCCGGTGGTACCGAATAAGGGGGGTCTGGTATTGAGGAGGGGTCCCGGTGGTACCGAATAAGGGGGGTCTGGTATTGAGGAGGGGTCCCGGTGGTACCGAATAAGGGGGGTCTGGTATTGAGGAGGGGTCCCGGTGGTACCGAATAAGGGGGGTCTGGTATTGAGGAGGGGTCCCGGTGGTACCGAATAAGGGGGGTCTGGTATTGAGGAGGGGTCCCGGTGGTACCGAATAAGGGGGGTCTGGTATTGAGGAGGGGTCCCGGTGGTACCGAATAAGGGGGGTCTGGTATTGAGGAGGGGTCCCGGTGGTACCGAATGGGAGGGGTCTGGTAGTGAGGAGGGGTCCCGGTACCGAATAGGAAGGGTCTGGTATTGAGGAGGGGTCCCGGTGGTACCGAATGGGAGGGGTCTGGTATTGAGGAGGGGTCCCGGTACCGAATAGGAGGGGTCTGGTATTGAGGAGGGGTCTCTGTACCGAATAAGGGGGGTCTGGTGGTGAGGAGGGGTCCCGGTGGTACCGAATGCGGGGGGTCCCGGTCCTGGGGAGGGGTCTCGGTGGTACCGGAGGGGGTCCCGGTGCTCGGGGGGGGTTCTGGTATTGAGGAGGGGTCCGGTGGTCCCGAATGGACGGTTCTGGTATTGAGGAGGGGTCTCGGTACCGAATAAGGGGTGTCTGATATTGAGGAGGGGTCCCGGTGCTCAGGGGGGGGGTCTGATATTGAGGAGGGGTCCCGAGGGGGGTCCCGGTGGTCCCGAATGGACGGTTCTGATATTGAGGAGGGGTCTCGGTACCGAATGGGGGGGGTCCCGGTCTTGGGGAGGGGTCCCGGTGCTGAGGGGGGGTTCTGATATTGAGGGGGGGTCTCGGTGGTCCCGGGGGGGTCCCGGTGGTCCCGGGGGGGTCCCGGTGCTGAGGGGGGGTTCTGGTATTGAGGGGGGGTCTCGGTGGTCCCGGGGGGGGGTCCCGGTGCTGAGGGGGGGTTCTGGTATTAGAGGGGGGGTCCCGGTGGTCCCGGGGGGGGTCCCGGTGCTGAGGGGGGGTTCTGGTATTGAGGGGGGGTCTCGGTGGTCCCGGGGGGGTCCCGGTGGTCCCGGGGGGGGTCCCGGTGCTGAGGGGGGGTTCTGGTATTGAGGGGGGTCTCGGTGGTCCCGGTGGTCCCGGTGGTCCCGGTCCCGGTCCGGGGGGGCGGTCCCGGCACGGAGGGGGCGGGGTTTCATTTCGGGGAGGGGTCCCCGGTGAATGTTTAATTTTGGGGAGGGGTCCCCCCGCTGCCGGGGTTCCCCCCCGCCCCTCGGGCGCTTTTGTTGCAGTCGGAGAGGAGGGGGCTGTGACGTCACAGCACTGTGACGTCACAGGGCGGGGATTCCCCCCCATCCCCCTGCGCCCCGCCCCCTGCGGTGTTGGGGGGGGGAGGGAGAGGAGGGGTCGCCCCCCCTTTTGGGGGTGGGGGGGGCGGTGGGGACCCCTCCCCAATACAGGGAAAACCCCCAGGTGTCTTTTGGGGAACCCCAGGTGTTTTCTGGGGACCCCCCAGGTGTCGCTGTGGAACCCCCAGGTATTTTTGGGGACCCCCCCAGGTGTATTTGGCCCCCCAGGTGTATTGGGACCCCCCCAGGTGTATTTGACCCCCCCAGGTGTCCCCCCCCTCCCCCAGTCCCCCCCCAGGTGTTTTAGGACCCCCCAGGTGTATTTGGACCCCCCAGGTGTATTTTGGATCCCCCCCAGGTGTATTGGGACCCCCCCAGGTGTATTTGGACCCCCCAGGTGTATTGGGATCCCCCCAGGTGTTTTTAGGACCCCCCAGGTGTTTTTCCCCCCCCAGGTGTATTTTCCCCCCCAGGTGTCCCCCCCCCCCCCCCCCCGGTCAAAGTCCCCCCCAGCCGCCCTTTGGCCGGGGGGGGAGGGGCAGGGGCGGGGCCGGGGGGGAGGGGAGAGACGGGAACCGCTGGGGGGGCTGGGACAGGTGAGGGTCCCATGGGACAGGTGAGGGTCCTGAGAGACAGGTGAGGGTCCCATGGGACAGGTGAGGGTCCTGAGAGACAGGTGAGGGTCCCGTGGGACAGATGAGGGTCCTGTGGGACAGGTGAGGGTCCCATGGGACAGGTGAGGGTCCCATAGCACAGGTGAGGGTCCCACAGCCCAGGTGAGGGTCCCGTGGGACAGGTGAGGGTCCCACAGCCCAGGTGAGGGTCCCATGGGACAGGTGAGGGTCCCATGGGACAGGTGAGGGTCCCACAGCCCAGGTGAGGGTCCCATAGCACAGGTGAGGGTCCCATGGGACAGGTGAGGGTCCCACAGCCCAGGTGAGGGTCCCATGGGACAGGTGAGGGTCCCACAGCACAAGTGAAGGTCCCACAGCCCAGGTGAGGGTCCCATGGGACAGGTGAGGGTCCCACAGCACAAGTGAAGGTCCCACAGCCCAGGTGAGGGTCCCATGGGACAGGTGAGGGTCCCGTGGGACAGGTGAGGGTCCCACAGCCCAGGTGAGGGTCCCATAGCACAGGTGAGGGTCCCATGGGACAGGTGAGGGTCCCACAGCACAAGTGAAGGTCCCACAGCCCAGGTGAGGGTCCCATGGGACAGGTGAGGGTCCCACAGCCCAGGTGAGAGTCCCGTGAGACAGGTGAGGGTCCCATGAGTGCCCTGGGACAGGTGAGGATCCCATAGCCCAGGTGAGGGTCCCATGGGACAGGTGAGGGTCCCGTGGCCAGGTGAGGCTGTGTCCGTGGTGGGTCAGTGCCCCTGTGTCCGTGTCCATCTTTCTTTAACCCTTTCCTCCCCATCTTTAACCCTTTCCTCCCCATTTTTTCACCCAGATTTTTGGGGTTTTCTCCCAGATTTTTGGGGTTTTTTTTGGGGTTCTTTCCCCCCCGAATTCCCATGTTTTCCCCGCTCAGGGAACGTTCCCGAGGAGCTGCGGGACCCTTTCTACACGGACCAGTACGCTCAGGAGCACCTGAAGCCGCCGGTCGAGCGCCTCCTGCTGGCGGCCGACATCTACTGCCGGGCCTGGAGCCACGCCCTGGCCACGCCCTGCCAGGCCACGCCCCCCGCGGCCACGCCCCGCCCCCCCGAGCCCCCTCCCCAGGATCTGGGGGCGCTGCTGGCGCTGCTGGCGGGGAGGGGGCTGCCCCCCACCCTGCAGGGGGTCCCGGTGAGGGCCAGGACCTGCAGCAGAGACCGATCCGCATGGTACGGGGGGATTTGGGGGGAGTGGGGGGATTGGGGGGAGTGGGGGGAGTGGGGGAGTGGAGGGGATTGGGGGGGATTGGGGGGATTTGGGGGATTGGGGGGATTGGGGGGGAGTGGGGGGATTGGGGGGACTGGGGGAGATTGGGGCGATTGAGGGGAGATTGGGGGGATTGGGGGATTGGGGGGATTTGGGGATTGGGGGGAGTGGGGGGATTGGGGGGATTGGAGGGGATTGTGGGGATTGTGGGATTTGGGGGGATTGGGGGGAGTGGGGGGATTGGGGGGACTGGGGGGATTGGGGGGACTGGGGGAGATTGGGGGGATTGAGGGGAGATTGGGGGGATTGGGGGGAGTGGGGGGATTGGGGGGATTGGGGGAGTGGGGGGGATTGGAGGGGATTGGGGGGATTGGGGGGATTTGGGGGGATTGGGGGGATTGGGGGGGAGTGGGGGGATTGGGGGATTGGGGGATGGATTGGTGGGATTGAGGGGGATTGGGGGGATTGGGGGATTGGGGATTGGGGATTGGGATGGGGAGTGGGGGATTGGGGGGATTGGAGGGATTGGGGGAGTGGGATTGGGATTTGGGGGATTGGGGGGAGTGGGGGATTGGGGGATGGGGGGATTGGGGGGACTGGGGGAGATTGGGGGGATTGGGGGAGATTGGGGGGATTGGGGGGATTTGGGGGTTGGGGGGGAGTGGGGGATTGGGGGATTGGGGGATGGGGGATTGGAGGGATTGGGGATTGGGGGGCATTGGGGTTGTGGGAGTGGGGGGATTGGGGGGAGTGGGCAGAGAGTGAGGGTACTGGAGCACTGGGCTTGGTTACTGGGAGCATAGGGCAGCACTGGGCTTGGTTACTGGAGCACTGGGGCACTGGGCTTGGTTACTGGGAGCACTGGGAGCACTGGATTGGTTACTGGGAATACTGGGAGCACTGGGAGCACTGGGAGCACTGGGATTGGTTACTGGAGCACTGGGCTTGGTTACTGGGAGCACTGGGAGCCGTGCCCCCGCCCCGTTAATCTCATGAATCTCATTAACCGGAGCCGCGTTAATTGGCCGTTAATTGGCTCAGGGCGATCCCATTAACCCTGCCCGCGGCCACGCCCCTTCCCTTAACCACGCCTTCTTTCCGTTCACACACGCCCCCATTCCTTTGACCACGCCCCCGTTCGATATCCACACCCACATCCCGGTAACCACGCCCCCTTCCATTAACCACGCCTCTTCCAATTAACCACGCCCCGTTCAGTCACCACGCCCCATTTCCCGTTAGCCACGCCCACCCCGCCGGGCTTGGGGGTGCGGGGAGGTCCCGGGACCCCCAAAATCCCCAAAAATTCCCCAAAATCCCCCCCCCCAAAATCCGCCAGGATCCCCAAAATTTCCCTAAACCTCAAATTCCCCAAAACCCCCAAATTTTCCCCCTAAAATCTCTAAAATTCACCTAAAAACAGCCCCAAAAAATCAATTTTTTTTTGCATTTTCCCCCCTAAAACCCCCCAAATTTCCCCTAAACCCCCAAATTTCCCCCCGAATTTTTCCCCCAAAATCCCAAATTTCCCCCAAATTCCCAAATTTCCCAGGGTGCTCACCTGGCCCTCATCGACTCCCTCATGGCCCCCAGAATGCCTCAAAAAAACCCCAAATTTCCCCCTAAACCCCCAAAATTTTCCCTCAAAATCCCAAATTTTCTCCAAATTCCTCCAAATTTCCCCCTAAAATCCCTAAAAATTCACCTAAAAACCGCCAAAAAACATCAATTTTTGCATTTTTTCCCCCTAAAAACCCCCCAAATTTCCCCTTAAACCCCCAAATTTCCCCCCCAAATCCCAAATTTTCCCAAAATCCCAAATTCCTCCGAATCCCCCAAAATCCCTAAAAACAGCCCCCCCAAAAAATCAAATTTTTTTTGCATTTTCCCCCCTAAAACCCCCCAAATTTCCCCTTAAACCCCCAAATTTCCCCCCGAATTTTCCCCCCAAAATCCCAAATTTCCCCCAAATTCCCAAATTTCCCAAATTTTCCCAATTTCCCAGGGTGCTCACCTGGCCCTCATCGATTCCCTCATGGCCGCCTTCGTCAGCGAAGCCACCAAAAGTTTGGGGACCCCCCTGGAGCCCCCCAGGGACCCCAAAACTGGGAACCCAAAATCCTGGGCTGGTTGGACTCGGTGAGTTCGGGGGATTTGGGGGGAAAAAAAGGGAAAAAAAAGGGAAAAAAAAAGGGGAATAAATGGAATTTTGGGGTTTTTTTTTAGGTGAATCGGAAACTGCAGGAAAGCACGGAGAAGGAGGGGGGGGGAGGGGCGACCCCCCCCAATTTGGGGGTCCCCGAGGCCGCCCCCGCCCCCCCGGGTGTGGGCACAAGGTTGGTGGGGGGTTGGGGGGAAAAATGGGGGGAATGGGGTTAAAAAATGGGGGAAATTGGGGAAAAAATGGAGGGAAAATTGGGGGGGAATATTGGGAAAAAATGGGGGGAAAATGGGAAAAAAATCAGGGGAAAATTGGGGGGAATATTGGGAAAAAATGAGGGAATATTGGGAAAAATTTGGGGGGAAATTGGAAAAAAATTGTGGGGAAATTGGGGGAAAATGGGGGGAAAAGTGGGGGGAAATTGAGGGAAAATTGGGGGGGAAATGGGGGAAACTTGGGGAAAAATTGGAAAAAAATTGGGGGAAATTGGGAAAAAATTGGGGGGGAAATTGGAAAAAAATTGGGGGAAAATTTGGAAAAAAATTGGAAAAAATTGTGGGAAAAAATTGGGGAAAATTGTGGGAAATTGGGAAAAATTGGGGAAAATTGGGGGAAAAATGGGGAAAATTGGGAAAAAATGTGGGAAAAATTGGGGTGGGGGAATTGGGAAAAATTGGAAAATGGGGATGGGAAAAATTGGGAATTGGGAAAAAATGGGGAAAATTGGGGGAAAATTGGGGAAAAATTTAGGGAAAATTGGGGGAAAAAATGGGGGAAAAATTGGAGGAAAATTGGGGAAAAAATTGGAAAAAAATTGGGAAAAAAAATCGTGAAAAATGATAAAAAAAAATCAACATAAAATTGAGAAAAAAATCAGGAAAAAATCAGAAGAGAATCGTAAAATATTGAAAATTTCCCAAAAAAATCACTAAAAAAATCACCAAAAAATTACTAAAAAAACCCCAAAAAATCCGAAAAAAATCCCCAAAAATCCCCCAAAATTCCCTTTTTTCCTCCCAATTCCCTTTTCCTCTCTTGACTTTCTCTGTGCCCTGCCCGGTGTCGGGAGCTCTGGGGGAATTCGGGGCCAAAACCTCAAAATCCCCCCAAAAAAATCCCCAAAAAAAAAATCACTAAAAAATCACCAAAAAAAATTCCCAAAAAATCGCTTAAAAATCACCAAAAATCGCTAAAAAATCACCAAAAAAAATCCCTGAAAAATCACTTAAAAATCCCCAAAAATCACTAAAAAAAAATCACTAAAAATCCAAAAAAATACAAAAAAAAAAAAAAACCACCAAAAAAATCGCTAAAACATGGCCAAAAAATATAAAAATCATGAAAAATCACTGAAAAAATCACAAAAAATTACTAAAAAATCTCAAAAAAATTACTAAAAAATCCCCAAAAAATCCCCCCCCAACAAAATCCCCCAAATTCCCCAAAAAAGTCAGTAAAATAATCACTTAAAAATCCCCCAAAAATTGCTAAAAAATTCCAAAAAAATCCCAAAAAAATCCCTAAAAAAACCCCAAAAATCACAAAAAATAAAAAAACCCAAACCCAAAAAAAAACCCAAAACCCCAAAAAATCACAAAAAAAATTAAAAAAATCCCAAAAAGTCCCCCAAAAATCCAAAAAAATCCCTAAAAAACTCCAAAAAAAAATCCCCCAAAAATCCCCAAAAAATCACTCAAAAAACCCCAAAAATCGCTTAAAAATCCCCCAAAAATTCCAAAAACTTCCCAAAAGATCTCCAAAAAATCACTTAAAAATCAATCCAAAAAATCCCAAAAAAATCCCAAAAAATATCCAATAAAAAATTCCCAAAAAAATCCCCAAAAAAAAATCACATTAAAAATCCCCAAAATTGCTAAAAAATTAAAAAAAAAAATCCGTAAAAAAATCCTCAAAAAAACCAAAAAAAAATCGCCAAAAATAAAAAAAAAAAAAATCCCAAAAAACCCAAAAAAATCCCAAAAAAATCCCCCAAAATTCCCCAAAAAATCCCCCCCAAAATCCCCAAAATCCCTTTTTCCTCTCTCTCCAATCCCTTTCTCTCCCAATTTCTCTGTGCCCCTCCCGGTGTTGGGAGCTCTGGGGAATTCGGGGCCCCCTCCCCAAATTTCGGGGGGGCCAAAACCTCAAAATCCCCCCAAAAAAATCCCAAAAACCGTTCAAACATGGCCAAAAAAATCACTAAAAAAACCCCAAAAATCACTTAAAAATCCTCAAAAAATCCCAAAAAAAAATCCCTAAAATCCCCCAAAAATCCCAAAAATCACTCAAAAATTCCCCAAAAATTGCTAAAAAATCAGAAAAAAAATCCAAAAAAAATTCAAAAAATCCCAAAAAATCCCCAAAAAAATCCTCAAAAAATCACTTAAAAATCCCAGAAGAATCACTTAAAAATCACCAAAAAATTGCTAAAAAATCCCAAAAAATCCCCAAAAAATAAAAAAAAAAAAAAAATCCCAAAAAAATCCTCAAAAATCCCCAAAAAATCCCCCCAAAATCCCAAAAAATCCTCAAAAAAATCCCCCAAAAATCCCAAAAAATCCTCAAAAAATCGCTAAAAAATCACTTAAAAATCACCAAAAATATCCCAAAAAATCCCGAAAAAATCCCAAAAAATAAAAAAAAAATTCCAAAAAATCCCCAAAAAATCCCTAAAAAAACCCCAAAAAATCCCAAAAAATCACTTTAAAATCCAAAAAAAAAATCATTAAAAAATCCCCAAAAAATCCCAAAAAATCCCCAAAAAATCCAAAAAAAATCCCTAAAAAAACCCCAAAAATTCCAAAAAAAATCCCCCCAACTGCCCTTTTTCCCTCCCAATTCCCTTTTCCTCTCTGGAATTTCTCTGTGCCCCTCCCGGTGTCGGGAGCTCTGGGGGAATTCGGGGCCCCCTCCCCACATTTCGGGGCCCCCCTTTTCTGACCCCCCCTCTTTTCTCAGTGTCCCACCCGCTGGTACTGGAAGTTGGTGCCCGTAAGTGGCCACGAAAACCAAACCAAAAAATTCCCCAAAATTTTCATTTTTCACCCCAAAAATTCCTCCCCGCCTGCTCGAGCCCCTCGCAAATTTTTGGGGGGGTGGGGGGCGAAAAAAAAAAAATGAAATTAAAAGGAAAGTTTGAAGTTTTGCCCCCCCAAAAATTTGGATTTTTTTTTCATCTTGGATTTCAGAGCTTTGGGGGATGCTGGGGGTGGGGAAATTTGGGATAAATTGGGGAGAAATATTGAGAAAAAATGGAAAAAAAAATGGGAAAATTCGAAAAAAATGGAAAATGTTGAGAAAAATTGGAATAAATTTGGGGGAAATATTGGGGGAAAATTGGGGAAATTTTAGGGGAAATATTGAAAAAGTGGAAAAAAATGGGAAAAAAAAATGGGAAAATTGGAAAATATTTAAAAAAGGGAAAGAAAATGGGATAAAATTGGAATAAATTTGGGATAAATTGGGGAATATTGGGGAAAATATTTAAAAAAAAGGGAAAGAAATTGGGAAAAATTGGGAAAAAAAAATTCAAAATAATGGAAAAAAAAAAAATCTGGAAAAAAATTCCAAAAATAAGGAAAAAAACTTGGGGGAAAAAAAAAAAAAAACGGGGAAAAAAATTGGAAAAAAAATTCAAAATAAAGAAAAAAATTGAAAAAAAAAAAAAAAAAAAAGAAAAACGGGAAAAAAATTGGAAAAAAATTTCAAAATAACGGAAAAAAAAATTGAAAAAAAAATCAAAATAACGGAAAAAAAAGCCTAAAAAATAAATTAAAAAATTTTAAAAAATGGACAAAAAGTGATAAAAAAATCTTAAAAATTTTGGGTTTTTTAGGGACCCCTCCCCAAATTTTTTTTTTGGGGGGGTGGGGCCCCCCAGCATCCTCCCCTCCCCCCACCTCCTCCCCTCCCCCCCTTTTTTTGTGTCTGGCGTCGAATTTGGGGAGGGGGAGGGGCAGCATGGGGGCGGGGCATGAACCAAAAGGGGCGGGGCATGAACCGGAAGGGGCGGGGCATGAGGGGAAAGGGCGTGGCTTGGGGACCCCCCCCATTTTGGGGGAGTCCCCGATTTTTTAGGATCAATTTTGGGGTTTTTTTAGGATTTTTTTTTTTCTCATTTTTTTTTTGGTTTTTCTGTTCTCCCTTCGGTTTTTTAAGAAGTTTTCGGTGTCCTCACCTCGATTTTTGGGGTTTCCACCTCGATTTTTTGGATCCCCTCCCCAATTTCAGGGATTTCTTCCCTTTTTTCCCATATTTAAATCCCTTTTTTCCCCTCATTTTTCCCCAGTTTTCCTGATATTTTTTCCCAATTTTTCCCAATTTCTCCCAAATTTTCACTGCCCCCATTTTTTGGGGTCCCCTCCCCAATTTTAGGGATTTTTTCCCTTTTTTCCATGTTTAAATCCTTTTTCCCCTAATTTTTTCCCATTTTCCTGATATTTTCCATTTTTCTGATATTTTTCCCATTTTTCCCCAATTTTTTCCCCATTTTCCCCAATTTTTCCCCAATTTCTCCCAGATTTTCACTGCCCCATTTTTTGGGGTCCCCTCCCCAATTTCAGGGACTTTCCCCCTTTTTTCCCATATTTAAATCCCTTTTTTCCCCATTTTCCACTCATTTTTTTCCCATTTTTCCTGATATTTTTCCTGATATTTTTCCCTATTTTTCCTGATATTGTTTCCCATTTTTCCTGATATTTTTCCCAATTTTTCCCAATTTCTCCCAAATTTTCACTGCCCCCATTTTTTGGGTCCCCTCCCCAATTTCAGGGACATTTCCCAATTTTTCCCATTTTTCCCCTTTTTAAATCCCATTTTTTCCTCCTTTTCCCCTTTCAATCCTATTATTTTTTTTCATTTCTCCCTTCGTTTTCCCCCAAAATTCCACTTTTTTTCTCCCAGAATTCCCACCCCCCCGTTTTTGGGGGCGCTCTTTCCATTTTTGGGGGTCCCCAGCCCCGTTTTGGGGTCCCCGGGGGGGTTTTGGGGACCCCCTGACTCTTTTTTTCCCGCAGCACGCCATCGCCTTCTGTTTGAAGGAATCGGGGAATAAACCGCCGGTGGTAAGGACCCCCCCCAAAAAATTAAAAAAAAAAATTTAAAAATCCAAAATTTGGGGAGGGGGCACCCCTCAAATCCCTCCCCAAAATCCCAACCCCCCCCCCCAAAAAAAAAAAAAATTAATTCTGCTTAAACCGCCAATTTTGGGGCATTTTTAGGGTTTTTTTAGGGGGGATTTAAGGTGGGAGACACCCAAAATTTTAACCCCAAAAAAATTTAGGGGTTCCCTCCTTTGCATGCGCCGATTTTTGGGGGTGGTGGGAGGAATTTTAGGGGGTTTAGGGTGGGATTTGGGGGTTTTTTTGGGGTAAATTCCCCCATTTTGGGGCATTTAGTGCCCCCCATTTTGGGGGAATTTGGGGTCCCCCCTTGGCGATTCTTAGGGGGATCCCCCTGAAAAGCTGGGGGGATTTTGGGGACCCTTCCCTTTGTAATTTTTGGGGGGTTTCCCTTAATTCCACCCTTTTTTTTTGGCTCTTTTTGGGGGAATTTTGGGGAATTTTGGGGAATTTTGGGGTCTCCAACCTGAGGGGCTCTGAGGACGCCTCCATTTTGATTTTGGGGGAGGGGGATCCCTTTCCTGTGGCGAGGAGGATTTGGGGTTATTTTGGGGGGGTCCTTCCACTTTTGGGGTGGTTTTGGGGTCCCCCTTTTTTTATTTTTCAAGGGGAGCGCTTCCGCTTTGGGGGGTTTTGGAGGAATTTTGGGATTTTGGGGACCTTTTTGATTCGCATCCCCCCCCTCCTCAAATTTTCCCGCCCAGATTCGGTACCGGAAGGACAAAGGGGCGCCGCCGGCGCCGCCGCCATTTCCCCCGTGAGGGGCCTGCAGGATTTGGCCAGCGGGGGGGTCCTGGCGGCCGCCATCCACTTCTACTGCCCGCAGTCCCTGCGCCTCGAGGGTAAGGAGGCGATTTGGGGCGAAATTCGGGGTTTTTTGGGCTTTTTTTAATTGGGGGGGGGGGGGGGGGGGGAAGCCCTCAAGGAGCGACCCCTCCGCTAGGGGGCGCTGTGGTGCGGCCGGACCGGACCAAGCTGAGGGGATATGGGGGATCTTAGGGAATGGGGGGGGTCCCGTGGGGAGGGTCTCAATGGGGGGACACGGGGGGGTTTAGAGGGGTCTTTAGGGGAGTTGTGGGCCCATGTTGGGGGGATCCGAGGGGTTTTTGAAGAGTTTTGGGGTGTGACCACCCCCCGCCCCCGGAATTTTCGTGATCCGGGCCGGCCCAACCTGAGGAAGGAGGGTGGTGCCATGGGGACAATGGGGGGGGGTCCCATGGGGACAGTCCAATAGAGAACACAGGGGGGTTTTGGATCCATAGTGAGGATTCCCAGAAAGGTCCGAGAGGTTTTTGGGGTCGATTTTTCGGGTGTGACCCCCCCTAAATCCTGGAATTTTCGTGATCCGTACCGGCCCAACCTAAGGAGGGAGGGGGTCCCATGGGGACAGTCCAATAGAGAACACGGGGGGGTTTTGGATCCATAGTGAGGATTCCCAGAAAGGTCCGAGAGGTTTTTGGGGTCGATTTTTGGGTGTGACCCCCCCTAAATCCTGGAATTGTCCAGTGATCCGGACCGGCCCAACCTGAGGGCACCATGGGGGGGTGGGGGTGGAAATCCCGCGTTACAAACAAGAGGAAAACAGCGGAATCTTAACGAGAGGGGCAAATCCCCTAGAGGGGACATGTCGGGATTTTGGGGAGGGTGTTTTTTTTGGGGTGTAACCCCCCGAATTCGGCAGAGATCCGCCTGGGGGCGCCGCTGGCGCTCCCGGACCGGCTGCACAACCTGGGGCTCGTGCGCGACTTCGGCGCTCGCCACCTGCGCACGCGCTGCCCGCTGGCCGTGGAGGATCTGCTCTACATGGCCCCCGCCCTGAAGGTGAGGGAATAAAACAGAAATAACCCGGAGAAAATGGGGTTAAAACTGAGGGGGAAACTGGATGAGGGGGACCGGGGGGAACTGGGGAAAATTGGGGGAACTGGGAGTGAATGGGGGCAACATGGCGGCCGGCCGTGAGGGGAAAACTGGGAGAAATTGGGGGAAATTGGGTTAAACTGGGTTAATTTGGGGGAAACTGGGAGAAACTGGGAGAAACTGGGTTAAACTGGGTGAGGGGGACTGGGGGAAACTGGGGAAAATTTGGGGAACTGGGGGAAACTGGGAGTGAATGGGGGCAACATTGCGGCCGGCCGTGAGGGGAATACTGGGATAAACTGGGTTAAATTGGGGGAAATTGGGTTAAATTGGGGGAAACTGGGGGAAACTGAGAGATACTGGGTTAAACTGGGCAAGAGGGACTGGGGAAAACTGGGGAAAATTTGGGGAATTGGGGGGAACTGGGATTGGGATAATGGGAAAACATGGCGGCCGGCTGTGAGGGGAAAACGGGAGAAATTGGGGGAAATTGGGATAAACTGGGGGAAACTTGGGGAAACTGGGGGATACTGGGAGAAACTGGGCAAGGGGGACTGGGGGAATCTGGGGAAAATTTGGGGAACTGGGAGTGGGGGTAATGGGAAAACATGGTGGCCAGCCGTGAGGGGAAAAAATGGGAGAAATTGGGAGAAATTGGGGAAATTGGGGGAAACTGGGTTTAACTGGGGGAAACTGGGGGAAACTGGGTTAAACTGGGAGAGGGGGACTGGGGGAAACTGGGGAAAATTGGGGGAACTGGGAGTGGGATAATGGGAAAACATGGTGGCCAGCTGTGAGGGGAAAACTGGGAGAAATTGGGGGAAATTGGGTTAAACTGGGGGATACTGGGAGAAACTGGGGAAAACTGGAAGAAACTGGGTTAAACTGGGTTAAACTGGGCAAGGGGGACTGGGGGAAACTGGGGATGCCCTGGGGAAAACTTGGGGAAACTGGGAATGAATGGGGAAAACATGGCGGCTGGCTGTGAGGGGAAAACTGGGAGAAATTGGGTTAAATTTGGGAAATTGGGGGAAACTGGGGAAAACTGGGTTAAACTGGGATAAACTGGGCAAGGGGGACTGGGGATGCCCTGAGGAAAATTTGGGGAATTGGGGGGAACTGGGATTGGGGATAATGGGGGAAACATGGCGGCCGGCTGTGAGGGGAAAACTGGGAGAAATTGGGTTAAACTGGAATAAACTGGGAGAAACTGGGTTAAACTGGGTTTAAACTGGGAGAAACTGGGTGAAACTGGGAGAAATTGAGTTAAACTGGGAGAAACTGAGTGAAACTGGGAGAAATTGGGTTAAACTGGAATAAACTGGGAGAAACTGGGTTAAACTGGGTTTAAACTGGGAGAAACTGGGTGAAACTGGGAGAAAACTGGGTGAAACTGGGAGAAACTGGGTGAAACTGGGAGAAATTGGGTTTAAACTGGAATAAACTGGGAGAAACTGGGTTAAACTGGGAGAAACTGGGTGAAACTGGGAGAAATTGGGTTAAACTGGAATAAACTGGGAGAAACTGGGTTAAACTGGGTTTAAACTGGGTTAAACTGGGAGAAACTGCGATAAACTGGGTTAAACTGGTTTAAACTGGGTGAAACTGGGAGAAACTGGAGGAACAGGTCAAACTGGGTTAAACTGGGAGGGACTGGGAGCAATGAGAGCAATGGGGCAACATGGCAGCCGACCTGAGGGGGTGAACTGGGATAAACTGGGGGGCACTGGCAGGAACTGGGGGGTTACTGGGAGCACTGGGGGGCACTGGTCCATGCTGGGGGGCACTGGGGGGCACTGGGGGGCACTGGTCCATACTGGGGGGCACTGGTCTGCACTGGGGGGCACTGGGGGGCACTGGTCCATCCTGGTCCATACTGGGGGGCACTGGGGGGCACTGGTCCATACTGGGGGGCACTGGGGGGCACTGGGGGTTACTGGTCCATCCTGGTCCATACTGGGGGGCACTGGGGGGCACTGGTCTGCACTGGGGGGCACTGGGGGGCACTGGTCCATACTGGTCCATGCTGGGTGGGCACTGGGGGGCACTGGGGGGCACTGGTCCATACTGGGGGGCACTGGGGGGCACTGGTCTGCACTGGGGGGCACTGGGGGGCACTGGTCCATACTGGGGGGCACTGGTCCATACTGGGGGGCACTGGGGGGCACTGGTCCGCACTGGGGGGGCACTGGTCCATACTGGGGGGCACTGGGGGTTACTGGTCCATCCTGGGGGTTACTGGTCCATCCTGGTCCATCCTGGGGGTTATGGTCCATCTGGTCCATCTGGGGGGCACTGGTCATACTGGGGGCACTGGGGGGTACTGGTCTGCACTGGGGGGCATGGGGACTGGTCCATACTGGGGGGCACTGGTCATACTGGGGGGCACTGGGGGGCATGGTCCGCACTGGGGGGGCACTGGTCCATACTGGGGGCACTGGGGGTTACTGGTCCATCTGGGGGTTACTGGTCCACCCTGGTCCATCTGGGGGGCACTGGTCCAACTGGGGGGCACTGGGGTTACTGGTCCATCTGGGGGTTACTGGTCCACCCTGGGCCATATGGGATGGCACTGGGGGGCACTGGGGGCACTGGGGGGCACTGGTCCATCTGGGGGTTACTGGTCCACCCTGGTCCATACTGGGTGGCACTTGGGGGGCATCTGGGGGGTCACTGGGGGCATGGTCCATCCTGTGGGTTACTGGTCCATCGTGGTCCATACTGGGGAGCACTGGTCCATGCTGGGGGTTACTGGTCCACCTGGTCCATGCTGGGGGTTACTGGTCCACCCTGGGGGGCACTGGTCCATACTGGGGGTTACTGGTCCACGCTGGTGCCCCCCTGAGCCCCCGTGCCCCCCCAGTTGAACGTGGGCGCTTTCTGGCCGAGCTCTTCCTGTGCTTCGAGGTGCTGAGACCCCGTTCGTCACCCCCCGGCAGCTGGGGGGGGGGCCAGGTGCGGGGGGACCCCGACTCTGGGCAGGGGGGGGGGGGACCCCAAAAATATTGGGGGGAGGGGTCTGAAAGTTTGGGGGGGGTCTCAAAGTTTGGGGGGGTCCCAAAGTTTGGGGGGGTCTTAAAATGGGGAGAGTGAAATTGAGGTAGGGGATGAAGGGACCCCAAAATTTTGGGGGTCTCAGGAAGGGAGGACCCCAAATTTGGGGAGGGGGGGCACCCCAAAAATATTGGGGGGAGGGGTCTTAAAGTTTGGGGGGTCTTAAAATGGG
Organism: Sitta carolinensis; assembly: GCA_032173965.1. Lineage (NCBI taxonomy): Eukaryota > Metazoa > Chordata > Aves > Passeriformes > Sittidae > Sitta > Sitta carolinensis. The sequence continues at coordinate 883,647 of JAVUNC010000015.1, forward strand.
GAGAGTGAAGTTGAGGGGGGGGATGAAGGGACCCCAAAATTTTGGGGGTCTCAGGAAGGGAGGACCCCAAAATTTTGGGGGAGGGTCCCAAATTTTGGGGTGATCCCGAATTGGGGAAGGGTCCTGATGGGTTTTAGGGTGGGGTGGGGGGTCCTGAGACCCCAAATCTGGGGAGGGGGCGCCCAAATGTTCCCTCCCCCCCCAGAATCTCCAGCTGCCGGTGACGCCCCCAACCCAAAAGCAGGTGAGGGGTGGGGGGGGATTTGGGGGTTTTGGGGGGATTTTGGGGGGGATTTTGGGGTTTTGGGGGCAATTTGGGGTTTTTGGGGTAAATTTGGGGGTTTTTGGGGGGGAATTTGGGCGTTTGGGGAAGATTTGGGGGGTTTTGGGTAAATTTGGGGGGATTTTGGTTTTTTTGGGGGGGAATTTTGGGGGGATTTTGTTTTTTTGGGGGGGAATTTTGGGGGGTTTGGGGATTCTTGGGGGGGATTTGGGGTTTTTAGGGTAATTTTGGTGGGATTTTGGTTTTTTGAGGGGGTTTTGGGGAGGGAATTTTGGTTTTTGGGGGGATTTTGGGGTTTTTGGGGGGTGAATTTTGGGGGTTTTTGGGTAAATTTGGAGGGATTTTGGTTTTTTTGGGGGGGAATTTTGGGGGGATTTTGGGGTTTTGGGGCAATTTGGGTTTTTTTGGGGGGATTTTGGGGGGTAAATTCGGGTTTTTTTGGGGGGGAATTTGGGGTTTTTGGGGGAAGATTTGGGGTTTTTGGGGGTGAATTTCGGGGGTTTTTTGGGGTAAATTTGGGGGGATTTTGTTTTTTTGAGGGGAATTTTGGGGGTTTTGGGGAGGGAATTTTGGGTTTTGGGGGGGATTTTGGGGTCGTTTGGGGTTTTTGGGGGAAGATTTGGGGGTTTTTTTTGGGTGAATTTGGGGGGATTTTGGTTTTTTTTGAGGGGAATTTTGGGGGGATTTTGGTTTCTTGGGGTGGATTTGGGGTTTTTTGGGGTTTTTTGACCCCCCCAATTGACCCCCCACAGCTCCCCTGGCTTCAACTTCCGACACCCCTTTTGGCGGGGGGGGGGCAGCCCCCAGGTGAGACCCCCTCCAAAATCTGGGGGGGACCCCAAAAATATGGGGAGGGGTTGGGGGGGGTCTGGGGGGGGGATTTGGGGGGGATTTTGCCTTTTTTTGGGGGGGAATTTTGGGATTTGGGGCTCTCCTGGGGGGATTTTGCTTTTTTTTGGGGGGTCCTGGGGGGATTTTGGGGTTTTGGGGGGTCCTGGGGGGGATTTTGGGGGGTCCTGGGTGGGATTTGGGGTTTTTTTGTTTGTTTTTGGGGGGTCCTGGAGGGATTTGGGGTTTTTTGGGGTTTTGGGGGGTCCTGGGGGGATTTGGTTTTTTTTGGGGGGGGGTCCTGGGGGGATTTTGGGGGGGGGGGTCCTGGGGGGATTTGTGGTTTTTCGGGGGGTCCTGGGGGGATTTTGGGGAATTTTGGGATTTTGGGGGGATTTGGGTTTTTTTGGGGGTCCTGGAGGGATTTGGGGTTTTGGGGGGGGGGGGTCCTGGGGGGATTTTGAGGGGAATTTTGGTGGTTTTGGGGGGTCCTGGTGCGATTTGGGGTTTTTGGGGGGGTGGTTCTGGGGGGTTTGGGTTTTTTTTTGGGGTCTGGGGGGATTTTGGGGTTTTTGGGGAGGTGGTCCTGGGGGGATTTTGGGGTTTTTTTGGGGGTCCTATGGGTATTTTGAATTTTGGGGGCGCTCCTGGGTGGATTCGGGTTTTTTTTGGGGTTACCTGGGGGTTGTTTTGGGGGTGTTCTCACACCTGAGGGGTTCATTTGGGTCTGGGGGTGACCCCATTCCCTCTCCCCCCCCCAAAAGGGCTCCTGCCCCACTCCCCCTCCCTCCCCCACGGCGACGGCTTCGGCAAGGGCTGGAGCAAGAGACCCCTCAGGTGAGGGGGGTTTGGGGGGTCCCCGGGGGGTTTGGGGGGGTCCTGGGGGGGGTTGGGGGGGTCCTTGAGGCATTTGGGGGGGTCCCAGGGGGTTTGGGGGTGGGTTCCAGGGGGTTTGGGGGGGATTTGGGGGGATCCAAGGGGGTCCTGAGAGGGTTTGAGGAGGGGTTTGGGGGGGGTCCTGAGGGGTTTGGGGGGGTCATGGGGGGGTTTGGGGGGGTCCCGGGGGGGGTTGGGAGGGTCTTGGGGGTTTTGGGGGGTCCTGGGGTGTTTGGGGGGGTCCTGGGGGGTTTGGGAGGGTCCTGAGGGGTTTGGGGGGGGTCCTTGAGGCATTTGGGGGGGTCCCAGGAGGTTTGGGGGGGGGGTTCCAGGGGGTTTGGGGGACCCAGGGGGGTCCTTGAGGGATTTGGGGGAGTCCTGAGGGATTTGGGGGGATCCAAGGGGGTCCTGGGAGGGTTTGAGGAGGGGTTTGGGGGGGTCCTGGGGGGGTTGGGGTGGGGGGGGTTGGCCTGGGGGGTTGGGGGTCGTTGGGGTCTGGGGGGGTTGGGGGTCCTGGGGGGGTTGGGGGGGATCCAAGGGGTCTGGGGTTTGAGGAGGGTTTGAGGAAGGGGTTTGGGGGGTTGGGGATTGGGGGGGCGCGGGGGGGGGGGTTTGGTTGGGGTGGGTTCCAGGGGGTTTGGTGGGGGGTCCAGGGGTCGGGTTGGGGGGATCCAAGGGGGTCTGGGAGGGTTTGAGGAGGGGTTTGGGAGGGTCCTGGGGGTTTGGGGGCGTCCTGGGGATTTGGGGGGGTCCTGGGGTTTGGGGGGCGGGTCCGGTTGGGGGGTTTGGGTGGGTTTTGGGGTGGGTCCTTTGAGGTAATTTGGGGATTGGGTCAGGGGGGTTTGGGGGGGGGTCCGAGGGTGGTTCGCAATGAGTGATTTGGAAGGGTCAATTGGGGGGTCCATTTGGGATTGGGTAATTTGGGATGGGTCAATTTGGGGAGGGTCCTTTGGGGGATTTGGGTCAGGGGTGGTCATTGGCTGAGGGAATTTGGGGGGGTCATTGTGATTGGGATTCGGTGAGGGTCATTTGGGTGATTTGGGTCAGGGTGTCTGAGAGATTTGGGGATGGGTCAATGGGGATTTTGGGTCATTTGGGGTGGACTGGGTGCATTTGGGTCACAATTTGGGCTGATTTGGGTTCGTATTGGTAGATTTGGGGGGGGTTGGGGCAGATTTGGTTCGGATTTGGGGCAATTTAGGGAAAGGTTTGGGGTGATTTGAGTCAGAATTTGGGTCAAATTTGGGCTGATTTGGGTCAATTCGGGCTGATTTGGGTCACATTTGGGCTGATTTGGTCAGATTTGGGCTGATTTGGGTCAATTTGGGCTGATTTGGGTCAACATTTGGGGCCGATTTAGGTCAAATTCGGTGTTTGGGATTTGTGCTGATTTGAGGTCAATTTGGGGGATTTGGGACATGGATTTGGTTCGATTTGGGCTGATTTGGGAAATGTTTGGTCAGATTGGGATTTGGTCAGATTTGGGCTGATTTGGGTCAAATTCGGGCTGATTTGGGTCACATTTGAGCCCACTTAGCTCCAATTCCGGTGGGATTTGTGCTGATTTTGCTCAAATTCCGGGGGATTTCACCCCCAGTCTGGCACAGATTTTAACCCAACCACTCGAGCCTCACCTCGCTGACACTTCGGGGGTCTCCCCGCACCCTTAAACCCCCTCCCCTAACCCCGCTGTCCCCCTGCCCGCAGCCACCCCCTGTGCAGGCGTGTCCTTCAGACCCCCCGGGGCTGGACAGCGACGTCGACATCGTCATGGGCAACCCGTGGGGGGTCCCCCGGGGGGGACCCCCGCCCGCTCCGCCAGCTCCCACAGCCTGCCCCGCCCGAAAAACCCCCCCGAGTCCCCCCCGCCACCCCCCGGGGGTCCCCAACGGGGTGGCCCAGCCCCGGCCCCCCAGCCTCGAGAGGGCTGAGTCATCCACGCTCCGAGCGCCCCCCCCCCGAGGGGCCCCCCCACGCTTTTTTCCTCCCCTCCCCGGGGCCCCCCCCTCTCCAAACCCCCCCGGGACCCCCCAAAACCTCCCTCCAAACCCACCGGGACCCCCCAGCCCTTTCCCCAAAAAACCCCCCCCCCTGACCAGCTTTGCCGGGGGTTAAAAAAAAAAAATGGAGGAAGCCCCCAACGCCGCTGCGCCGCCCTCCTCCAATCTCCCCGGGGGGGAATTTTTGGGGGGGGTTCCCCACCCCGGGGGTCCCCCCCGGGTGGGCGGGGGTCTCAGCGCGGATTTTTCGCAGCTGGGGGCGGGGAGGAGAAGCGCCGCCCATGGGCTCAGAGAAACGATCGAGGCCCTTTTCGCCAAGCCACCGCCAACGCCTGGGCCCGAAGCCTTGCACGCCTCCGCCCCATGAGGAGGGGCTTCCCCGCCCCCCCCGAGGAGGAATTTTAGTCTGGGGGTCTCAGAAAGCCCTCAAGCCAACCGGGGAAGTACGAGGCGGCCGTGGCCGGTGGGCGGCGTGGCTCGTGCGTTGGACTGCAGGCCCCACTCAGAA
>JAVUNC010000015.1:888241-990741 GCA_032173965.1 Sitta carolinensis
ATTTTTGGGATATTTTTGGGGTGTTTTTGGGATATTTTGGGATATTTTTGGGTGTTTCTGGTGTTTTTGGGGTACCTGGATCTCGTTGAAGGCCACAGCACAGCGAAGCTCCTCAGGTGATTTTGGGATATTTTTGGGATATTTATGGGATATTTTTGGGATATTTTTACGATATTTTTGGGTGTTTCTGGGATATTTTTGGGGTGATTTTGGGATATTTTTGGGGTGTTTTTGGGGTACCTGGATCTCGTTGAAGGCCAGCAGCACAGGGAAGCTCCTCAGTGATTTTGGGATATTTTTGGGATATTTATGGATATTTTTGGGATATTTTTGGATGTTTTTAGGATATTTTTGGGTGTTTCTGGGATATTTTTGGGGTGATTTTGGGATATTTTTGGGGTGTTTTTGGGGTACCTGGATCTCGTTGAAGGCCAGCAGCACAGCGAAGCTCCTCAGGTGATTTTGGGATATTTTTGGGATATTTATGGGATATTTTTGGGATATTTTTGGGATATTTTTAGGATATTTTTGGGTGTTTCTGGGATATTTTTGGGGTGATTTTGGATATTTTTGGGGTGTTTTTGGGTACCTGGATCTCGTTGAAGGCCAGCAGCACAGCGAAGCTCGTCAGGTGGTCGCAGGCGCAGACGGTGCCGGGGGCTCCCCCGGGGGGGGGTCCCGTTTTTGGGGGGCACCTCCCGACACCCCTCCGTGCTCCAGCGCCCCTCCGGGGGTCCCAGAAGGCACACACCACCCTCCCCCCCAATTTGGGGTCCTGGGGGGCAAAGGGAGGGGGTCAGAGGGGACCCCACCCCCATTTTGGGTCTCCATCCCCTTTTGGGGGACCCCGACCCCCCCCCCAGTCCCCCTCCCCTTTTTAGGGTCCCCTTTGGGGGGGGGTCTCGATTTGGGCTCCCCCTCTCCCCATTTTCTGCAGTCCCCCCCTCCCCGTTTTTGGGGTACCCCCGTTTTTGGGGTCCCCCCCCCCATTTTAAGGCCCCTAACCCAAATTCCCCCTCCCCATTTCCAGCCCTTCCCACCCAATTTTTTGGGGTCCCCCCCCACATTGTCGGGTCCCCCCCATTTTGGGGTCTCATTCCCCAATTCCAGCCCCCTCCTCCCCCCAATTTTCAGGGTCCCCCCCCCATTTCCTGGGCTTCCCCCCCATTCCCGCTCCCCCCCCCATTTTCTCCCCCCCCTCCCTATTTTTGAGCCCCCCCCCCCCCAATTTTCGGGACACCCCCCATTTTCGAGCCCACCCCTCCATTTTCGAGCCCCCTCCCCATTTTTGAGCCCATCCCCCCAATTTCGAGCCCACTCCCTCCCCATTTTCGGGACCCCTCCCCCCCATTTTTGAGCCCACCCCCACCCCCCAATTTTGAGCCCACCCCCCCCATTTTCGCCCCTCCCCCATTTTTGAGCCCCCCTCCCCATTTTTGCCCCCCTCATTTTCTCCCCCCCTCCCCATTTTTGAGCCCTCTCCCCCCCATTTTCTCCCCCCCCCCCTATTTTCGCCCCCTCCCATTTTCGGGATCCCCCCCCCTCCCCATTTTCGAGCCCACCCTCCCCATTTTCGGGACACCCCCCCCATTTTCGCCCCCCCTCCCCATATTCGCCCCCCCCCATTTTCGCCCCCCCCCATTTTCGCCCCCTCCCATTTTCGCCCCCCCCCCATTTTCGCCCCCCCTCCCCATATTCGCCCCCCCCATTTTCGCCCCCCCTCCCCATATTCGCCCCCCCCCATTTTCGATCCCCCTCCCCATTTCCCCCCCCCATTTTCGCCCCCCCTCCCCATATTCGCCCCCCCCCCATTTTCGATCCCCCTCCCCATTTCCCCCCCCCATTTTCGCCCCCCCTCCCATTTTCGCCCCCCCCATTTCCGACCCCTCCCATTTTCGCCCCTTCCTCATTTTCGAGCCCCCCCTTCCCCATTTTCTCCCCCCCCCCCATTTTCGTCCCCCCCTCCCATTTTCGGGACCCCCCCCCATTTTCTCCCCCCCTCCCCATTTTCTCCCCCCCCCCCCATTTCCTCCCCCCCCGGGCGGGGGTCCTGACCGGGGGCGGTGCTGGAAGCGCAGCGTGGCCGCGGGGGCTCCGCGGGGTCCCGGGGGGCCACCAGGGCGGTGGCCACGGGCGACAGGACCCGGTAGGAGGGGAAGGCGCGACCCCGGCGGGGGGGGCGGGGCAGGGACCCCCACCCGTCCCAGCGCACGGGGGAGCCCCCTCGAGAGCGGCCGGGACCCCCGCCAGGGTCAGCAGGGCCACCAGGGACAGCCCTGCGCGGGGGGAGGGGGGCACGGAGTGAGACCCCCAGAATATCCCAGAGTGACCCCAAAATTATCCTAGAGTGACCCCGAAATCAACCCAGAGAGAGCCCCAAAATTATCCCAGAGTGACCCCAAAATTATCCCAGAGTGACCCCAAAATATCCCAGAGTGACCCCAAAATATCCCAGAGTGACCCCGAAATCCCCCCAGAGAGAGCCCCAAAATATCCCAGAGTGACCCCAAAATATCCCAGAGTGACCCCAAAATATCCCAGAGTGACCCCAAAATTATCCCAGAGTGACCCCAAAATATCCCAGAGTGACCCCAAAATATCCCAGAGTGACCCCGAAATCCCCCCAGAGAGAGCCCCAAAATATCCCAGAGTGACCCCAAAATATCCCAGAGTGACCCCAAAATATCCCAGAGTGACCCCAAAATTATCCCAGAGTGACCCCAAAATTATCCCAAAGTGACCCCAAAATTATCCCAGAGTGACCCCAAAATATCCCAGAGTGACCCCGAAATCCCCCCAGAGAGAGCCCCAAAATTATCCCAGAGTGACCCCAAAATTATCCCAGAGTGACCCCGAAATCAACCCAGAGAGAGCCCCAAAATATCCCAGAGTGACCCCAAAACATCCCAGAGTGACCCCAAAAATATCCCAGAGTGACCCCAAAATTATCCCAGAGTGACCCCAAAATTATCCCAGAGTGACCCCAAAAATATCCCAGAGTGACCCCAAAATCAACCCAGAGAGAGCCCCAAAACATCCCAGAGTGACCCCAAAAATATCCCAGAGTGACCCCGAAATCAACCCAGAGAGAGCCCCAAAATTATCCCAGAGTGACCCCAAAATTATCCCAGAGTGACCCCGAAATCAACCCAGAGAGAGCCCCAAAATTATCCCAGAGTGACCCCAAAATATCCCAGAGTGACCCCAAAATTATCCCAGAGTGACCCTAAAATCCCCCCAGAGAGAGCCCCAAAATATCCCAGAGTGACCCCAAAATTATCCCAGAGTGACCCCAAAAATATCCCAAAGTGACCCCAAAAACATCCCAGAGTGACCCCGAAAATATCCCAGAGTGACCCCGAAATTATCCCAGAGTGACCCCAAAATCCCCCCAGAGAGAGCCCCAAAACATCCCAGAGTGACCCCGAAAATATCCCAGAGTGACCCCAAAAATATCCCAGAGTGACCCCAAAAATATCCCAGAGTGACCCCGAAATTATCCCAGAGTGACCCCAAAATCCCCCCAGAGAGAGCCCCAAAACATCCCAGAGTGACCCCGAAAATATCCCAGAGTGACCCCGAAAATATCCCAGAGTGACTCCAGAATCCCCCCAGAGAGAGCCCCAAAATTATCCCAGAGTGATCCCGAAATCCCCCCAGAGAGAGCCCAAAATCCCCCCAAAGTGACCCCAAAATTGTCCCCAAATCCCCCCAAAAATGACCCCAAATTCTGCATAAATGACCCCGAAATCCCCCCACCTGTGACCCCCAGCCCCATTTCCCCTCCAATTTCCCCCCATTTCCCCCATTCCCCCCCAGCCCCCCCATTTCCCCCCATTCCCCCCCATTCCCCCCCAGCCCCCCATTTCCCCCCATTCCCCCCCATTCCCCCCCAGCCCCCCATTTCCCCCCAGCCCCCCCGTACCGCTGTCCCTGTCCAGGGTCACCTCGGGGGCACCTCGAGCGTCACCGCGGGGACCCCCAGAGTGACCGGGGCGGGGGGAGACCCCGGGACACGGCCAGGGACAGAGCTGGGGGGAGAGAGAGAGACCCCTGAGACCCCCGGGACCCCCGAGACCACCCTGAGACCCCCGGGACCCCCCAGGGACCCCCGGGACCCCCCAGAGACCCCCGAGACCATCCTGAGACCCCCGAGACCACCCTGAGACCCCTGAGACCCCCGGGACCACCCTGAGACCCCCGGGACCCCCAGAGACCCCCCAGGGACCCCCCTGAGACCCCCCAGGGACCCCCCAGGGACCCCCCTGAGACCCCCGGGACCCCCAGAGACCCCCGGGATCCCCCCTGAGACCCCCCAGGGACCCCCCTGAGACCCCCAGAGACCCCCCAGGGACCACCCTGAGACCCCCGGGACCCCCAGAGACCCCCGGGATCCCCCCTGAGACCCCCCAGGGACCCCCCTGAGACCCCCAGAGACCCCCCAGGGACCCCCCTGAGACCCCCGGGACCCCCAGAGACCCCCGGGATCCCCCCTGAGACCCCCGAGACACGGCCAGGGACAGAGCTGGGGGCACAGACAGACCTGAGACCCCCTGGGACCCCTGAGACCACCCAGGGACCCCCCAGGGACCCCCCTGAGACCCCTGAGACCCCCAGAGCTAATACAGGTGACACAGGTGATACAGGTGGGACACTCGGGGACCCCAGGTACCCCCCAGGTGTGCCCAGGTGCCCCCCAGGTGCCCCCCAGATGCCCCCAGGTGACCCCCCAGATGCCCCCAAGGCGTGACAGGTGCCCCCCAGCTGTGCCCAGGTGTGACAGGTGCCCCCCAGATGCCCCCCGGTGCCCCCCAGGTGTGACAGGTGCCCCCCGATGCCCTCCCAGGTGCCCCCCCAGGTGATACAGGTGTGACACTCAGGTACCCCAGGTGCCCCCCCGGTGTGCCAGGTGCCCCCCGGTGCCCCCGTTACCTGCTCCCCCGGTGCCCCCCGTTCCCCCTGTTCCCCCCCCAGGTGTGCCAGGTGCCCCCCAGGTGTGACAGGTGCCCCCCCAGGTGATACAGGTGTGACACTCAGGTACCCCAGGTGCCCCCCAGGTGTGCCCAGATGCCCCCAGGTGTGACAGGTGCCCCCCCAGGTGCCCCCCGGTGCCTTCCCAGGTGTGACAGGTGCCTTCCCAGTGTGCCCAGGTGCCCCCCCGGTACCCCAGATGCCCCCCCGGTGCCCCCCGGTGTGCCCAGGTGCCCCCCAGGTGATACAGGTGTGACACTCAGGTACCCCAGGTGCCCCCCAGGTGTGCCCAGGTGCCCCCCAGGTGTGCCCGGTGCCCCCCAGGTGTGCCAGGTGCCCCCGTTACCTGCCCCCGGCGCTCGCCGCTCGCCGCCGCCCCCCGGGCTCAGCCGCGCCCCCGCCCCCCGCAGCAGCCCCTCCCCCACGGCCAGCAGCGCCGAGAGGCGGCGGCGCCGAGCGGGGGGGGCGACCCCTGCCCAGGAGGGACCCCCCAGGGCCGCCCCCAAAACCGACAGCAGCTCCTGGGGGGACCCCGAGTCAGAGACCCCGGAAAAACCCAAAAAACCCAAAACTGACCCCAAAAAACCCCAAAACTGCCCCAAAAAACCCAAAACTGCACCCCAAAAACCCCAAAACTGCCCCAAAAACCCACCCCAAACCCACCCGGGACCCCCAAACCCGACAGCAGCTCCTGGGGGACCGAGTCAGAACCCCAAAAACCAAAACCAAGACCCAATGCCCCAAACCCGGAAAAAACGCCCCAAAAACCCCAAAACCCCAAAAACCCCAAAACTGCCCCAAAAACCCCAAAACTGCCCCCCAAAAAACCCCAAAACTGCCCCAAAAACCCCAAAACTGCCCCAAAAACCCCAAAACTGCCCCAAAAACCCCAAACTGCCCCAAAAACCCCAAACTGCCCCCAAAAACCCCAAACTGCCCCAAAAACCCCAAAACTGCCCCAAAAAACCCCAAAACTGCCCCAAAAACCCCAAAACTGCCCCAAAAAAACCCCAAAAACTGCCCCCCAAAAACCCCAAACTGCCCCAAAAAACCCCAAAACTGCCCCAAAAACCCCAAAACTGCCCCAAAAACCCCAAAACTGCCCCAAAAACCCCAAAACTGCCCCAAAAACCCCAAACTGCCCCAAAAACCCCAAAACTGCCCCCAAAAACCCCAAAACTGCCCCAAAACCCAAAACTGCCCCAAAAAACCCCAAAACTGCCCCAAAAACCCCAAACTGCCCCAAAAACCCCAAAACACTGCCCCCAAAAACCCCAAAACTGCCCCAAAAACCCCAAAACTGCCCCAAAAACCAACTGCCCAAAAACCCAAACTGCCCCAAAAAACCCCAAAACTGCCCCCAAAAACCCCAAACTGCCCCAAAAACCCCAAAACTGCCCCAAAAACCCAAACTGCCCAAAAACCCCAAAACTGCCCCAAAAACCCCAAACTGCCCCAAAAACCCCAAAACTGCCCCAAAAAACCCCAAAACTGCCCCAAAAAACCCCAAACTGCCCCAAAAACCCAAACTGCCCAAAAACCCAAACTGCCCCCAAAAACCAAAACTGCAAAACCCAACACTGCCCCCAAATCGCCCCCAAAAACCCCGAAAAATCCCCCAGACCCCCAACAAAATCCCCCGGACCCCCCAAAAATCCCCCCCAAATCCGCCAGGACCCCCCAAAACCTCCCCCAAAAAAACCCCAAAATCCCCCTGAGACCCCCAAAATCCACCAGGGACCCCCAAAATCCCCCTGGGACCCCCCAAAAACGCCCCCAAATTCCACCGGGACCCCAAAACCACCCCAGGACCCCCAAATCCCTCCAGGACCCCCCAAAATATCCCCAAATCCCCCCAGGACCCCCAGAATCCCCCCCAAAATCCCCAGGACCCCCTAAAATCCCCCAGGACCCCCAAAAACGCCCCCAAATTCCCCCGGGACCCCCAAAACCACCCCAGGACCCCCCAAATCCCTCCAGGACCCCCCAAAATCCCCCCAAAATCCCCCAGGACCCCCTAAAATCCCCCAGGACCCCACAAAATCCCCCAGGACCCCCAAAATATCCCCAAATCCCCCAGGACCCCCAGAATCCCCCCCAAAATCCCCAGGACCCCCTAAAATCCCCCAGGACCCCCAAATATCCCCCAAATCCCCCCAGGACCCCCAGAATCCCCCCCAAAATCCCCCAGGACCCCCTAAAATCCCCCAGGACCCCCCAAAATATCCCCCAAATCCCCCAGGACCCCCAGAATCCCCCCCAAAATCCCCCAGGACCCCCTAAAATCCCCCAGGACCCCCCAAAAACCCCCCAAATTCCCCCGGGACCCCAAAACCACCCCAGGACCCCCCAAATCCCTCCAGGACCCCCCAAAATCCCCCCCAAAAATCCCCCAAGACCCCCCTAAAATCCCCCAGGACCCCCAAAATCCCCCAGGACCCCCAAAATATCCCCCAAAATCCCCCAGGACCCCCAGAAATCCCCCCCAAAATCCCCCAGGACCCCCTAAAATCCCCCCAGGACCCCCAAAATCCCCCAAATCCCCCAGGACCCCCAGAATCCCCCCCCCAAAATCCCCCAGGACCACCCAAACCCAATCCCCCAGGACCCCCCAAAATATCCCCCAAATCCCCCCAGGACCCCCAGAATCCCCCCCAAAATCCCCCAGGACCCCCTAAAATCCCCCAGGACCCCCCAAAAACGCCCCCAAATTCCCCCGGGACCCCCAAAACCACCCCAGGACCCCCCAAATCCCTCCAGGACCCCCCAAAATCCCCCCAAATCCCTCCAGGACCCCCCAAAATCCCCCCCAAAATCCTCCAGGACCCCCCAAAATCCCCCCAAATCCCTCCAGGACCCCCCAAAATCCCCCCCAAAATCCTCCAGGACCCCCCAAAATCCCCCCCAAATCCCCCGGACCCCCCAAACCTGGAGGACGCTCTGGGGGTCGCGCCCCCCCCTCAATTCCTCCGAAATCCGGGCCAGGGTCTCCCCCAAATCACAGCCCTGGGGGGGGGGAGGGCTCAGAGGGACCCCCCCCCCCCAAAATTTGGGGACCCCTCCCCAGAATTGGGGGGAATCCCCCCCTTAAAGACCCCTCCCCAAAATTCGGGACCCCTCCCCAAATTTGGGGTCCCCAATTCCCCCCTCCCTAAAATTCGGGACCCTCCCCAATTTTGAGACCCCTCCCCAAATTCGGGGTCCCCAATTTTGAGACCCCTCCCCAATTTTGGGGTCCCCAACTCCCCCCCCCAAAATTCGGGCCCCTCCCCAATTTTGAGACCCCTCCCCAATTTGGGGTCCCCAATTCCCCCCCCCAAAATTCGTGCCCCTCCCCAATTTTGAGACCCCTCCCCAATTTTGGGGTCCCCAATTCCCCCCCCAGCCAAAATTCGGGCCCCTCCCCAATTTTGAGACCCCTCCCCAATTTTGGGGTCCCCAACTCCCCCCCCCAAAATTCGGGCCCCTCCCCAATTTTGAGACCCCTCCCCAAATTCGGGGTCCCCAATTTTGAGACCCCTCCCCAATTTTGGGGTCCCCAACTCCCCCCCCCAAAATTCGTGCCCCTCCCCAATTTTGAGACCCCTCCCCAATTTTGGGGTCCCCAATTCCCCCCCCCAGCCAAAATTCGGGCCCCTCCCCAATTTTGAGACCCCTCCCCAATTTTGGGGTCCCCAACTCCCCCCCCCAAAATTCGGGCCCCTCCCCAATTTTGAGACCCCTCCCCAAATTCGGGGTCCCCAATTTTGAGACCCCTCCCCAATTTTGGGGTCCCCAATTCCCCGCCCCCCCAAAATTCGGGCCCCTCCCCAATTTTGAGACCCCTCCCCAAATTCGGGGTCCCCAATTTTGAGACCCCTCCCCAATTTTGGGGTCCCCAATTCCCCGCCCCCCCAAAATTCGGGCCCCTCCCCAATTTTGAGACCCCTCCCCAAATTCGGGGTCCCCAATTTTGAGACCCCTCCCCAATTTTGGGGTCCCCAACTCCCCCCCCCCAAAATTCGGGCCCCTCCCCAATTTTGAGACCCCTCCCCAAATTTGTTCCCCGCCCCCCCCCCCCAATTTTAGGACGCCCCTCCCCCAATTTTTGGGGTTCCCCCCTCCCCAAATTGGGGGGTCGTCCCCCCCCTCCACCTCCTCCTCGGGGCAGAGTTCGGGGGGCACCGGCACGGCTGGGGGAGGGGCGGGGGGCGTGGTCAGAGGGGCGTGGCCACATAGGGCGTGGCCAAAAGGGGCGTGGTCACAAAAGGGGCGTGGTTAGCCCACCCCTCCCCCCACGTTGTTGGGGGGAACCCCAAATTTAAGGAATTTTTTAGGGGGGATTTTTGGTTTTTGGGGGTCCCGGGGGATTTTGGGGGTCTGAGGGGGGGTTGGGGTCCTGAGGGGGGGAGAATTTTGGGGGTCCTGGGGGGTTTGGGGCCGATTTGGGGGATTTTGGGGGGCGGAGTTTTGAATTTTCAGGGCGATTTTTGGGGATTTTCAGGGGGATTTTGAGGAATTTTGGGGTGATTTGGGGGATTTGGTGTTAATTTGGGGAGGGTCGCACCCTGGGCTAGGATTTGGGGGTCCCGAGGGTGGGTTTGGGGATGAATTTGGGGATTTGGGGGCTGAATTTTTCCATTTTTTGGCCGAGTTTTGTGATTTCTGGGGGGATTTTTGGGGGGATTTTTGGGTTTTTGGGAGGCGAGGTTAATTTGGGGAGGGGTCTCACCCGGGCCACGATTTGGGGGTCCTGGGGGATTTTAGGGCTGAATTTGGGGATTTTGGGGCAGATTTTGGTGATTTTGGGGATGATTTTGGTGATTTTGGGGCTGATTTTGGGGGGGATTTTGGGGGGGATTTTGGTTTTTTTTGGGGAGGGGTCTCACCTGGACACCCCCCCGGGCCCGGGGGTCCCCTGCCGGGGGGGGGCAGTGGCACTCGAAGCTCCCGGGGGTGTTGAGGCACACGGAGCCCCCCCCGCACAGCCCCTCCCCCCCCTCGGCGCACTCGTCCACGTCTGGGGGGGGAGGGGAGAGGGGGGAGGGGTCAAAACTGGGGAGAGACCCCGAAACTGGGGAAAGACCCCCCCCCAAAACTGGGGAGAGACCCCGAAACTGGGGAAAGACCCCCCCCAAAACTGGGGAGAGACCCCGAAACTGGGGAGAGACCCCCCCCCAAACTGGGGAGAGACCCCCAAAACTGGGGAGAGACCCCCCCCAAAACTGGGGAGAGACCCCCCAAAACTGGGAGAGACCCCCCCCCAAACTGGGGAGAGCCCCCCAAAACTGGGGAGAGAACCCCCAAAACTGGGGAGAGACCCCGAAAATGGGGAGAGACCCCCCCCAAAACTGGGGAGAGACCCCCAAAACTGGGGAGAGACCCCCCCCAAAACTGGGGAGAGACCCCCCAAAACTGGGGAGAGACCCCCCAAAACTGGGGAGAGACCCCGAAAATGGGGAGAGACCCCCCCCAAAACTGGGGAAAGACCCCCCCCAAAACTGGGGAGAGACCCCCGAAACTGGGGAAAGACCCCCCCCAAAACTGGGGAGAGACCCCCCAAAACTGGGAGAGACCCCCAAACTGGGGAGAGACCCCCAAAACTGGGGAGACCCCCCCCCCAAAACTGGGGAGAGACCCCCAAAACTGGGGAGAGCCCCCCAAACTGGGGAGAGACCCCGAAACTGGGGAAAGACCCCAAAACTGGGGAGAGACCCCCGAAACTGGGGAAAGACCCCAAAACTGGGGAGAGACCCCGAAACTGGGGAGACCCCCAAACTGGGGAGACCCCCCAAACTGGGGAGAGACCCCCAAAACTGGGGAGAGACCCCGAAACTGGGGAGAGCCCCTAAACTGGGGAGACCCCCAAACTGGGGAGAGCCCCCAAACTGGGGAGAGACCCCCAAAACTGGGGAGAGACCCCGAAACTGGGGAAAGACCCCCCCCAAAACTGGGGAGAGACCCCCTGGAACTGGGGAGAGACCCCCCAAAACTGGGGAGACCCCCCCAAAACTGGGGAGCCCCCCCAAAACTGGGGAGAGCCCCCCCAAAACTGGGGAGACCCCCCCAAAACTGGGGAGCCCCCCCAAACTGGGGAGAGCCCCCCCAAAACTGGGGAGACCCCCCCAAAACTGGGGAGCCCCCCCAAACTGGGGAGAGCCCCCCCAAAACTGGGAGACCCCCTGAACTGGGGAGACCCCCCAAATTGGGGAGAGCCCCTAAACTGGGGAGACCCCGAAACTGGGGAAAGACCCCCCCCAAAACTGGGGAGAGACCCCCCCCAAAACTGGGGAGAGACCCCCAAAACTGGGGAGAGACCCCCTGGAACTGGGGAGAGACCCCCAAACTGGGGAGAGACCCCCAAAACTGGGGAGACCCCCCCCCCCAAAACTGGGGAGCCCCCCCAAACTGGGGAGAGCCCCCCAAACTGGGGAGAGACCCCGAAACTGGGGAAAGACCCCAAAACTGGGGAGAGACCCCCTGGAACTGGGGAAAGACCCCAAAACTGGGGAGAGCCCCCCCAAATTGGGGAGCCCCCCCAAACTGGGGAGAGCCCCCAAACTGGGGAGAACCCCCAAAACTGGGGAGAGACCCCGAAACTGGGGAAAGACCCCCCCCAAAACTGGGGAGAGACCCCCTGGAACTGGGGAGAGACCCCCCAAAACTGGGGAGACCCCCCCAAAACTGGGGAGCCCCCCCAAACTGGGGAGACCCCCCCAAAACTGGGGAGCCCCCCCAAACTGGGGAGAGCCCCCCCAAAACTGGGGAGAGACCCCCCAAACTGGGGAGAGACCCCAAAACTGGGGAGACCTTCTGGAACTGGGGAGAGCCCCCCCCCAAAATGGAGAGCCCCCCAAACTGGGGAGAGCCCCCCCAAAACTGGGGAGACCCCCTGAACTGGGGAGACCCCCTGAACTGGGGAGACCCCCCAAATTGGGGAGAGCCCCTAAACTGGGGAGACCCCCCAAACTGGGGAGATCCCCCTAAACTGGGGAGAGCCCCCCAAAACTGGGGAGAGCCCCCCCAAAACTGGAGAGAGCCCCCCAAAACTGGGGAGAGACCCCGAAACTGGGGAGAGACCCCCAAACTGGGGAGAGCCCCCTAAACTGGGGAGACCCCCCCAAACTGGGGAGAGACCCCCAAACTGGGGAGACCCCCCCAAACTGGGGAGAGACCCCCAAACTGGGGAGAGACCCCCAAACTGGGGAGAGACCCCAAACTGGGGAGAGACCCCCAAACTGGGGAGACCCCCCCAAACTGGGGAGAGACCCCCAAACTGGGGAGAGACCCCCAAAACTGGGGAGAGACCCCGAAACTGGGGAGAGCCCCTAAACTGGGGAGACCCCCCTAAACTGGGGAGACCCCCCCAAACTGGGGAGACCCCCCCAAACTGGGGAGAGACCCCCAAACTGGGGAGAGACCCCGAAACTGGGGAGAGCCCCTAAACTGGGGAGACCCCCCTAAACTGGGGAGACCCCCCTAAACTGGGGAGAGCCCCCCAAAACTGGGGAGCCCCCAGCCCAGTGAGGGGGTGGGAGGGGAACTGGGGGGGTCTGGGGGGGACTGGGACAAAATTGGGGGGACTGGGGGGGTCTGGGGGGGATTGGGGGTTTCCTAAAGGAGTTTTTGGGGTGTTTTGGGTGGGATTTTGGGGGTCTCTGGGGGGATTTTGGGGGGTCAGGGAGGTTTTGGGGGGGATTTGGGTTTTTTTTGGGGGGTCAGGAAGGTTTTAGGGGGCGATTTTGGGGGGATTTTGGGGTCTCTGGGGGGATTTTGGGGTCTCTGGGGGGATTTTGGGGTCTCTGGGGGGATTTTGGGGTTTCCAGGGGGATTTTGGGGTCTCTGGGGGGATTTTGGGGTCTCTGGGGGGATTTTGGGGTTTCCGGGGGGATTTTGGGGGTTTCCGGGGGGGATTTTGGGGTCTCTGGGGGGATTTTGGGGTTTCCCGGGGGGGGCACAGGGGAGATTTTGGGGGTTTTTTTTTGGGGGGGGGGACATTTTGGGGTCTGGGGGTGTCTCTGACCTTCACAATAAATCGGGGGCTCTCTCCCATTTTCGGGGGTCCCGTCCCCATTTCCGGGGGTCCCGGTGCCGTTTTTGGGGGTCCCGGTGCCATTTTCGGGGTCCCGTCCCCGTTTCCGGGGGTCCCGGTGCCGTTTTCGGGGGTCCTGGTCCCATTTCCGGGGTCCCGGTGCCGTTTTCGGGGGTCCCGTCCCCGTTTCCGGGGGTCCCGGTGCCGTTTTCGGGGTCCTGGTCCCATTTTCGGGGGTCCCGGTGCCGTTTTTTGGGGGTCCCGGTGCCGTTTCCGGGGGTCCCGTCCCCATTTCCGGGGGTCCCGGTGCCCTCCGCCAGGGTGCCGTTTTTGGGGGGGTCCCGGGCCGGTACCCCCGGTTGCACTCACACCTGAACCCCCCCTCGGTGTTGTTGCAGCTCTGCGAGGGGGGCAGGGCGGCGGCCCCTCCCCCACACACTCGTTGATGTCTGGGGGGGGGAGGGGAGGGGGGAGGGGTCACTTGGGGACACCCCCTCCCCCCCCCAAAATTCATCCGCGGGGAGGGGGGGACCCCGAGATTCAGCAGCGACCCCCCGTGTCACCCGGACCCTCCCAGGGCTCCCAGTTTATCCCAGTTTATCCCAGTCCATCCCAGTCCCATCCCAGTCCATCCCAATCCAATCCCAGTCCATCCCAGTCCATCCCAGTCCATCCCAGTCTATCCCAGTCCATCCCAATCCCATCCCAATCCATCCCAGTCCATCCCAGTCCATCCCAGTCCATCCCAATCCCATCCCAGTCCATCCCAATCCCATCCCAGTCCATCCCAGTCCATCCCAGTCCATCCCAATCCCATCCCAGTCCATCCCAATCCATCCCAGTGCTCCCAGTTTATCCCAGTTTATCCCAGTCCATCCCAGTGCTCCCAGTTTATCCCAGTTTGTCCCAATCCAATCCCAATCCAATCCCAATCCATCCCAGTCTATCCCAGTCCATCCCAATCCCATCCCAATCCATCCCAGTCCATCCCAGTTCCCCCCAGTCCATCCCAGTCCCTCCCAGTCCCTCCCAGTCCATCCCAATCCAGCCCAGTCCATCCTAATCCATCCCAGTCCCTCTCCCAGCATTCCCAATATTCCCATTTTCCCCTCTCTCACCCTCGCACTGTCTCTCCCAGCATTCCCAGCATTCCCAATATTCCCATTTTCCCATTTTCCCCCTCTCACCCTCGCACTGTCTCTCCCAGTATTCCCAGCATTCCCAGCATTCCCAACATTCCCAACATTCCCATTTTCCCGTCTCTCACCCTCGCACTGTTGCTCCCAGCCCCTCTCCCGGTATTCCCGGCATTCCCGGTATTCCCGTTATTCCCATTTTCCCGTCTCTCACCCTCGCACTGTCGCTCCCAGCCCCTCTCCCGGTATTCCCGGCATTCCCAGCATTCCCAACATTCCCATTTTCCCCATTTTCCCGTCTCTCACCCTCGCACTGTCGCTCCCAGCCCCTCTCCCGGTCCCAGGGGGGTCCCTCGAATCCGGGGGGGCAGCGGCAGTGGGTGGAGTTCAGGGGGTGGGGGCAGGGCGCCTGGCCTGGGGGGGGGGAGGGGAGGGGCTCAGGGACCCCCAAAAACACAAACAACACACCCCAAAAAAACCCCACAGATACACCCCAAAAAAACCACAGATACACCCCAAAAACACAGAAATACACCCCAAAAACACAGAAATACACCCCAAAAAAACCCCAATACACCCCAAAAACACAGAAATACACCCAAAAACACAGAAATACACCCCAAAAACACAAACAACACACCCCAAAAAAACCCCACAGATACACCCCAAAAACCACAGAAATACACCCCAAAAACACAGATACACCCCAAAAAAACCCCACAGATACACCCCAAAAACCACAGAAATACACCCCAAAAACACAGATACACCCCAAAAAAACCCCACAGATACACCCCAAAAACCACAGAAATACACCCCAAAAACACAGATACACCCCAAAAAAACCCCACAGATACACCCCAAAAACCACAGAAATACACCCCAAAAACACAGATACACCCCAAAAAAACCCCACAGATACACCCCAAAAAAACCCACAGAAATACACCCCAAAACCACACAAATATACCCCAAAAACACAAACAACACACCCCAAAAAAACCCCACAGAAATACACCCCAAAAACACAGAAATACACCCCAAAAAACACAGAAATATCCCCCCAAAAACACAGAAATACACCCCAAAAAAAACCCCACAGATACACCCCAAAAACACAGAAATACACCCCAAAAACACAAACAACACACCCCAAAAAAACCCCACAGATACACCCCAAAAAACACAGAAATACACCCCAAAAACACAGAAATACACCCCAAAAACACAAACAACACACCCCAAAAAAACCCCACAGATACACCCCAAAAACCACACAAATATACCCCAAAAACACAGAAATACACCCCAAAAACACAGAAATACACCCCAAAAACACAAACAACACACCCCAAAAAAAACCCACAGATACACCCCAAAAACCACACAAATATACCCCAAAAACACAGAAATACACCCCAAAAACACAAACAACACACCCCAAAAAAACCCCACAGATACACCCCAAAAAACACAGAAATACACCCCAAAAACACAGAAATACACCCCAAAAACACAGATACACCCCCAAAAAACCACAAATATACCCCAAAAACCAGAAATATCCCCCAAAAACACAGACACACACCCAAAAACACAGATACAACCCCAAAAACAACACAAATAACCCCAAAAACACAAATATCCCCCCCAAAATAACACAAATATCCCCCCAAAAACACAAATATCCCCCCAAAAAATAACACAAACACCCCATAAAATAACACAAATACCCCAAACCCACAAATATCCCAAAAACATAGATACCCCAAAAAATAACACAAATAGCCCACCCAAAATAACACAAATACCCCCAAAAATACCAGAAATACCCCCCAAAATAACACAAACACCCCAAAATAACACAAACACCCCAAAAACACAGACACCCCAAAAACACAGACACCCCAAAAACACAGATACCCCAAAAACAACACAAACCCCCCAATTTCCCCCAAATCCCCCCAAAAAACAAATCCCCCCAAAAACCCCCAAATCCCCCCAAAAAACTCTAAAAAAAAAATCCCCAAGCCCCCCCAAAAAATCCCCAAATCCCCCCCAAAATTCCCAATTTTCCCCCTTAAAAACCCCCCCAACCCCCCCCAATTTCCCCTCCCCCCCAATTTCCCTCCCCCCCCCAATTTCCCCTCCCCCCCTATTTCCCCTCCCCCCCAATTTCCCCTCCCCCCCCAATTTCCCCTCCCCCCCTATTTCCCCTCCCCCCCAATTTCCCCTCCCCCCCAATTTCCCCCCCAATTTCCCCTCCCCCCCAATTTCCCCTCCCCCCCTATTTCCCCTCCCCCCCAATTTCCCCTCCCCCATCCCCAATTTCCCCCCCAATTTCCCCTCCCCCCCAATTTCCCCTCCCCCCCCAATTTCCCCTCCCCCCCTATTTCCCCTCCCCCCAATTTCCCCCCCAATTTCCCCTCCCCCCCAATTTCCCTCCCCCCCTATTTCCCCTCCCCCCCAATTTCCCCTCCCCCCCAATTTCCCCCCCAATTTCCCCTCCCCCCCAATTTCCCCTCCCCCCCCAATTTCCCCTCCCCCCCTATTTCCCCTCCCCCCAATTTCTTTTCCCCCCCAATTTCCCCTCCCCCCCCAATTTCCCCTCCCCCCCAATTCCCCGCCCCAACTTCCCCGCCCCCCCCAATTTCCCCTCCCCCCCCAATTCCCCCCCCAATTTCCCCCCCAATTTCCCCCTCCCCCCCAATTTCCCCTCCCCCCCAATTCCCCCCAATTTCCCCTCCCCCCCCAATTTCCCCCCCAATCTCCCCTCCCCCCCCAATTTCCCCCCCCAATTTCCCCTCCCCCCAATTTCCCCTCCCCCCCCCCAATTTCCCCTCCCCCCCCCGCCGCTCACCGGGGGTGGGGAGGGGCCGAGGGCGCCCAGGACGAACCAAACCAACCCTGGGGGGGGAGGGGAGGTGTGAACTGGGGGGGGGGGAGGGGCCCCCCTTGACCCCCCCCCTCCCCCCCCCCAGTCTCAACTGGGACCGCCCCTCCCCCACAATTTGTCCATCTCGCCCCTCCCCCACTCGATTTTAGAGCCCCTCCCCCCCTTCGCGGTTGTGACGTCACGGGCGCCCCCCCCGCTCCCACTTCCGTTCCCACACCCGAATTTTGGGGGGGATGACGTCACAGCCCCCCCATTCCCCTCCCCCACTCCCCAGTTCCCCAAACTGGGAAGCGCTGGGCGCGGCCCCTCCCCCACCCGCACCCCGCACCCCCAAATCCCGGGGTGGGGGAGGGGCGGCAGGGTCAGCACCCCCCTCCCCCACCCCCCTAAAAGATTTTTGGGGTTCCCCCCCCCCCCCCAATCCCCTCCCCCCCTCCCGGTTCCTCCCAGCGGCGCCGGCCGGGAGCCGCCCCTCCCCCACTGCGCCTTCCGGGCGTGGGAAAGGGAAAAGGGGGGAGGGGGGACCCCAAAAATGGGGGAGGGGTCGGAGGGGTGGGGGAGGGGTCGGGAGTGGAGACCCCCCCCCTCAAAAATAAAATAAAATAAAAATAAAATAAAATAAAATAAAATAAAATTGGGGAAATTGAGGCACGGGGGGGGAGGGGGACCCCAAAAATTGGGGGAGGGGTCGGGGTGGGGGTTGGGAGGGGTGGGGGAGGGGTGGGAGCGGAGACCGCCCCAAAAAATAAAATAAAAATAAAATAAAAATAAAAAATTAAAATTGGGGGAAATTGAGGCCCGGGAGGGGGGAGGGGCGGGAACCCCAAAAATTGGGGAGGGGTGGGGGAGGGGTCGAGAGTGGGGGAGGGGTCAGAGTGGGGACCCCCCCCCTAAAAAAAAAAAAAAATTAAAAATAAATTAAAAATAAATTAAAAAAAAATTAAAATTGAGGGAAACTGAGGCCCGGGAGGGGGGAGGGGCGGGAAGCGTTAGGGGGGGAGGGGCCCCAAAAATGCCCCAAATTTTGGGGATTTCGCCCCAAATTGGGGGAAACAGGCGGGGGGGAGGGGAATTGGGATTTTTTAGGGGGGATTTGGGGGTTTTTTGGGGGAGAATTTGGGGGTTTGGGGTTTTTTTTGGGGTTTTTTAGGGTTTTTTTGGGGGTTTTTGAATTTTTTTAGGGGGGATTTGGGGTTTTTGGGTTTTCTTTTAGGGGGGATTTTGGAATTTTTGGTATTTTTTGGGAGAATTTGGGGGGTTTGGGGGTTTTTGGGGTTTTTTTAGGGGGGATTTGGGATTTTTTGGGGTTTTTTTAGGTGGGATTTTTGGATTTTTTGGGATTTTTGGGTTTTTTGAGGGGAGAATTTGGGGGTTTTGGGTTTTTTTTAGGGGGATTTGGGGTTTTTGGGGTTTTTTTAGGGGGGATTTGGGTTTTTTTGGTTTTTTTTAGGGGGATTTTGGGTTTTTTGGGGTTTTTTTTTTTTTAGGGGGGATTTGGGGTTTTTTTGGGTTTTTTTAGGGGATTTGGGTTTTGGGTTTTTTGGGGGGATTTGGGTTTTTGGGTTTGGGTTTTTTTGGGGTTCCTGGGGGGAAATTGAGGTTTTGGGTTTTTTTGGGGTTTTTTGAGGGGGATTTTTGGGGGGTCCTGGGGGGAATTTGGGTTTTGGGGTTTTTTGGGGTTTTTTTGGGGATTTTTGGGGTTTTGGGGATTTGGGGGTTCCTGGGGGAAATTTGGAGGTTTTTGGGGTTTTTTTTTGGGTTTTTTTTGAGGGGGATTTTGGGGGTCCGGGGGGGATTTTTTGGTTTTTTTAGGGGAATTTTGGATTTTTGGGTTTTTTTTGGGGGGTTTTTTAGGGGGTTTTTGGGTTTTTGGGGGTGGGGGAATTTGGGTTTTTGGGTTTTTTTAGGGGGATTTGGGGTTTTGGTTTTTTTTGGGGGGGGTTTTAGGGGGGATTTGGGTTTTTTGGGGGGGGGATTTTGTTTTTTGGGTTTTTTTAGGGGGATTTGGGGAATTTTTGGGGTTTTTTAGGGGGGATTTGGGGTTTTTTTGGGTTTTTTTGGGGGTATTTTTGGATTTTGGGTTTTTTTGGGGGAATTTGGGGTTTTGGGTTTTTTAGGGTTTTTTTGAGTGGGATTTTGGGGGGTCCTGGGGGGATTTTTTTTTTTTTTTTTTTTTTAATGGGGGATTTGGGGTTTTTGGGGGGGATTTTGGGGTTTTTTGGAGGATTTGGGGTTTTGGGTTTTTTTTTTTTTAGGGGGGGATTTGGGTTTTTTTTGGGGGGATTTTGGGGGTTTTGGGGTTTTTTGGAGGATTTGGGGTTTTGGGGTTTTTTTGGGGGTCCCGGAGCAGTTTTGGGTTCTTTTTTTTGGTTTTTTTTTAGGGGAGATTTGGGGATTTTGGGATTTTTTGGGATTTTTTTGGGAGATCCCGGGGGGTATTTGGGAGTTTTGGGATTTTTTTTCTAGGGAGAATTTTGGGGTTTTTTGGGGGTCCTGGGAGATTTGGGGTTTTTTATGGGATTTTGGTTTTTTGGGGAAGTTTTGGGGTTTTTTTGGGGTTTTTTGGTTTATTTTTTAGGGGGATTTTGGGTTTTTGGGGGTCCGGGGGATTTGGGATTTTTGGGGGTTTTTGCATTTTTGGGGGGCAGATTTTGGGTTTTTTGGGGTTTTTTTTAGGGGGGATTTTGGGGGAATTTGGGGGATTTTTGGGGTTTTTAGAGGAATTTTGGGGTTTGGGGTTTTTGGGGGCAGATTTGGGATTTTGGGGTTTTTGGGGAAGGTTTGGGGGTTTTTTGGTTTTTTTTTTTTGGTTTTTAGGGGAGTTTGGGGAAGGTTTGGGATTTTTTAGGGGGTCCCGGGGGGGTTTGGGGAATTTTTGAGGATTTTGGGGAAAGTTTTTGGGAGATTTTGGGGGGTCCCGGGAGAGATTTTGGGGATTTTTTTGGGTTTTCAAGGGGATTTTTTAGGGGATTTTGTGTGAGTTTTTAATTTCTTGGGGTTTTTTAAGGGGTCCCGGGGTGATTTTTGGGATATTTCCGGCGTTTTTTAGGGAATTTTTGGGGTGTTTTTACGTTTTCTGTGGGTTTTTGGGGGGTCCCGATGCATTTTTGGGGATATTTTGGGACAGTTTTAGGGGATTTCGGGGGTCCCGGCTCGGTTTTTGGGGTTTTTAGGGGATTTTGGGTGTCCCGGTGGAGTTTTTGGATTATTTTAGGATATTTTAGGATTTGGGGATTTGGGGTCCGGTCGGTTTTGGGTATTTTGGGTTTTTTGGTTTAGGGGGTTTTGGGGTCCCGGCTCGGTTTTTGGGGTATTTTTTGGGTATTTTTTTGGTTTTAGGGGGGTTTTGGGGGTCCCGGCTCGGTTTCTGGGGTATTTTTTTGGGTATTTTTAGGGGATTTTGGGGATTTCGGGGGTCCCGGCTCGGTTTTTGGGCTATTTTCGGGGTTTTAGGGGTTTTGGGGGGTCCCGGCTCGGTTTTTGGGCTATTTTGGGGGTATTTTGGGGTATTTCGGGGGTCCCGGCTCGGTTTTTGGGCTATTTTGGGGTATTTTGGGGGTTTTTAGGGGGTCCCGGCTCGGTTTTTGGGGTATTTTGGGGGGTTTTGGGTATTTCGGGGGTCCCGGCTCGGGTTTTGGGTATTTTGGGGCGGTTTTGGGTTATTTCGGGGGTCCCGGCTCGGTTTTTTTTGGGCTATTTTGGGGGTATTTTGGGGTATTTCGGGGGTCCCGGCTCGGTTTCTGGGTATTTTGGGGGTTTTTGGATTTCGGGTCGGTCGGTTTTTGGGGTATTTTGGGCGTTTTGGGGTATTTCGGGGTCCCGGCTCGGGTTTTTGGGCTATTTTGGGCGGTTTTGGGGTATTTCGGGGGTCCCGGCTCGGTTTTTGGGCTATTTTGGGCGGTTTTGGGGTATTTCGGGGGTCCGGCTCGGGTTTTGGGCTATTTTGGGGCGGTTTTGGGGTATTTCGGGGGTCCCGGCTCGGGTTTTGGGCTATTTTGGGGCGGTTTTGGAGTATTTCGGGGGTCCCGGCTCGGTTTTTGGGGTATTTTGGGAGGGTTTTGGGGTATTTCGGGGGTCCCGGCTCGGTTTTTGGGGTATTTTCGGGCGGTTTTGGAGTATTTCGGGGGTCCCGGCTCGGTTTTTGGGTATTTTCGGGCGGTTTTGGGTTATTTCGGGGGTCCCGGCTCGGTTTTGGGGTATTTCTGGGCTGTTTTTGGGGTATTTTGGGGGTTTTTAGGGGGTTTCGGGGGTCCCGCTCTCACCCAGGCTCCCGGCGGGTCCCATCGCGCGTACTGGGCGTGGCCGGGAAATGGGCGTGGTCGATGAAATGGGCGTGGCCTGGGTGGGCGTGGCACGACAATCCGCTTTTTGTGGGCGTGGTTTTGGGGAAGGGGCGTGGCCAGAGCGTGCCCCGCCCCCCGCTCCCCTTTGGTGGCCCCGCGGGGGCTTTTGGTGGCCCTGGCTCCTCCCGGGTGGCCCGCGGTGGCCCCAGTGGCTTTGGGTGGCCCCACGGTGGCCCCGGGGTGGCCCTTTGGCCCCTCCCGAGGTGGCCCTGGTGGCCCCACGATGGCCCTGGTAGCTTTTGGTGGCCCTGGGGTGGCCCTTGGTGGCCCCACAGTAACCTTCGTTCCTCCTGGGGTCACCCTTGGTGGCCCCACGGTGACCCTGGTGGCCCGTGGCTCCCTTTGGTGCCCCTTGGCTCCTCCTGGGGTGGTCCTCGGTGGCCCCACGGTGGCCCTTGGTGGCTTTTAGTGGCCCTGGGCGGGTCCTGGTGGTCCCACGGTGGCCTCACGGTGGCCCTGGTGGCCCTGGGGTGGCCCTTGGTGGCCCCATGGTGGCCCTGGTGGCCCGTGGCTCCCTTTGGTGGCCCCTTGGCTCCTCCTGGGGTGGCCCCGGGTGACCCCGGTGGCTTTTGGTGGCCCCCTGGGGTGGCCTTGGTGGCCCTCCCCAATGTCCCTGCTGTCCCCACTATCCCTACTATCCACTACCACTATTCCCAACTATTCCCACTATCCCACTATTCCCACTATCCCCACTATCCCACTATCCCCACTATCCCACTATCCCCACTATCCCACTATCCCACATCCACTACCCACTATCCCACTATCCCACTATCCACTATCCCACTATCCCACTATCCCACTATCCCACTATCCCACTATCCACTATCCCACTATCCCACTATCCCACTATCCCACTATCCCACTATCCATATCCCACTATCCCCACTATCCCATATCCCTTCTGTACTTTTGCTCCCTTCGGTACCCTGGGACAGTTTCGCACATAATTTGGGGACATTTGGGGACAGTTTGGACGGTTTGGGACAGTTTGGACGTTTTGGGGACAGTTTGGGGACGGTTTGGGGACATTTGGGGACAGTTTGGGGACAGTATTGCGGACAGTTTGGGACGGTTTGGGACAGTTTGGGGACAGTTTGGACAGTTTGGGGACGGTTTGGACATTTGTGGCCATCTGGGGCCCCTCACTGAGCCCGTCCCCTGGTCCCTTTGGGGACATTTGGGGGGTCCCTTTGGGGACCTCTGGGGACATTGGGGATGTTTTGGGGTCTCTTCACCGACCTGGGCCCTTTGGGGACCCTTTGGGGAAATTTGGGGACATGACGGAACCTGGGGTCCCTTGGGGTCCCTTTGTGGCCATTTGTGAGCCCGGGGTCCCTTTAGGGGACACTCTTGGGGACCTTTGGGGACATTTGGGGACACTGACGGAACCTGGGGTCCCTCTGGGGTCCCTTGGGGTCCCTCTGGGGTCACTCACCGAGCCCGGGTCCCCTTGGGGTCCCCTGGGGCATTTGGGGACCCTCTGGGGACCCTCTGGGGCCATTGTGAGCCTTGGGGTCCCTCTAGGGTCCCTCTAGGGTCCCTTTAGTGTCCCTTTAGGGTCCTTTAGGGTCCATATCCGGCCACTTCCCGCATTCCCTGGCCACTCCCGGCTCTCATTCCCGGCCACTCCCGGCCTCACCCCGCCCGGGTTCCCTTTAGGATCCCTTAGGATCCCTTTAGGGTCCATTCCCGGCCATTCCCGGCCCTCATCCGCCCGGGTTCCCTTTAGGGTCCCTTTAGGGTCCCTTTAGGATCCCTTTAGGATCCCTTTAGGGTCCATTCCCGGCCATTCCCGGCCCTCACCCGCCACCCGGGTTCCTTAGGTCCCTTTAGGGTCCCTTTAGGGTCCCTTTAGGATCCCTTTAGGATCCCTTTAGGGTCCATTCCCGGCCATTCCCGGCCATTCCCGGCCCTCACCCCGCCCGGGTTCCCTTTAGGGTCCCTTTAGGGTCCCTTTAGGGTCCCTTTAGGATCCCTTTAGGATCCCTTTAGGGTCCATTCCCGGCCATTCCCGGCCCTCACCCCGCCCGGGTTCCCTTTAGGATCCCTTTAGGGTCCATTCCCGGTTATTCATTCCCGGCCATTCCCGGCCATTCCCGGCTCTTCATTCCCGCCCCTCACCCCGCCCCCTCCCCCCCCTGCCCGCCCTTCCCCTCACACCCCCAACATGGCGGCGCGGCGCCGCCGTCGCGCTCTGATGACGCCATCGCCGCGTCGCGCTTGATGACGCATCACCCCACCCTCCCGGAAGGTCCCTCCACACGGTCCCGCCACTCTCAAGATGGCGGCGCGGGCTCCCCGCTGACGTCATCTCGCGCGCGCGCGCGGGCGGGCGGGCGGAGGGCGGCGGCGGCTCCGGCGGGGCGGGCGCGGGCACGGGGGGCGGCCCCAACATGGCGGCGGCGGCGGCGGGCGGCGGCGGCGGCGGCGGCTCCTCCCGCTTCCCCGCCGGGCCCCGCTTCCTCCCCGGGCCCCTCAGCGCCGCCGGCGCCGCGTGCGCCGCCGCCGCCCCCCCCCTCAAGATGTCGGCGGCGGCCCGGTCGCGCGCGGCGTGACGTAGTCAGGCCCCGCCGGCGGGAGGGGGGCGGGGGAGCGGCCGGAGCGGCGCAGGCGGCGGCGGAACCGGGACCGGGACCGGGAGCGGCGGCGGGAGCGGCGGCGGCGCCGGGGCGACTCTTCAGGACACCATGGCCCCGGCGCGGCGGCGGCGCGCGGGCCCGAGCCGGGCGCGGGGCGGCGGCGGCGGCGGCGCTGAGCGGGAGCAGCCCCGCGGGCGCGGCCCCGGGGGAACGGTCCGGTGAGCGCGCGGGCGGGGCGCCCGGCGGCCCGGCGGCGGCGGGCGCGCCGGGGGCAGCGCGGGGCGGGCGCGACGCCGCGACACCCCGGCCGGCCCCGTCCCGGGAAGCTGATGCGGGCGGGGGGCGCGGGGCACGGGGCGCGGGAGCACCGGGAGCAGCCGGGGCGGGCCGGGCGGCTGCCGGGCCCGGGCCGGGGCGGGCGGCGGCGGCGGGCCGGGCCGGGCCGGGGCAGCGGAGGGCAGCGCGGCGCGGGGCGGCGGAGGCCGCGGCCGGGGAGGAGCGGGTGGACGGCGAGCGGCGGGGGGGACGGGAGCGGACGGGAGCGGGACGGGGAGGGACGGGACGCGGACGGGAGGCGTAGGACGAGGCGGGCGGGGAGAGGGACGGGAGGGCGGGACGGGGAGCGGGACGGGAGCGGACGGGAGGGGAACGGGAGCGGAGCGGGGGGAGACGGGGAGGACGGGAGCGGGAACGGGGAGCGGAACGGGGAGGGACGGGAGGGAACGGGCGGGGGAACGGGAGAGGACGGGAGAGGAACGGGAGCGGGAGGAACGGGAGACGGGAAGGGACGGAGGGACGGAGGAACGGGAGAGGAACGGGGGAAGGAGGACGGGGACGGGCGGAGAGGGACGGGAGGAGGAGACGGGAGGGAACGGGAGACGGGAGGAGGAACGGAGAACGGGACGGGACGGAGGGAACGGGAGGGAGGGAAGACGGGAGCGGAACGGGAGGACGGAGACGGGAGAGGAACGGGAGAGGAACGGGAGAGGACGGGAGAGGAACGGGAGAGGAACGGGAGAGAGGAACGGGAGGAGGGACGGGAGAGAGAGGACGGGAGCGGAGATCCAGGTGAGGGGAACGGGAGGAGATCGGGAGGGGGGGAGGAAGTGAGGAGAACGTGAGGGATCCAGGTGAGGAGACCGGGAGGGGAACGGGAGGGGAACGTGGGGGGACAGTGAGGGGAACGTGAGGGCAGCGAGGTGAGGGAACCGTGAGGGGAACGTGGGGGGACAGTGAGGGGATCGTGAGGGAGCGTGAGGGAACCACGAGGGAACCATGAGGGGATCGTGAGGGGATCGTGAGGTCAGCGCGGGGCGGGAACCGTGAAGGGAGGGCGGGGGGACCGTGAGGGGATCGAGGTGAGGGAACCGTGAGGGAACCGTGAGGGGATCGTGAGGGATCGAGGTGAGGGAACCGTGAGGGAACCGTGAGGGGATCGTGAGGGGATCGAGGTGAGGGAACCGTGAGGGAACCGTGAGGGGATCGAGGTGAGGGAACCGTGAGGGAACCATGAGGGGAGCGAGGTGAGGGCACCGTGAGGGGATCGTGAGGGGAGACAGGGGGAGCGCGGGGGATCCCGGTGAGGGGACCGTGAGGGGAATGTGGGGAGACCGTGAGGGGATCGAGGTGAGGGAGCCGTGGGGGGAAAGTGAGGGGAACGTGAGGGGATCGAGGTGAGGGAACCGTGAGGGAGCCATGAGGGGATCGTGAGGGGATCGAGGTGAGGGAACGTGGGGGGAAAGTGAGGGGAACGTGAGGGGATCGAGGTGAGGGCACCATGAGGTCAGCACGGGGTGGGAACCGTGGAGGGATCGTGAGGGGATCGTGAGAAGAACGTGAGGCGAGCGAGGTGAGAAAACCGAGAGGGGAAGGTGAGGGGAAGGCGAGGGGAAGGTGGGGGGATCGAGGTGAGGGGGTCGTGAGGGGAATGTGAGGTGGGGACCATGAGGGAACCGTGAGGGGAGTGTGTGGGGATCCTGAGGGGATCCTGAGGGGATCCTGAGGGGATCCAGGTGAGGGGGGTCTGAGTTGAGGGAGGGTCCTGGTGGTCAGGACAGGTAAGGGGGGGGGTCTGTGGGGGATCCAGGTGTGTGTGTGGGGGCTGTAAGGGGGATCCAGGGGGATCCAGGTGTGCAGGGGAGGCTGTAAGGGGGATCCAGGTGGGTCCAGGTGTGCAGGGGGAGGGCTGTAAGGGGGATCCAGGGGGATCCAGAGGGATCCAGGTGTGCAGGGGGGGGGGTCTGTGACTGTCCAGGTGTGCATGGGGGGGGGGTCTGTGAGGAACCTCAGATGTGCAGGGGGGGCTGTAGGGGGATCCAGGTGTACCCAGGTGTGCAGGGGCTCCAGGTGTACCCAGGTGTACCCAGGTGTGCAGGTGTACCCAGGTGTGCAGGGGCTCCAGGTGTACCCAGGTGTACCCAGGTGTACCCAGGTGTGCAGGGGCTCCAGGTGTACCCAGGTGTGCAGGTGTACCCAGGTGTGCAGGGGCTCCAGGTGTACCCAGGTGTACCCAGGTGTGCAGGGGGGGCTGTAGGTGTACCCAGGTGTACCCAAGTGTATCCAGGTGTGCAGGGGCTCCAGGTGTACCCAGGTGTGCAGGGGGGGCTGTAGGGGGCTCCAGGTGTACCCAGGTGTACCCAGGTGTGCAGGGGGGGCTCCATGTGCAGGAGCAGCCCCGAGCTGGGGGCTGGGCAGGGCAGGGGCTGCACGGGGAACTCTTGGAGCAGCTTTGGGATCTTCCTGAACCTCTGGAGAAACTTTGGGATCATCCTGGACTCCTGGAGCAGCTTTGGGATCATCCTGGAGCAGATTTGGGATCATCCTGGACCTCTGGAGGAGCTTTGGGATCATCCCCAGAACGTTTGGGGCAGCTTTGGGATCATCCTGGACTCCTGGAGCAGCTTTGGGATCATCCTGGACTCCTGGAGCAACTTTGGGATCATCCTGGGCTCCTGGAGCAACTTTGGGATCATCCTGGACTCCTGGAGCAGCTTTGGGATCATCCTGGACTCCTGGAGCAGCTTTGGGATCATCCTGGGCTCCTGGAGCAACTTTGGGATCATCCTGGACTCCTGGAGCAACTTTGGGATCATCCTGGAGCAGATTTGGGATCATCCTGGACCTCTGGAGGAGCTTTGGGATCATCCCCAGAACGTTTGGGGCAGCTTTGGGATCATCCTGGACTCCTGGAGCAACTTTGGGATCATCCTGGATTCCTGGAGCAACTTTGGGATTATCCAGAACCTCTGGAGCAGCTTTGGATCATCCTGGAGCAGCTTTGGGATCATCTGAGCAGCTCTGGAGCAGCTTTGGGGTTATCCAGGACCTCTTGGATCACCTTTGGGATCATCCTGGACTCCTGGATCACCTTTGGGATCATAGAGACCCTCTGGAGCAGCTTTGGGATCATCCAGGATCTTTGCATCACCTTTGGGATCATCCCAGACCTCCTGGATCATCTTTGGGATCATCCCCAGAGCCTCTGGGGCAGCTTTGGGATCATCCTGGATCATTTTTGGATCATCCAGGATCTTTGGGATCACCTTTGGGATCTCCTGGATAATTTTTTGGACCATCCAGGATCTCCTGGATCATTTTGGGGATCATCCAGGATCTTTGGGATCACCTTTGGGATCTCCTGGCTTATTTTTGGGATCATTTTTGGGATCTCCTGGCTCATTTTTGGGACCCCCCAGGATCTTTGGGATCATTTTTGGGCTCACCCCGACCCTTTTGGAGCAGCAGCGACCCCAGACCCGACCAATCCCAAATCCCCAAATCCCAAATCCCTCGGTGCAGGAATTTTGGGATTGTTGGAGCAGCCCAGGGAGAAACTGACCCCAAAATGGGGGAAAAAACACTTTTTTGGGAATAACACTTTTTTGGGGAAAAAAATCAGTTTTTTTGGGAAAACAACCACTTTTTTGGGAAAAAAGCCACTTTTTTTTGGAAAAAAACCCACTTTTTTTTTGGAAAAAAGCCACTTTTTGGGGAAAAAAGTCACTTTTGGGCTCATCAAGGACTCAGAGGAGCTTCCAGGATTATTTGGGATCGTGTTTGGGGCTTCCCTCCTCCTGTCCTGGAATGGGAGAAAAAAAAACCTCAAGGAAAAACCGTGGGGAGAAGGAGAAAAAACTCCCGGAAAATAAAAATAAACCAAGGAAAAAAAAAAAAAAATCTCCAGGACCTTGGGAATGCGGCCGTGAGCTGGAGGAGGAGGAGAATTCCAGGAGAATTCCGGGAGAATTCTGGGAAAAACACCAGGAAAAAAAAACCTGGAATGTGTGGGATCCTCAGGGTGAGCTGGAGGAGGAGAAAATCCCAATTCCTGCTTTTTATTCCTGGGAAAATCCCAATTCCTGCTTTTTATTCCTGGAAAATCCCAATTCCTGCTTTTTATTCCTGGGAAAATCCCAACTCCTGCTTTTTATTCCTGGGAAAATCCCAATTCCTGCTTTTTTCTCCTGGTTTAGGAGTGGAAAAAAACCCAAAAAAAGGAATTTGGAGCTGTTCCCATGGGATTATCCCAGAAAAAAAAGGGATTTTTTTTTTTGAAAAATAAAAATTCCATAAATCCCCAGCCGGGCTGAGTCAAAGGAGGCGTTTCCAGTTGGAATTTTTATTTTTCCCTTGGGATTTTCCTGGGAAAAATCAGGAAAACCGGGTGGGTTTGGTTTGTGGGGCTGTGCTGAGCATTCCAGAGCGGGAATGTTGTGGGGAAAATGGGGAAAACTGCTGGAAAACCGCTGGAAAACTGCTGGAAAACCGATGGAAAACTGGGAAGATCTTTGGAAAACCGCTGGAAAATTGGGAAAGTCTTTGGAAAAACGGGAAAATCTTTGGAAAACTGGGAAAATGTTTGGAAAATCACTGGAAAATCTTTGGAAAATCTTTGGAAAATCAGGAAAATCTTTGGAAAACTGCTGGAAAATCTCTGGAAAACCGGGAAAATTTTGGAAAATTGCTGGAAAATCTTTGGAAAACCGCTGGAAAACAGCTGGAAAATTGGGAAAATCTTTGGAAAATCAGGAAAATCTTTGGAAAAATGGGAAAATCTTTGAAAAATCTTTGGAAAATCTTTGGAAAATCGGGAAAATCTTTCGAAAATTGCTGGAAAATCTTTGGAAATTCTCTGGAAAATCAGGAAAAGCAGCAGCCTGGGCAGTTTTTTTTTTCCTGCAGGGCACAAAAAAATCCCAAATCCTCTCAATCCCCAATTTTTTGGAGCCTCCCAGGGTGGGAATTTCCCCCTTTTTCGTGCCCACCTCCGGGGTTTTGCATTTTGATCGCCCCGAATTCCAAAATTTTTTGGGATTTTTTGGGATTGGGGCGGGGGAAGGGTTTGGGGAATGCCTGGAATTGGGAAAAAAAAAAATTCCTTGTTTGGGATTTTGGGGTTTAGGGGGGGTTGGGAAGGGGGAAAAGCTGGATTGGGGGAGGGGATCCCAAAATCCCAGAGGGGTTTGGGGTCTGGGGGGTTTGGGATCCAGAGGGATTTGGGATCCAAAGGGATTTGGGATCAGGAGAGGTTTGGGATGTGGAGGGATTTGGGATGTGGAGGGATTTGGGATCCAAAAGGGATTTGGGGTATGGGGGGGTTGGGATCCAAAAGGGATTTGGGATCCAGGGGGAGTTGGGATCCAAAGGGATTTGGGATCTGGAGGATTTTGCTCCAGGTTTGGGATTTGCTCTGGATTTGGGATTTGCTCTGGATTTGGGATTTGCTCTGGATTTGGGATTTGCTCCAGGTTTGGGATTTGCTCCAGGTTTGGGATTTGCTCTGGATTTGGGATGTGCTCCAGGTTTGGGATTTGCTCCGGGTTTGGGATTTTCTCTGGGTTTGAAGTTTGGGATTTGTTCCAGGTTTGGGATTTGCTCCAGGTTTTGGGATTTTCCCCAGGTTTGGGATTTTGTCCTAGTTTGGGATTTAGGATTTTCTTCGGATTTAGGATTTGCTCCGGGTTTGGGATTTGCTCCAGATTTGGGATTTTCTCTGGGTTTGGGATTTTCTCTGCTTTTGGGATTTAGGATTTTTCTCCAGATTTAGGATCTGGTCTGGCTTAGGGATTTTCTCTGTGTTTGGATTTAGGATTTGCTCTGGGCTTGGGATTTGGGATTTTTCTCTGGATTTAGGGATTGCTCTTGGTTTGGGATTTAGGATTTGCTCCAGATTTAGAATTTGCTCCAGATTTAGGATTTTGTCTGGATTTGGGATTTTCTGGGGATTCACGCTTTGCTCCAGGTCTGGGATCTGCGGGCTCTGGCCCCTCTCCTTCCCATTCCCAGTCCCATTCCCAGTCCCATTCCCATTATCCTGTTATCCCATTATCCATTATCCCGTTACCATTCCATTCACATCCCATTCCCATTATCCCATTCCCATTCCCATTCCCATTATCCCATTCCCATTATCCCATTCCCATTATCCCATTCCCATTCCCATTTCCATTATCCCATTCCCATTATCCCATTCCCATTCTCCCATTATCCCATTCTCTCCCATTATCCCATTCTCCCATTATCCCATTCTCCCATTCCCATTCTCCCATTCCCATTATCCCATCCATTCCCATTCTCCCATTATCCCATTCTCCCATTATCCCATTCTCCCATTCCCATTATCCCATTCCCATTATCCCATTCCCATTATCCCATTCCCATTCCCATTCCCTCTCGTTCCCATCCCCACCCTCCCTGCAGTTTTTGGCTCTTCCTTCTCCTCCCTCGGGGAAATTCAGTTCCCGGCTTTTCCACAATTCCCGACTTTTCAGAGCCGACAATTCCCAGCTTTTCCACAATTCCCGATTTTTCAGAGCCGACAATTCCCGGCTTTTCCACAATTCCCGGTTTTTGGAGCCAACAATTCCCGGCTTTTTTTACAATTCCCAGCTTTTCCACAGTTCCCAGCTTTTCCACAATTCCCAGCTTTTCCCCAATTCCTGCCTTTTCCTCCCCTCCCGATTTTCCCCGCCCTGCTCAGGACCCGCCTTTGTTTCTCTGGAATTGTTTCAATTCCCACTTTTTAGGGCAGGAAAAGGCGATTTTGGGATTTTATTTCTCCTGGAATTGTTTTAGTTCCCACTTTTTAGGGCAGGAAAAGGCGATTTTGGGATTTTATTTCTCCTGGAATTGTTTCAATTCCCAGTTTTTCGGACACGTTTGGGTTCAAATGTTTATTTTTTTTTAATGCTATAATTTTATTGTTGTGTTTTTATATATTGAGTTAACAGAGCAGAAATAACGTTCAAAGTTCTGTTTTTCAGCTTTTTTGAAATTTAAATTCTCTAATTATGAGAAGTTAATTTAGTTTGATTCTTAATTTAATACCTTGGTTTAATATTGTAAATTAAAAAAAAATAATCATATAAAATTATTTAAATTAATGAAGGAGAAGAAATATTAATTTATATTCTGAACTTTTATTGTTGTGGAATTTCTCTAAAGCTTTTGGGAAATGAACCTGAATCCATTTATTTTAACTCCATTAAATTTCTCTAGAACTTTTGCAGAAATGAATCTAACTCTGTTTATTTAAATTCTGTGGAATTTCTCTGAAGCTTTTGGAGAAATGAATCTGATTCCATTTATTTTAATTCCATGGAATTTCTCTAAAATTTTTCCAGGAATGAGTTTGAATCCATTTATTTAAATTCCATGGAAATTCTCTAAAGCTTTTGAAGAAATGAGTTGAGCCAATTTATTTTAGTTCCATGGAATTTCTCTAAAACTTTTGAAGAAATGAATCTGAATCCATTTATTTTAATTCCATTAAATTTCTCTAAAGCTCTTGCAGAAACGAACCTGAATCTGTTTCTTTAAATTCCATGGAATTTCTGTGAAACTTTTGCAGAAACGAACGTGACTCCCTTTATTTTAAACCCCCACTCCTTTATATCCATCTTTGACAGATTACTGTGACCAGCCCCCCATTTTTTCACTGGCATTGCTCAGCCCCGAGGAACACTCAGAGAAATCTCTGCCCCAGTCAGGATTTCAACCCCGGCCGTCGTTACCGACCCCTCCGTGTCCCACCCCGAAGGGAATTTCACCATTTCCACCAGGAGAATCCCAGCCTGGGCAGCTGAGACCCCTCGACCCGGGGAACCAAGCAGCATTTCCCGCCTGCAGCTCCCGCGCCTCCTCCTTCTCCTGACCCGTGCCCTTTCCCCGCGCAGGTCGGGCCCCGGCAGCGCGGGCGCCATGGAGAGCGGCGCCGCCGGCTGCCGCCGCCCCGCCGGCGGGCCCTGCTGCTGCCCCCCGAGCCCCAGCCCTGCCCCGCCCGGGAGAGCCCCGCGACGCCGAAACGCCCCCGGAGCCGCGGCCGGAGCCGCCGCAGGACGAGGAGGACGACGAGGAGGACGAGGAGGAGGAGGAGAGGAGGCAGCGTTCTACGGCGCCGGCAGGGCGGGCAGGAGCCCGCTTCTTCTGCGCCAGCGCCCGCCACGAGCCCGGCTGGCCCTGGAGCGCACCACGAGGCGGTGAGCGCGGCGGCCGCCGGAGGGTGGGTGGGTCTGCTGGTTGGGTGGGTCTGCTGGTTGGTGGGTCTTCTGGCTGGTGGGTCGCTGGTGGGTTGGGTCTGCGGTTGGGTTGGTTCGTTGGTTGGGTGGGGTCTGCTGGTTGGGTCTGGTGGTTGGGGTGGTCGTTGTTGGGTGGGGTCTGCTGGTTGGTGGGGTCTGCTGTTGGGTTGGGTCTGCTGGTTGGGTCTGGGGTGGGTTGGTCCTGGTGGTTGGTGGTCCTGGTGGTTGGGTTGGTTCGTTGGTTGGGTTGGGTCTGCTGGTTGGGTCTGGTGGTTGGGTGGTCCTGGTGGTTGGGTTGGGTCTGTGGTTGGGTCTGGTGGTTGGGTTGGTCCTGGTGGTTGGGTTGGTCCTGGTGGTTGGGTTGGTTCGTTGGTTGGTGGTTGGGTCTGGTGGTTGGGTTGGTCCTGGTGGTTGGGTTGGGTCTGGTGGTTGGGTCTGGTGGTTGGGTTGGTCCTGGTGGTTGGGTTGGTCCTGGTGGTTGGGTTGGGTCTGGTGGTTGGGTTGGGTCTGCTGGTTGGTGTGTCTTGGGCTGGGTTGGGTTGGGTTTCTGGTGGTTGGGTCTGGTGGTTGGGTTGGTCCTGGTGGTTGGGTTGGTCTGGTGGTTGGTGTTGGTTGTTGGTTGGGTTGGGTCTGCTGGTTGGGTCTGGTTGGTTTGTGGTTGGTCCTGGTGGTTGGGTTGGTCCTGGTGGTTGGGTTGGTTCGTTGGTTGGGTTGGGTCTGCTGGTTGGGTCTGGTGGTTGGGTTGGTCCTGGTGGTTGGGTTGGTCTGGTGGTTGGGTTGGTCTGCGTGGTTGGGTGGGTCTGCTGGTTGGTGTGGTGGTTGCTGGTTGGGTTGGTTCTGTGGTTGGGTTGGTCTGCTGGTTGGGTGGGTCTGCTGGTTGGGTGGGGTCTGCTGGTTGGGTTGGTTCGTTGGTTGGGTTGGTCCTGCTGGTTGGGTGGGGTCTGCTGGTTGGGTGGGGTCTGCTGGTTGGGTTGGTTCGTTGGTTGGTTGGTCCTGCTGGTTGGGTGGGGTCTGCTGGTTGGGTTGGGTTGCTGGTTGGTTGGGTTGGGTCTGCTGGTTTGGGTGGGTTCATGGTTGGTTGGTTCCATTGGTTGGTTTCCATCTGGTCGGGTTGGTTGGTCATTGGTTGGGTTGGTTCCATCGGTGGTTGGTTCCATCGGTCGGGTTGGTTCCATTGGTCGGGTTGGTTCCATTGGTCGGGTTGGTTCCATCGGTCGGGTTGGTTCCATTGGTCGGGTTGGTTCCATTGGTTGGGTTGGTTCCATCGGTCGGGTTGGTTCCATCGGTGGGTTGGTTCCATGTCGGGTTGGTTCATCGGTCGGTTGGTTCCATCGGTCGGGTTGGTTCCATCGGTCGGTTGGTTCATCGGTCGGTTGTTCCATCGGTCGGGTTGGTTCCATCGGTCGGGTTGGTTCCATCGGTCGGGTTGGTTCCATCGGTCGGGTTGGTTCCATCGGTCGGGTTGGTTCATGGTGGTTGGTCGGTCTGGTCGTCCGGTGGTCAGTTCCATTGTTGATTCCATTGGTTTGCTTGGTTCCATCGGTTGGGTCAGTCGGTTCTGGCAGTTGGTTCCTTCAGTTGGTTCTGTTGGTTGGGTTGGTTCCGGTGGTTTGGTTGGTTTGGTCGGTTGGTTTGGTTGCTTGTTTGGGTTGGTTGGGTTGGTTGGGTTGGTTGGTTGGTTTGGTCAGTTGGTTGGGTTGGTTGGTTCCAGTGGTTCGGTTGTTGGGTTGGTTGGGTTGGTTGGGTTGGTTGGGTTGGTTGGGTTGGTTTGGTTGGGTTGGTTGGTTGGGTTGGTCGGGTTGGTTGATCCCATTGGTTCCGTCAGTTCCACTGGTCCCGTCAGTTCCATTCGCTTGGTCAGTTCCCTTGGTCCCATCGGTTCCACTGATCCCATCGGTTCCCTTGGTCCCATCGGTTCCCTTGGTCCCATCGCTTCCACTGATCCCATTGGTTCCCTTGGTCCCATCGCTTCCACTGATCCCATCGGTTCCACTGATCCCATCGGTTCCACTGATCCCATCGGTTCCCTTGGTCCCATCGGTTCCACTGATCCCATCAGTTCCACTGATCCCATCGGTTCCACTGATCCCATTGGTTCCCTTGGTCCCATCGCTTCCACTGATCCCATCGCTTCCACTGATCCCATCGGTTCCACTGATCCCATCGCTTCCACTGATCCCATCGGTTCCACTGATCCATCGGTTCCCTTGGTCCCATCGGTTCCACTGATCCCATCAGTTCCACTGATCCCATCGGTTCCACTGATCCCATCGGTTCCACCCATCCCATCGGTTCCCTTGGTCCCATCGCTTCCACTGATCCCATCGGTTCCACTGATCCCATTGGTTCCACTGATCCCATCGGTTCCCTTGGTCCCATCGGTTCCACTGATCCCATCGGTTCCACTGATCCCATCGGTTCCACTGATCCCATTGGTTCCCTTGGTCCCATCGCTTCCACTGATCCCATCGCTTCCACTGATCCCATCGGTTCCACTGATCCCATCGGTTCCACTGATCCCATCGGTTCCACTGATCCCATTGGTTCCCTTGGTCCCATCGCTTCCACTGATCCCATCGGTTCCACTGATCCCATCGGTTCCCTTGGTCCCATCGGTTCCACTGATCCCATCGGTTCCACTGATCCCATCGGTTCCCTTGGTCCCATCGGTTCCACTGATCCCATCAGTTCCACTGATCCCATCGGTTCCACTGATCCCATCGGTTCCACCCATCCCATCGGTTCCCTTGGTCCCATCGCTTCCACTGATCCCATCGGTTCCACTGATCCCATTGGTTCCACTGATCCCATCGGTTCCCTTGGTCCCATCGGTTCCACTGATCCCATCGGTTCCACTGATCCCATCGGTTCCACTGATCCCATTGGTTCCCTTGGTCCCATCGGTTCCACTGATCCCATCGGTTCCACTCATCCCATCGGTTCCACTGATCCCTTCGGTTCCACTGATCCCATCGGTTCCACTGATCCCTTCGGTTCCACTGATCCCATCGGTTCCCTTGGTCCCATCGGTTCCACTGATCCCATCGGTTCCCTTGGTCCCATCGGTTCCACTGATCCCATCGGTTCCACTGATCCCTTCGGTTCCACTGATCCCTATCGGTTCCACTGATCCCATCGGTTCCCTTGGTCCCATCGGTTCCACTCATCCCATCGGTTCCACCATCCCATCGGTTCCACTGATCCCATCGGTTCCGTCTGTTCCGTTCATTGTACCCGTGGTGGCCCCGGGCTGCTTTGTGCTGGCTTGCTTGTTTTGGTGACATTGTTGGCTCTCTTGGTGTTTGTTCTCTTGATGTTTATTCTCCTGGTGTTGCCTCTCTTGGTGCTGGTTCTTCTGGTGTTGGCTCTCCTGGTGTTGGCTCTCCTGGTGCTCTCCTGGTGTTGGCTCTGCTGGTGTTCTCCTGGTGTTGGCTCTCTTGGTGTTGGTTCTCTTGGTGTTGGCTCTCTTGGTGTTCTCCTGCTGTTGGCTCTGCTGGTGTTGTTCTCTTGGTGTTGGCTCTCTTGGTGTTCTCCTGCTGTTGGCTCTCTTGGTGTTCTCCTGCTGTTGGCTCTGCTGGTGTTGGTTCTCTTGGTGTTGGCTCTCTTGGTGTTCTCCTGCTGTTGGCTCTCTTGGTGTTCTCCTGCTGTTGGCTCTCTTGGTGTTCTCCTGCTGTTGGCTCTCTTGGTGTTTGTTCTGCTGGTGACTCTCCTGGTGATGGTGTTGGCCCTCTCGGGGTTTGTTCTGCTGGTGACTCTCCTGGTGACGATGTTGGGTCTCAGAGTTGGTGGTGGCTCTCTCGGTGCTGGTTCTCCTGGTGTTGACCCTTTTGGTGATGGTGTTGGCTCTCTCAGAGATGCTGTTGGCTCTCCTGGTGTTTGTTCTCTTGGTGTTTGTTCTCCTGGTGTTGGTTCTCCTGGTGTTGGTTTCTCCTGGTGTTCTCCTGCTGTTGGCTCTCTTGGTGTTCTCCTGCTGTTGGCTCTCTTGGTGTTCTCCTGCTGTTGGCTCTCTTGGTTCTGATTCTCTCTTGACGTTTTTTGGTTTTTATTTGGGGTGAAATGGTCTCGTTCTCATGGGGTGGCTCCTCCCACGAGGTTCTCCCATCCCAGAACCCAAACCTTGTTTGGATTTTGGGATTCCAGAGTGCTCCAGGGGTCTCCAAACCCTCATTTAATTGGGAACCATCCCAGGTTTGGGGTTTTTTTGGGTTTATTTGGGGTGAGATGGCCTCGTTCTCATGGGGTGGCTCCTCCCACGAGGTTCTCCCATCCCAGAACCCAAACCTTGTTTGGATTTTGGGATCCCAGAGCGCTCCAGGCCCTCCTGGAGCACCTCCCGAGGCTCTCTGCCAGCTCCTGCCTTTGTTCAGGGCTGCCAGGAGAAATCCCAAACCCCCAAACCCCGGGATGACCCCAAACCCTTCCCTGGGGCCCCTCTGCCAGCCCCGGGCCCCCATCCCAGGAATCTCCCCACACTGGGGAACTGGGGCTGTGCCAGGGAAAGCTGCACTGGCAGGGAAATAACGGGAGCGGGGCTGGAAACCCCAAATGGGCTCGAAAAACCCCAAAAAGGCTCAGGAATACCCCAAAAAGGCTCAGAAATACCCCAAAAAGGCATGGGAAAACCCCAAAAAGGCATGGGAACTATCCCAGGAGGTCATGGAAAACCCTAAAGTGGCACGGGAAAAACCCTAAAGTGGCACAGGAAAAATATCCAGATTAGCACAGGAAAAATCCTAAATGGGCACAGAAAAAACCCCAAACTGGCATGGGAAAAACCCCAAATGGGCATGGGAAAATATCCCAAACTGGCATGGGAAAAACCCCAAACTGGCATGGGAAAAAACCCAAATGGGCATGGAAAATATCCAAAACTGGCATGGGAAAAACCCCAAGTGGGCATGGAAAATATCCCAAACTGGCATGGGAAAAAATCCAGATTGGCACAGGAAAAACCCCAAATGGGCACAGGAAAAAAACCCCAAATGGGCACAGGAAAAACCCTGAAGTGGATTGGGAAAAAATCCAGATTGGCACAGGAAAAACCCCAAAGTGTCACAGGAAAAAAAACCAAACTGGCACAGAAAAAAACCCCAAACTGGCACAAAAAATACCCCAAACTCAGATTTTTTGGTGTCGGGAGCTTTTCCCAAATCTTTTCAGGGTCGGGGAACTTTTCCCAAATCTTTTTGGGGTCAGGAACTCTTCCCATATCTTTTTAGGGTGAGGAACTCTTCCCAA
The DNA here is from genome assembly GCA_032173965.1 of Sitta carolinensis. Lineage (NCBI taxonomy): Eukaryota > Metazoa > Chordata > Aves > Passeriformes > Sittidae > Sitta > Sitta carolinensis. The sequence goes on from JAVUNC010000015.1 coordinate 925,935, forward strand.
ATCTTTTCAGGGTTGGGGAACTTTTCCCAAATCTTTTTGGGGTCAGGAACTCTTCCCAAAACCTTTTAGGGTTTTTCCCAAATCGGGTTTTTTGGCTTCGTTATCCCAAAATTCGGGCTGGGCAGGACTCGTAGCCGCTGCTGTGCCCGTCCTAAAAATCAAATCCCAAATCCCCAAATCCCCAAATCCCAAATCTCCTGCCCAGCCCAGAACGGGGCCACGGCTTAAAAATAAACCTGGGGGAAATGCCAGGAGAGGTTTGGGATTTCCCAAAGTAGGTCAGGGTGGGATCGGGGATTTGGGGTTTTCCAAAGTGGAGCAGCTCAGGGCAGCCCAAAGGCGAGGTTTGACCCTAAAATCCTGGAGTTGGGGCCCTGAAATCCTGGATTTTGGGCTGTAATATCCTGGATTTTGGGCTGTAATTCCTGGATTTAGGGTCATAAAATCACAAATTTTGGGCTGTAAAATCCTGGATTTAGGGCTGTAAAATTGTGGGGTTGGGCTATAAAATCCCATACTTAGGGCCATAAAATCCCAGATTTTGGGATCATGTCCTGTGGTTTGGGATTGTGACCCAGAGTTTGGTATCCTGTCCTACAGTTTGGGATCATGTCCTGGAGTTTGGGATTATGTCCTGAAATCCAGGATCATTCCTGGAGTTTGGATCCATCCAGATTGGGATCATGCCCGAATTTGGGATCCTGTCCTGAATCGATCATCCCTGCAGGTTGGGATCATGACCTGGAGTTTGGGATCCTTTCCTGGCTATGGGAATCTGTCCTGGGTTGGGATTTGTCCTGGAGTTTGGGATCTTGTTCTGGATTTGGGATTCTGTCCTGCAGTTTGGGATCACATCCCAGGTTTGGGATCGTGTTTGGAGTTTGGGATCGTTGTTCCGGAGTTTGGGATCCTGTCCTGAGTTTGGGATCGTGTCTTGGAGTTTGGGATCGTGTTTGGAGTTTGGGATCCTGTCCCAGAGTTTGGGATCATGTCCCAGAATTTGGGATTCTGCCCTTGCAGTTTGGGATCCTGTCCCAGATTTGGGATCGTGTCCTGGAGTTTGGGATTCTTGTCCTGCAAGTTTGGGATCCTGTCCCAGAATTTGGGATCGTGTCCTGGAGTTTGGGATCCTGTCCTGGAGTTTGGGATCGTGTCTTGGAGTTTGGGATCGTGTCCTGGAGTTTGGGATCCTGTCCCAGAGTTTGGGATCGTGTCCCAGAATTTGGGATTCTGTCCCAGAGTTTGGGATCACATCCCAGAGTTTGGGATCGTGTCTTGGAGTTTGGGATCGTGTCTTGGAGTTTGGGATACGTGTCCTGGAGTTTGGGATCGTGTCCTGGAGTTTGGGATCGTGTCTTGGAGTTTGGGATCGTGTCTTGGAGTTTGGGATCCTGTCCCAGAATTTGGGATTCTGTCCTGCAGTTTGGGATCCTGTCCCAGAGTTTGGGATCGTGTCCCAGATTTTGGGATCGTGTCCTGGAGTTTGGGATCGTGTCTTGGAGTTGGGATCCTGTCCCAGAGTTTGGGATCCTGTCCCAGAATTTGGGATCGTGTCTTGGAGTTTGGGATCGTGTCTTGGAGTTTGGGATCCTGTCCTGGAGTTTGGGATCGTGTCCTGGAGTTTGGGATCGTGTCCTGGAGTTTGGGATCACATCCCAGAGTTTGGGATCGTGTCTTGGAGTTTGGGATCCTGCCCAGAATTTGGGATCGTGTCCTGCTGTCTGTGCCCTGGAGCACCCGGGAAATCCCTCGGGAAATCCCCCAGGATTTTTTGGGAAATCCCCCGGGAAATCCCCCAGGGAAATCCCCCAGGAAATCCCCCAGGAAATCCCCCAGGAAATCCTCCGGGATTTTTTTGGGAAATCCCCTGGGAAATCCCTCGGGACCCTCCGGGGGCGCTGCATGTGCCGGGTTCAGCTCCCGCTGTCGCTGCCAAGGCAAAAATTCCTGGTGGGAATCGGAATCCAAATCCTCCAAATCCTCCAAATCCTCCAAGTCCTCCCTGTCCGACTCCCACATCCCTCAGTTTTTGGGACAAACCCTCATTTTTTTTTGGATTTTCGCCTCCTTAGTGCTGCTGGAACCTTTTCCAGGATTTTTCCCAGGATTTTCCCAGGATTTTTCCCAGGATTTTTCCCAGGATTTTCCCAGGATTTTCCCCAGGATTTTCCCAGGATTTTTCCCAGGATTTTCCCAGCTTTTCCTCCTCCTCTGCCACCGTTCCCCCGCCAGCCGCAGGTGCCAAACCACGGCCGGATTTTTCTTTTTTTTTTTTTTCCCTTTCTGAGCATTCCAGGGATTTTTCACTTGTTTTTTTCCCTTCCCTGTCACTGACTCAGCTCCCACGTGATCCCCGAGCCCTCCAGATTCCCGGGATTCCCCTGGAATTTCAGCCACCCCTCCCCCTCCTTTTCCCTTCCCCTCAACTTCCCCAAACTTTTTCTCCGGAACGTTCCCGGAACCTCGCCTTGGCACATTCTTCTTCCTGGCGCCATTCCAGCCCCGTGGAATCTCTCCAGGGATGTTTCTCCTCCTCCACCTGCACCAGGGGCCATCCCAAATTTCCCTGGGCTCCTTTCCCAATTCTGCTCCCGGGCCTGGCCCCAGCCTGGGCCTCTTTTCTTGGAAAAGCAGCGGAGCAGCCCTCCCGCCCGGGGGAGCCGGGAAAAGTTTGGGGAGTTTGAACTCATCAGAGTTTTGGGGTCGTTTCGGGGGAATTCGTGGCCCCAGGGAGATGCCAGGAATGTCCCTGGATCCCACCCGGGCTGGATTTGGGATTTTTGCAGCCCCTGGCGAGGGCTGGGATTGGGAACCTCCTCCCTTTTTCCGTGGATTTCCTCCCAAACCGGCGCTCGGGAGCGGCAGGGATCGGCGCAGGGGCGTTCCAGGGATCTGGTCTGGGATCAGTCCTGTGGTGTCACTGGATCTCCTGTGGATCTGCTCCCCTGGGGACATTCCAGGGAGGATTTGGGATCAGTCCTGTGGTGTCGCCAGATCTCCCGAGGATCTGCTCCCATTGGGACATTCCAGAGAGGATTTGGGGTTGATCCCAGAAGAGATTGGGCATTCCAGAGGATGAGGATTTGGGATCAGTCCTGTGGTGTCACCGGATCTCCTGTGGATCTGCTCCCATTGGGACATTCTGGGATTCATTTGGGATCAGTCCTGGGAGATTGGGACATTCCAGAGTGGATTTGGGATCGATCCCATAGGATTTGGACATTCCAGAGCGGATTTGGGATCCATCCCACGATCTCACCCGTGGATCCCCTCCCCTGGGACATTCCAGGACAATCCCCTGGATCCGGGTCCCTCCCAGCTCTCTCTGGGAATCCATTCAGGCTGCATTGGAGAGGGAAGAATTCCCACTTCCCCCTTTTTTCTTTGGGAATTTCCCTGTTTTTCTGCTTCTGTCATTTTGCCCACCCCGGTGCTCGGCTCAGCCCCGCCCTGGGTGCTCCTTGGACTCAAATTTGGGACCCTGGGATTGGATTGGGATTTGGGGCCGGGCTGGGATGTGGGGGAGGGAACTCCAGCGTTTTCCAGGGGGATTTTGGGGCAGGAACCTCCCAGTCTTGGGGCCTCTCTGGGTGAGCAGGTGAGGGTTGGGTTTGGGCTTGGAGGGCTCTTCCAAACCCATAACCTGGGTGATTCCATGGCTGGAGTTTTCCAGCGTGGGAAATTTTCCATCCCTGGTGCTGGGAACGACCCCAAATCTGCGCCGACCGTGGCGGGAAGCCCTGGGCTGGGCTTGGCTTGGATTGGGTTGGGTTTGGTTTGAGTTGGGTTTGGTTGAGCTGGGTTTGGATTGAGTTGGGTTTGGTTGGGTTGGGTTTGGTTGAGCTGGGTTTGGATTGAGTTGGGTTTGGTTGGGATGGATTGGGTTGGATTGGGTTGGACTTGGTTGGGTTGGGTTGGGTTTGGTTTGGTTGAGTTGGGTTGGGTTTGGTTTGGTTTGGATGGATTGAGTTGGGTTTGGTTTGGTTTGGATGGATTGAATTGGATTTGGTTGGATTGATTTGGGTTTGGCTTAGTTGGGTTGGGTTTTGTTGGTTTGGTTTGGTTTGATTGGGTTTGGTTGAGTTGGGTTTGGATGGATTGAGTTGGGTTTGGTTTGCTTTGAGTTTGGTTTGGTTGAGTTTTGTTTTTTTTGGGTTTGGTTGAGTTGGGTTAGGTTGGGTTGAGTTGGGTTTGGTTGGATTGATTTGGGTTTGGTTGAGTTGGGTTGGTTTCGGTTGAGTTGGGTTTGGTTTGGTTTGGGTGGATTGAGTTGGGTTTGGTTGGATTGAGTTGGTTTCAGTTGAGTTGGGTTTGGTTTGGTTTGGTTGGATTGAGTTGGTTTTGGTTGAGTTGGGTTTGGTTTGGTTTGAGTTTGGTTTGGTTGAGTTTGGTTTGGTTGAGTTTGGTTTGTTTTTTTTGGGTTTGGTTGCATTGAATTTGGTTAAGCTGGGTTAGGTTGGGTTGAGTTGGGTTGAGTTGGGTTTGGTTGGGTTTGGTTTGTTTTTTTTGGGTTTGGTTGAGCTGGGTTAAGTTGGGTTGAATTGGGTTGGTTTCGGTTGAGTTGGGTTTGGTGTGAGTTTGGTTTGGGTGGATTGAGTTGGGTTTGGTTGGATTGAGTTGGGTTTTGTTGAGTTGGGTTTGGTTTGGTTGGTTTGGTTTGGTTTGGTTTGGTTTGTGGTTTTTGGGTTTGGTTGAGCTGGGTTAAGTTGGGTTAAGTTGGGTTTGGTTGAGTTGGTTTCGGTTGGGTTGGGTTTGGTGTGAGTTTGGTTTGGGTGGATTGAGTTGGGTTTGGTTGGGTTGAGTTGGGTTTGGTTGGGTTTGGTTTGGTTTGGTTTGGGTTTGGTTGAGTTGGGTTTGGTTGGATTGAGTTGGGTTTGGTTGAGTTGGTTTCGGTTGGGTTGGGTTTGGTGTGAGTTTGGTTGGTTTGGGTAACGGGATCTCCCTGTAACCGGGATAACGGGATCTCCCTGGGGAGCTCTGGGAATGTTTGTCTTGGGAAACCCTGACCCTGTCCTGACCCCACTGACCCCCCTGACCCTGCTGACCCCCCTGACCCCATCCTGACCCCTGACCCCATCCTGACCCCTGACCCCATCCTGACCCCACTGACCCCATCCTGACCCCCTGACCCCATGACCCTGACCCCATCCTGACCCCTGACCCCATCCTGACCCCATCCGACTGACCCCATCCTGACCCCACTGCCTGACCCCATCCTGACCCCCTGACCCCATCCTGACCCCTGACCCCATCCTGACCCTGACCCCTGACCCCATCCTGACCCCTCTGACCCCATCCTGACCCCACTGACCCCATCCTGACCCCACTGACCCATCCTGACCCTGACCCCATCCTGACCCCACTGACCCACTGACCCCATCCTGACCCCACCTGACCCCATCCTGACCCCACTGACCCCATCCTGACCCCACTGACCCCATCCTGACCCACTGACCCCATCCTGACACCCCTGACCCCATCCTGACCCCCATCCTGACCCCTCCTGACCCCTCTGACCCCATCCTGACCCCATCCTGACCCCATCCTGACCCCCCTGACCCCATCTGACCCCTGACCCCATCCTGACCCCATCCTGACCCCTCCTGACCCCATCTGACCCTCTGACCCCATCCTGACCCCCTGACCCCATCTGACCCCCCTGACCCCATCCTGACCCCCTGACCCCATGCCTGACCCCCTGACCCCATCCTGACCCCACTGACCCCATCCTGACCCCACCTGACCCAGTGCTCGTGACCCCAGCCTGACCCGCCCTGTCCTGACCTCCCGGCCTGACCACCGCCACTGATCCCCTGGGAGCGCATCCAGACGCCCCAACCTCCCGGCCATCCGTCCCTGGGCCATCCCAGACCCCGCGCCATCCAGTCCACCGGGCTCATCCCAGGCCACCACGCGGGCCTCAGTCCCACCAGCCTCAGACGGCCATCCCAGACCCCCAGAGCCATCCCAGTCCAGCCTGGGACCATCCCAGACCCCCAGAGCCATCCCAGTCCGCCTGGGCCATCCCAGACCCCCAGAGCCATCCCAGTCCAGCCTGGGTCCATCCCAGACCCCCGAGCCATCCCAGTTCCCCCTGGGACCATCCCAGACCCCCAGAGCCATCCCATCCGCCTGGGACCATCCCAGTTCCCCCAGGACCATCCCAATTCCCCCTGGGACCATCCCAGTTCCCTGCCTGTCCCTGGACCATCCCAGTCCAGCCTGGGACCATCCCAGACCCCCAGAGCCATCCCAGTCCAGCCTGGGACCATCCCAGTTCCCCTGGGACCATCCCAGTTCAGCCTGGGACCATCCCAGTGCCCCCAGAGCCATCCCAATTCCCCCTGGGACCATCCCAGTTCCCCCTGGGACCATCCCAGTCCAGCCTGGGACCATCCCAGTTCCCTCTGGGACCATCCCAGTTCAGCCTGGGACCATCCAGTTCAGTCTGGGACCATCCCAGTCCGGCCTGGGACCATCCCAGTCCAGCCTGGGACCATCCCAGTTCATCCTGGGTCCATCCCAGACCCGCCAGAGCCATCCCAGTGCCCCTTGGATCCATCCCAGTCCCCCATGATCCATCCCAGTCCCCCTGGATCCATCCCAGTTTCCCCGGATCCATCCCAGTTGTGTTTCCCCACCACCCCATTTCTGACCCCCCCCCCTATTCCCTTCCAGCCCCTCTCCCGAGGAACCCCCGGCGTTCCCGCGGGCGCTCTTCCGCCCGGAGCTGCCGGACGTGGCCGTGGCCGTGTCCTGGGACGGACAAAGCACTTTAGAGAGACCCCCGGGCTCGCCCTTCCTGCTCAGGGCGCTGCGCCTCGGGCCCCGGCCGGACGAGGACGACGAGGAGGAGGAGGAGGAGGAGGAGAGCTGAGCCCCTCGGCAGCAGCGCCCCGCAGCCCCGTGCCGCCCCCAGACCCCGAATTCCCCGCCGAGCAGCCGAAGGCGCCGGAGCGGGGCCGCCGGGCCGTGCCCGGGCTGCAGTGGCTGCCGCGGACCCCCGGCACCCCCAGCCCCTCCTTCCAGGACCCCCCCGAGCATGGAGGCACCGCAGCATTCCACCCCGGCCAAAGCCCGGAGAGCTGCCGGCGCCCCGAGCCCGGCCCGGCCCAGCCGGGCGCCGCGGCCGAGTGGGCGCTGCCCAAGCTGGACGTGGTGGGCACGCAGTCGTGGACGGTGAACGCCGAGGCCTCGGTGGAGCGGCTGCTGCCGGCGGCGCCGGGCGGCTCCTGGGAGCCGCTGCGGCCGTACGTGTGCGGGGTGCTGCTGGAGGAGCCGGGCAAGGAGCGGCGGCAGGAGCAGCAGCAGCAGGAGCAGGAGGAGGAGGAGGAGGAGAAGCCCAGCGTGTTCACCTGCATCGAGTGCAGCATTTACTTCCGCCGCAAGGAGCACCTGCAGGAGCACGTGCTGCAGCACCGGCGCGGCGCCGAGCGCGACGCCGAGCCGGCGGCCGGGCAGCGGCGCCTGCGCTGCGGCGAGTGCGGCTGGGCCTTCGGCGAGCCGGCGGCGCTGGAGCGGCACAGGCGGCAGCACCAGGAATCCCGCGAGAAAATCATCGAGGAGATCCAGAAGCTCAACGAGTTCCCGGACGAGGGGCGCGAGGCGCGGCTCCAGTGCCCCAAGTGCGTCTTCGGCACCAACTCCTCCAAGATCTTCGTGCAGCACGCCAAGATGCACGTCAAGGAGAGGAAGGAGCACGCCTCCCGCGGCGCCGCGGCGACTTTCGGCGGCGGGGACGGCGGCGCCGGGCACGGCCTCTACCAAAGCTTCCCCGGGCCGGAGGCGGCCGGCGGCAAAGCCTGCGCGCTCTGCGGCTTCCCGGCGCCCAACGAGCAGGTGCTGAGGGAGCACCTGAGCTACGCCCACTCCCACCTGCCCTGGGCCAGCGAGAGCTTCGAGGAGGAGCCCAGCCAGCCCGGCACTAGCCGCGATTCCTACAGCCCCGCCCGGCCCGCCGCCGACTTCTTCGGCAAAGCCGAGCGGCTCTTCGCGGCGCCGGCCCGGGAGAGCTCGGCGCCGTACGAGCCCGGCCCGGCCGGCTTCGCCTCGGGCCACTCCCGGCTGGACAAGAGCACCGGGGCCACCCAGAGGGAGCAGCAGCAAGCCAGGAAGGCCCTGCCCTACCAAACCCTGGCCCCGGGCGCGTTCTCCTCGCCCAAACCCTTCCCGGCCTCGGCCCTGCAGCAGCTGAGGAAGAGAGCGGCCGGCCGGCGGCCGGAGGGCGACGGCGACCCGGAGGAGCCGCGGTGGCCGCCGGGCGAGGAGGAGATGGAGCTGGGCGAGGGCGGCGGCGGCTGCGCCGTGCCTCGGGCGGCCCTGGAGCTCAAGAGGAGCTTCGGGGCCACCCTGCGGGCGGCGGCGGTGGCCACGGCCGGGCAGCGGCAGCAGCTGCGCATGATGGTGCCCGTGGTGCTCCTGGAGGAGGTGGCCACCCACGCCAGGGCCACCAAGAGGCCGCGGGGCAAGCCCTGCAAGAAGAAGCTGCTGCCGGCCCGGATCTGCTGCTGGAGGAGCCGCTGCCTTTGGACGTTCTGCTGCTGGAGACGCCCCTGGAGGGGCCCCTGGAGCTGGAGGAGCTCCTGGGCTCCTCGGAGGCCACCATGCTGAAGAACGAGGAGAGGAAATGTCCCTACTGCCCCGACCGCTTCCACAACGGCATCGGGCTGGCCAACCACGTGCGGGGCCACCTGAACCGCGTGGGCGTCAGCTACAACGTGCGCCACTTCATCTCGGCCGAGGAGGTCAAGGCCATCGAGCAGAAGTTCTCCTTCCAGAAGAAGAAGAAGAAAGGTAGAGGGGAGAGAAACCGGCCCGGGGCGGTGGGCTGGGGGGGTCTAGGGGGGCTACGAGGCCACTGAGCACAGGTTGTGGTGGTCCTGGTGGCCACTAAACCTACCTGGAGGTCTGAGCTGGGGTCTGGTGGGGGCTATGAGGCCACTGAGCAGAGATCATGGTGGTCCTGGTGGCCACAAACCAGCCTAGAGGTCTGAGCTGGGGTCTGGGGGGGCTACGAGGCCACCAGGGGGTCTGGGGGGGCTACGAGGCCACTGAGCTGAGGTTGTGGTGGTCCTGGTGGCCACAAACCATCCTGGAGGTCTGAGCTGGGCTTTGGGGGGCTACAAGGCCACTGAGCAGAGATCATGGTGGTCCTGGTGGCCACGAACCCACCTGGAGCTCTGAGCAGAGCCCTCGGTGCCACCAGTGGCCACCTGTCCCTCCTGGCAGTGGCCAACTTGGACCCGGGCACCTTCAGCCTCATGCTGGAGATCTGGGGATCCTGGTGGGGATTTGGCATCCTGGTGGGGTTTTTGGGATCCTGATGGGGTTTTTGGGATCCTGGTGGGTTTTTGGCATCCTGGTGGGGTTTTTGGGATCCTGGTGGGGTTTTTGGCATCCTGGTGGGTTTTTGGGATCCTGGTGGGGTTTTTGGGATCCTGATGGGGTTTTTGGATCCTGGTGGGGTTTTTGGCATCCTGGTGGGGTTTTTGGGATCCTGATGGGGATTTGGCATTCTGGTGGGGTTTATTGGATTTTTTTTTGATCCTGTTGGGTTTTTGGGATCCTGGTGGGGTTTATTGGATTTGTTTTGGATCCTGGTGGGGTTTATTGGATTTTTTTTTGATCCTGTTGGGTTTTTGGGATCCTGGTGGGGTTTATTTGATTTGTTTTGGATCCTGGTGGGGTTTATTGGATTTTTTTTTGATCCTGTTGGGTTTTTGGGATCCTGGTGGGGTTTATTGGATTTGTTTTGGATCCTGGTGGGGTTTATTGGATTTTTTTTGGATTTTTTGGTATCTTGACACCCTCTCCCCCCGGCAGTGGCCAACTTCGACCCGGGCACCTTCAGCCTGATGCTGGAGATGTTTTGGGATCCTGGTGGTGTTTTTGGGATTTTTTTTGGATCTTGGTGGTGTTTTTTGGGATTCTGACACCCTCTCCCCCCGACAGTGGCCAACTTCGACCCGGGCACCTTCAGCCTGATGGAGGGGTAGATTTTTAGGATCCTAATGGGGTTTATTGGATGTTTTTGGGATCCTGGTGGTGTTTTTTGGTATCCTGACACCCTCTTCCCCCCCGTCAGTGGCCAACTTCGACCCGGGCACCTTCAGCCTGATGCTGGAGATGTTTTTGGGATCCTGGTTGGGTTTATTAGATTTTTTTTGAATCCTGGTGGGATTTATGGGATTTTTTTTTGGATTTTTTGGTATCCTGACACCCTCTCCCCCCCGGCAGTGGCCAACTTCGACCCGGGCACCTTCAGCCTGATGAGGGTAGATTTTTAGGATCCTAATGGGGTTTATTGGATGTTTTTTGGGATCCTGGTGGGTTTATTGGTTTTTTTTTGATCTGGTGGGGTTTTTGGGATCCTGTGGTGTTTTTTGGTATCCTGACACCCTCTCCCCCCCGGCAGTGGCCAACTTCGACCCGGGCACGTTCAGCCTGATGCTGGAGATGTTTTTGGGTTCCTAGTGGGGTTTTTTTGGATCCTGATGGGGTTTTTGGGATCCTGGTGAGGTTTATTGGATTTTTTGGGATTTTTTGGTATCCTGACACCCTCTCCCCCCCGGCAGTGGCCAACTTCGACCCGGGCACGTTCAGCCTGATGCTGGAGATGTTTTTCGGTTCCTAGTGGGGTTTTTTTGGATCCTGATGGGGTTTTTGGATCCTGGTGGGGTTTATTGGATTTTTTTGGGATTTTTTGGTATCCTGACACCCTCTCCCCCCGGCAGTGGCCAACTTCGACCCGGGCACGTTCAGCCTGATGCTGGAGTTCGCGAGGCCGAGCTTCGACACCGGTGGGAGGCTGTCGAGCCACGCCCCTCACCTGCGCGCTTCGGCTCACCACGGGAGCCCGTGTCCCCCACCAATCCTCGGACTGCTGGCAGGCCAGGGCACCGCGGCGGGGCTGTCCGGCCCCGAGCCCCGGAGCGCTCGGTCACACCCTACTGGGAGCACACCTGGCCCACCTATCCTCAGGAGCGTGGGCCCACGGTCACCTGGATCCTCACCTGGATCCTCACGGAGCTGGGATCCCCCACCTGATCCTGCGCGATCGCCCCGCTCGCCGCCGGGCTGGGCGGGCGATGGAGCCCTGCAGCCCTACGGGGATGGTGAGTGGGGAAAAAAGGGATTTGGGAATTCTGGGAGGGTTGGGATTTTGGGGGAGTTTTTTGGGGATTTTTTGAGGGTTTTTTTGGGGATTTTTTGGGGATTTTTTTGATTTTTGGAGGATTTTTTTTTTGGATTTTTGGGGATTTTTTTGAGGGTTTTCTCAGGTTTTTTTGGGGGTTTTTTGTGAATTTTTTTGGTTTTTGGGAATTTTTTATTTCTTGGGGTTTTTTAGGATTTTTTGAGTTTTTTTTTGGGGATTTTTCGGGATTTTTGGGATTTTTTTTTTTTTGAGGGTTTTTTTGGGGGTTTTTCAGGATTTTTTGGGATTTTTTTGGGAATATTTTTGTGAATTTTTGGGGGGTTTTGGGGATCTTTTAGGGATTTTTTGGGGGGATTTCTTTTTCTTTTTTTTTTTTTTGAGGGTTTTTTGGGGATTTTTTTTTTTTTTTTGTTTTATTGGGGATTTTTTTGGGATTTTTTTGAGGGTTTTTGGGTTTTTTGGGGGGATTTTATTGGGTTTTTTTTGAGATTTTAAAAAATTTTGGCGCCTTTTTTGGGATTTTTGGGGAATTTTTTTTGTTTTTTCAGGGGGGTTTGGAATAAATTTGGGATTTGGGAGGAGGAAGCCCCCCTGGATCCCCTTTGGGATTTGGGGGATTTGCTGTTGGAAATTCAGGAGATTTTAATTCCAAATCCCCAAAATCCGGGATATTCCAATCCCCAAATCCCCAAAATCTGGGATGTTTCCAATTCCCATCCCCATGTCCCCACTTTCTCCCCAAATTCCCCAATTTCCCCCCAAAATGCCCCAAATTTCCCCTTTTTCTCCCCATTTCCCCATAAAATTCCCCCAAATCCCCATTTTCCCCCATTTCCCTCCAAAATCCCCGTTTTCCCCCAAAGCCTCTAATTCCCATTTCCCCTAAATTCCCATTTTCCCCCCGATTTCCAGTTTCCCCCAATCCCCAAAATCCCCCAATCCCCATTTTCCCTCAAATTCCCAAATTCCCTCCCTCAATTCCCATTTTCCTAAAAAAACCCCAAATCCTTAAATTCCCGTTATTTTCCCCAAAATCCCCAAATTCCCCAAATTTCCCCAATCCCCATTCATTCCCTTCCAATTTCCCAAATCCCCAATTCCCATTTTCCCCATAAAATCCTCACATCCCATTTCTTCCCGATTCCCATATTTTTCCCCAATTCCCATTATTCCTCCCCATCCCTTCCCCTTCCCCAATTCCCATTTTCCCCATATTTCCCAATTCCCATTCCCATTTCCTCCCCCATTCCCATTTCCCATTCCCCTTTTCCCATTCCCCCATTCCCATTCTCCCCCATTCCCATTCCCCATTCCCCATTCCCACTCCATTTTCCCCATTCCCATTCCCATTTTCCCCATTCCCATTCCCATTATCCCATTTCCCCATCCCCATTCCCCATTCCCCATTCCCCATTCCCCATTCCCCCATTCCCATTCCCATTTCCCCATTCTCCCATCCCCATTCCCATTCCCCCATTTCCATTCCCCATTCCCATTCCCCCATTCCCATTCCCCATTCCCATTCTCCACCCATTCTCCCATCCCCATTCCCATTATCCCATTCCCATTCCATCCCCATTCCCCCATTCCCATTCCCATTCCCCATTCTCCCATTCCCCTTCATTCCATTCCCCCATTCCCATTCCCATTCCCTTCCCATTCCCCCATTCCCTTCCATTCCCATTCTCCATTCCTCCCATCCCCTTCCCATTTCCCCATTCCCCCATCCCCATTCCCATTCCCCCATTCTCCCATCCCCATTCCCATTCTCCATTCCCATCCCATTCCATTTCCCATTCTCCCCCCCATTCCCATTATCCCTTCTCTCCCATCCCCATTCCCATTTCCCATTTCCCATTCCCATTCCATTCCCATTACCATTCCCCCATTCTCCCATCCCCATTCCCATTCCCCCATTCCCCTCCCATTCCCCCATTCCCATTTTCCCCCATTCCCATTTTCCCCCATTCCCATTCTCCCATTCTCCCATCCCCATTCCCATTATCCCATTCTCCCATCCCCATCCCATTCCCATTCCCCCATTCCCATTCTCCCATTCTCCCATTCCCATTCCCATTTTTCCCCCCATTCCCCCATTGCCATGCCCGGCCCCATCTCCCTCTCGGCGCTCGCTCTCTCTCCCCTGGCCGCTCGCTCCCCGCCGCTCTCGGCGCTCCCCCCGCCGCCCTGGCGGCCGCCCCGCGTGCGCCGTTCCCAAGATGGCGGCCTCCACCTCGGCCGCCGCCGCCGCCGCCTCCCCGCCGCCCAAAGCCGCCAAAGCGGCCGCTGCCCCGCGGCCCCGCGACCGCGACCGCGGCGGGGACGGCGACCCCGAGCCCCCGGCGGCGCCCGAGCCGGGTGAGCGCCCCCTCCGCTCCGCGCCGGCCCCGCCCCGCCCGCGCCCCCCCCCCGCCCGCTCCCCTCAGCGCCGCCGCCGCCGCCGCTTCCCCTCAGGGCTCCCCCGGCCCCGGGGCCCGGCGGGCGGCGCGGCCGCGGCTCGGCGGGAGGAGCCGCCGGCGGCAGCGGGAGGCCGCGCCCGCGCAGCCGCCGCCCTCCTTTGTCCCGGCCCCGCTTTGTTACCCCGGCGGGACCCCCGGCGTGCCGGGGCCGCCGCCGCCCGCCCGGAGCTGCCGCGGGCTCTGCGGGCCGAGGGCGGCTCGCTGCGGGCGGCCCGGCCAGCGCCGCTTCGCTCGGAGCCGGCACGGAGCGGCTGCCGGGCCGGGGGAGGCGGGGGCGCTCGGGGCGGCCGGGCCGGGCCCCGGGATCAGCCGGGAGGAGACCGGGATGGGCCCGGGAGGAGCCCGGGATGAGCCCGGAATGAGCCCGAGAAAGCCCCGGGATGAGCCCCGGATGAGCCCGAAATGAGCCCGAAATGAGCCCGAAATGAGCCCGAGAGAGCCCGGGATGAGCCCAAAATGAGCCCGAAATGAGCCCGAGAGAGCCCCGAAATGAGCCCGAGAGAGCCCCGAAATGAGCCCGAAGAGCCCCGGATGAGCCCCGGGATGAGCCCGAATGAGCCCGAAATGAGCCCGAGAGAGCCCCGGGATGAGCCCAAAGAGCCCGAAATGAGCCCGAGAGAGCCCCGAATGAGCCCGAGAGAGCCCCGGAATGAGCCCGAGAGAGCCCCGGGATGAGCCCGAGAGAGCCCCGGGATGAGCCCAGGATGAGCCCGGAGAATCCCGGATGAGCCCCGGGATGAGCCCGAGAGAGCCCCGGATGAGCCCGAGAGAGCCCCGGGATGAGCCCGAGAGAGCCCCGGGATGAGCCCAAAATGAGCCCGGGATGAGCCCGAGAGAGCCCCGGGATGAGCCCGAGAGAGCCCCGGGATGAGCCCAAAATGAGCCCGGGATGAGCCCGAGAGAGCCCCGGATGAGCCCGAGGAGAGCCCCGGGATGAGCCCGAGAAGAGCCCGGACCGGATGAGCCCGAGAGAGCCCCGGGATGAGCCCGAGAGAGCCCCGGATGAGCCCGGAGAGCCCCGGGATGAGCCCGAGAGAACCCGGGATGAGCCCGAGAGACCCGAAATGAGCCCGAGATGAGCCCCGAAAATGAGCCCGAGAGAGCCCCGGGATGAGCCAGGGATGAGCCCGAGAGAGCCCCGGGATGAGCCCGAGAGAGCCCCGGATGAGCCCCGGGATGAGCCCGAGAGAATCCCGGGATGAGCCCGAGAGAGCCCCGGGATGAGCCAGGGATGAGCCCGGAGATCCGATGAGCCAGGGATGAGCCCGAGAGAGCCCCGGGATGAGCCAGGGATGAGCCCGAGAGAATCCCGGGATGAGCCCGAGAGAGCCCCGGGATGAGCCCGGGAGAGTCCCGGGGTGTCCCCGAGGGTCTCAGGGTGTCTTGAGTGTCCCGAGGTGCCCCTGAGTGGCCCGAGGTGTCCCCGAGGTGTCTTTGAGTGTCCCAGGGTGTCCCTGAGGGGTCCCTGGTGTCCCCAGCAGCCCCACGGTGTCCCCAGCCCATCCCTGCCCCTTCTGTCACCTCTCGTGTCCCCTCCCCTTTAGGGACCTGTCCCTCTCCCCTCCCCTTAGGGACCTGTCCCTGTCCCTGTCCCCTCCCTTAGGGACCTGTCCCTTGGGGCCTCTCTCCCTCCCCTTAGGGACCTGTCCCTGTCCCTGTCCCCTCCCCTTAGGGACCTGTCCCTGTCCCTGTCCCCTCCCCTTAGGGACCTGTCCCTGTCCCTTCCCCTCCCCTTAGGACCTGTCCCTGTCCCTCCTCCCCTCCTTAGGGACCTGTCCCTGTCCCTTCCCCTCCCCTTAGGGACCTGTCCCTGTCCCTGTCCCCTCCCCTTAGGGACCTGTCCCTCCTCCCTCCCCTTAGGACTGTCCTTCCTGTCCCCTCCCCTTAGGGACCTGTCCCTGTCCCTTCCCCCCCTTAGACCTTCCTGTCCCTGTCCCCTCCCTTAGGACCTGTCCCTGTCCCTCTCCCCTCCCTTAGACCTGTCCCTGTCCGCCCCTCCCCTTAGGGACCCGCCCTGTCCCTGTCCCCTCCCCTTAGGGACCGTCCTGTCCCTTCCCCTCCCCTAGGAGACTGTCCCTGTCCCTCTCCCTCCCCTTAGGGACCTGTCCCTGTCCCTCTCCCCTCCCTTAGGGACCTGTCCCTGTCCTCTGTCCCCTCCCCTTAGGGACCTGTCCTCCCTCAGGCGCGTGTCCACCTCTCGTGTCCCCTCCCCTTAGGGACCTGTCCCTGTCCTTCCCTCTCTGCCCTGTCACCTCTCTGTGTCCCCTCCCTGATGCACCACCCTGTCCCTGTCCCCTCCCCTGCAGGAGACGCCACTGTCCTTGTCCCCTCCCCTTTAGGGACCTGTCCCCCCTCGGAGAGCTGTCGCCTCCCTTGTCTCCTCCCCTTAGGGCCCTGTCACTCCTCTGTGTCCTCCCTGATGCCACCATTGCTGTCCCCTCCCCTTAGGGACCCGGCCTCCCTGCTGGAGAGCTGCCACCTCTCTGTGTCCCCTCCCCTTTAGGGACCTGTCCCTGTCCCCCTCCCTGATCCACCTTCTGTGCCTGTGTCCCCCTCCCCTGTATGACCCAGCCCTGTCCCTGTCCCCTCTGATGCCAGCACGCCCTCCTTCCCCTCCCCTTTCAGATCTGTCCCTTTCCGTCCCACCCCATGCTGGACCTGTCCCCTGTCCCCTCCCTTAGGGACCTGTCCTCCCTCGGGAGATGCCACCTCTGTGTCCCCTCCCCTTAGGGACCCCCCATGCCCTCCCTGCTGGGAGCATGTCACCACTCTCGTGTCCCCTCCCCTTAGGGCCCTGTCACTGTCCCCTCCCTGCCCTGTCACCTTTCCTGTGGCAGCTGCGCCGTCCCTGTCCCTCCCTGCTGGGAGATGCCACCAGCCTTGTCCTGTCCCCTTTAGGACCTGCACTGTCCCCCCTCCCCTTAGGGACCTGTCCCTGTCCCCTCCCTGATGCCAGCACCCCTGTCCCTCCCTTTAGGACCTGCCTCTCTGAGGGACTGCCTCCTCTGGTCCCCTCCCCTTAGGGACGTCACCACCATTGTCCCTCCCTCTGGGAGATGTCACCACCCTGTCCCCCTCCCTTTAAGGACCTGTCCCTGTCCCTGTCCCTGTCCCTGCCCTGTCACCTCTTTAGGGTCCTGTCCTCCCTCAGGAGGCCACCTCTTGTGTCCCTCCCCTTTAAGACCTGTCCTGTCCTGCCCCTCCCTGCTGGGAGATGTCACCAGCCCTGTCCTGCCTCCTTTAGGGACCTGTCCCTGTCCTCCCTTTAGGTCCTGTCCTCCCTCAGGAGATGCACCTGTGTCCCCATCCCCTTTAGGACTGCCACTGTCCCCTGTCCCCTCTCTGCCCTGTCACCTCTGTGTCCTCCCTTAGGACCTGCCACCACTGTTGTCCCTCCCTGCATGGAGATGTCACCACCCTGTCCTGTCCTGTCCTGTCCATCCCTGTCCCCCCCTTGCCACCCATCCCTGTCCCCATCCCCTAGGCTCTGTCCCCTCTCCTTCCCCTGCAGGATGTGACACGTCCTCCCCAAATCCCCCAAATTCCCCACCAATCGCCCCAAACCCCTCTGAATCCCCCCCAAATCCCCCCAACCTCCGAATCTCCCCAAACCCCCCCTCAAACCCCCGAATGTCCCCAAACCCCAAAACCCCCTGAATTCCCAAAACCCCCAACCTCCATGTCCCCAAATCCCCCAGACCCCCCACTCCCCAATCCCCCAACCCCCCTCAATCCCCCAAACGCCCTGGATCCCCCCCAACACCCCCCCCAACCCCTGGATTCCCCTCAAACCCCCAAACCCCACCACCCCCTAAACCCCCCCAAACCCACCAATCCCCCCAAACCCTCTGATCCCCCCAAATCCCCCCCGAATCTCCCCAAACCCCCTGAATCCCCCCAAACCCCCTGAATCCCCCCAATCCCCCCAAACCTCTCTGGATCCCCCCCAAACCCCCCTGAATCCCCTCTGGATCCCCCCCAACCCCCCCCCGAATCTCCTCCAAACCCCCTGAATCCCCCCAAATCCCCCATAATCCCCCCAAATCCCCCCTGCTCCCCCCTGCTCCCCCCCGGCCGTGCTGAGCGCTGTCCCCCCGCAGTGCTGACCCCCGAGCAGGAGGAGCTGCTGCCCATGGAGGGACCCCCGGCACCCCCGGGACCCCCGGGACCCCCGGGAGCGCCCCCCAAGAAGAGCCCGGCCCTGGAGCCGCCCCGCCCCGCCTGGGCCCCAAGGTGTCCCCGGAGCCCCCCGGGGCCAAGGGCGAGCCCCCCGACCCCAAAGGTGAGTGCTGGGGCATTAACGGGTCACTAATGAACGGGGTAACGAGGGGAGGGTCACTAATGAACGGGGGGTAATGAGGGGAGGGGCTCATTAATGGGGGTTAATGAGGGGAGGGTCACTAATAACGGGGTAATGAGGGGAGGGTCATTAATGGGGGTTAAGAGGGGAGGGTCACTAATGAACGGGGTAATGAGGGGAGGGTCACTAATTAATGGGGGTAATGAGGGAGGGGTCATTAAGGGGGTTAATGAGGGGAGGGTCATTAATGAACGGGGTAATGAGGGAGGGGCTCACTAATGGGGTTAATGAGGGGAGGGTCACTAATAAGGGGTAACGAGGGAGGTCACTAATGAAGGGTAACGGGGAGGGTCATAATTAACGGGGGTAATGAGGGGAGGGGCTCATTAATGGGGGTTAATGAGGGGAGGGTCATTAATGACGGGTATGAGGGGAGGGTCATTAATGGGGTTAATGAGGGGAGGGTCACTAATGAACGGGGTAACGAGGGAGGGTCACTATGAACGGGGTAACGAGGGGAGGGTCACTAATTAACGGGGGGTAATGAGGGGAGGGGCTCATTAATGGGGGTTAATGAGGGGAGGGTCATTAATGAACGGGGTAATGAGGGGAGGGGCTCATTTAATGGGGGTTAATGAGGGGAGGGTCACTAATTAACGGGTAACGAGGGGAGGGTCACTAATGAACGGGGTAACGAGGGGAGGGTCACTAATTAACGGGGGGTAATGAGGGGAGGGGCTCATTAATGGGGGTTAATGAGGGGAGGGTCATTAATGAACGGGGTAATGAGGGGAGGGGCTCACTAATGGAGGTTAATGAGGGGAGGGTCACTAATTAACGGGGGTAACGAGGGGAGGGTCATTAATGAACGGGGGGTAATGAGGGGAGGGGCTGGGCATTAACGGGTCATTAATGAGGGGAGGGGCGGATCATTAACAGCTCATTAATTAACGCGGTTAATGAGGGGAGGGGCGGATCATTAACAGCTCATTAATTAACGGGGTTAATGAGGGGAGGGCCTGATCGTTAATGGCTCGGTGATTAACGAGACTAGTGAGGGGAGGGGCTGATCATTAACGGCTCATTAATTAATGGGGGTAATGAGGGGAGGGGCTGGGCATTAACAGCTCATAATTAACGGGTTAATGAGGGGAGGGGCTGATCATTAACGGCTCATTAATTAACGGGGGTAATGAGGGGAGGGGCTGGGCATTAACAGCTCATAATTAACGGGTTAATGAGGGGAGGGGCTGATCATTAACGGCTCATTAATTAATGGGGGAATGAGGGGAGGGGCTGATCATTAACGGCTCATTAATTAACGGGGGTAATGAGGGGAGGGGCTGGTCATTAACGGCTCATTAATTAACGGGGATAATGAGGGGAGGGGCTGGGCATTAACAGCTCATAATTAACGGGTTAATGAGGGGAGGGGCTGATCATTAACGGCTCATTAATTAACGGGGTAATGAGGGAGGGGCTGGGCATTAACAGCTCATAATTAACGGGTTAATGAGGGGAGGGGCTGATCATTAACGGCTCGTTAATTAACGGGGATAATGAGGGGAGGGGCTGGGCATTAACGGGTCATTAATTAACGGGTTAATGAGGGGAGGGGCTGGTCATTAACCGGTCATTAATTAATTAACAGAGTTAATGAGGGGAGGGGTCTGCTCGGGGCTCCTCCTGCCCCTCCTCTCTCAGAGGGGTTGGCCCGGGGGGTTCCCAGGTTTTCCCCATTTTTTCCCAGTTTTTCCCCATTTTTTTCCCAGTTTTTTTCCCCCTTTTTCTTCCCCTTTTTTTTTCCCATGGTTTTTACTCTTTTTTTTCCCCATTTTCCCTCCATTTCCCCCCCAAATTTTCTCTGAATGTTATCTCAATTTTCTCTCAATTTTCTCTCAATTTTCTCTCAATTTTTTCCCCATTTTTTCCCCTGTTTCCAGCCCCCAGCCTGACCCCCTGCGAGCTGTGCGGTGCCTGTTTCGAGACCCTCAAGGGGCTGCGTTTGCTCTGTGTTCTGACACTGGATTTTCCCATTTTTTCCCCGTTTTCCAGCCCCCAGCCTGACCCCTGCGAGCTGTGCGGTGCCTGTTTCGAGACCCTCAAGGGGCTGTGTTTGCTCTGTGTATTCTCTCAATTTTCTCTCAATTTAATCTCAATTTTCCCTCCATTTTCTCTCAGTTTTCTCTCAATTTTTTCCCCATTTTTTCCCCTGTTTCCAGCCCCCAGCCTGACCACCTGCGAGGTGTGCGGTGCCCGTTTCGAGACCCGCAAGGGCTGCGTTTGCTCTGTGTTCTGACACTGGATTTTCCCATTTTTTCCCCGTTTTCCAGCCCCCAGCCTGACCACCTGCGAGCTGTGCGGTGCCCGTTTCGAGACCCGCAAGGGGCTGCGTTTGCTCTGTGTTCTGACACTGGATTTTCCCATTTTTTCCCCGTTTTCCAGCCCCCAGCCTGACCACCTGCGAGGTGTGCGGTGCCTGTTTCGAGACCCGCAAGGGCTGCGTTTGCTCTGTGTTCTGACACTGGATTTTCCCATTTTTTCCCCGTTTTCCAGCCCCCAGCCTGACCCCCTGCGAGGTGTGCGGTGCCCGTTTCGAGACCCGCAAGGGGCTGCGTTTGCTCTGTGTTCTGACACTGGATTTTCCCATTTTTTCCCCTGTTTCCAGCCCCCAGCCTGACCCCCTGCGAGGTGTGCGTGCCCGTTTCGAGACCCGCAAGGGGCTGCGTTTGCTCTGTGTTCTGACACTGGATTTTCCCATTTTTCCCCTGTTTCCAGCCCCCAGCCTGACCCCCTGCGAGCTGTGCGGTGCCCGTTTCGAGACCCGCAAGGGCTGCGTTTGCTCTGTGTTCTGACACTGGATTTTCCCATTTTTTCCCCGTTTTCCAGCCCCCAGCCTGACCCCCTGCGAGCTGTGCGGTGCCCGTTTCGAGACCCTCAAGGGGCTGCGTTTGCTCTGTGTTCTGACACTGGATTTTCCCATTTTTTCCCCTGTTTCCAGCCCCCAGCCTGACCCCCTGCGAGCTGTGCGGTGCCCGTTTCGAGACCCGCAAGGGCTGCGTTTGCTCTGTGTTCTGACACTGGATTTTCCCATTTTTTCCCCGTTTTCCAGCCCCCAGCCTGACCACCTGCGAGGTGTGCGGTGCCCGTTTCGAGACCCGCAAGGGGCTGCGTTTGCTCTGTGTTCTGACACTGGATTTTCCCATTTTTTCCCCGTTTTCCAGCCCCCAGCCTGACCACCTGCGAGGTGTGCGGTGCCTGTTTCGAGACCCGCAAGGGGCTGCGTTTGCTCTGTGTTCTGACACTGGATTTTCCCATTTTTTTCCCCGTTTTCCAGCCCCCAGCCTGACCACCTGCGAGGTGTGCGGTGCCTGTTTCGAGACCCGCAAGGGGCTCTCCAGCCACGCCCGCTCTCACCTCCGCCAGCTCGGCGTGGCCGAGTCCGAGAGCTCGGGCGCTCCCATCGATCTCCTCTACGAGCTCGTGCGCCACAAGCCCAAGCCCGAGGCCGGCCTGGCCAAGAAATCCGCGCCGCCCAAGGAGGTGCCCGCGCCGCGCCCGCTGCTGCTGCTGCCCAAGCCCGAGGGCTCGCTCAACAAAGCCATCAAATCCCCGCCCGGCTTCTCCAAGGCGCTGCCCCCGCCCGGCTCGCCCGGCTCCAGGAAGGGCCCGGGGGCTCTGCCGGCCTCGCCCCCCGGCACTGAGGACAAGGGGCGCGGCTGGCGCTGAGCCCCCTGCCCGCCGAGGGCAAGTGGGGGGCTGAGGAGGATGGCCCGCTCAACCTCAGTGAGTCCCAGCGGTTATTTCGGGGTTTTGTTGGGGTTTTTCTTGGGGGGGGTTTTTTTTGGTCTTTTTGGTTTCTCCTCTCGCTTGTTTTTCTTCACTTCATCCTCTTCCTCCTTCCCCTCCTCCTCTTTCTCTTCCTCCTTTCTCTGTTTCTCTTTCTCTTTCCCTTCCTTTCTCTTTCACTTCCTCTTCTTTCTTTCTGTTCCTCCTCTTCCTTTTTCTTCTCATCCTCTTTCTCCTTTGCCTTTTTCTCTCTCTTCCCGTTCTCTTTCCCTTTCTCCTATTTTCTCTTTCTCTTGCTCTTCTCTTTCTCTTTTTCTTCTCTCTCTCTCTTCCTTTCTCTCTCTTCCTCTTTCTCTTTCTTTCTCTTCTCTTTCTCTTCTCTTTCTCTTTCTCTTTCTCTTTCTCTTTCTCTTTCTCTTTCTCTTTCTCTTTCTCTTCTCTTTCTCTTTCTCTTCTCTTTCCTCTTCTCTTCTTTCTCTTTCTCTTTCTCTTTCTCTTCTTTCTTTCTTTCTCTTTCTCTTTCTCTTTCTCTTCTCTTTCTTTTCTCTTTCTTTCTCTTTCTCTTTCTCTTTCTCTTTCTCTTTTCTCTTTCCTTTTTCCTCTTTCTCTTTCTCTTTCCCTTTCTCTTTCCCTTTCATTTCTCTTTCTTTCTTCCCTTTCCCTTTCCCTTTCCCTTTGCCTTTCTCCTTCTCCTCTTCCTTTCCTTTCCTCCTCCTCTTTCTCCTTCCTTTCCTTTCCCTTTCCTTTCTCTCTCTTTCTTTCTCTTTCTCTTTCCCTTTCCCTTTCCTTTCTCTTTCCTTTCTCTCTTCTTTCTCTTTCTCCTGCATTTCCTTTGCATCCTTCTCTTCTTCCTCTTTCCTCTTTCCTTGAAATTTCTCTTCTCCTCCTCCTCTTCTCTTTCTCCTGCTCATCCTTCTCTTTCTCCTGCATTTCCTTTCATTCTTCTTCTCTTCCTCTTTTTTCTTTCTCTTGGAATTTCTCCTCCTCCTCGAGTTCTTCCCCACCCCGGGAATTCCCAGACCCCCCAACCCCTCCATTAACCCCTTCCCTGCCGCGCCCTCCACCCCGAGCCCTTTCCCGGGAATTCCCAGACCCCCCAACCCCTCCATTAACCCCTTCCCTGCCATGCCCCTCCACCCCGAGCCCTTTCCTGGGAATTTCCAGACCCCCCAACCCCCGTGTTAACCCCTTCCCTGCCGCGCCCTCCACCCCGAGCCCTTTCCTGGGAATTCCCGGACCCCCCAACCCCTCCATTAACCCCTTCCCTGCCATGCCCCTCCACCCCGAGCCCTTTCCCGGGAATTCCCAGACCCCCCAACCCCTCCATTAACCCCTTCCCTGCCGTGCCCCCCACCCCGAGCCCTTTCCCGGGAATTCCCAGACCCCCCAACCCCTCCATTAACCCCTTCCCTGCCGCGCCCTCCACCCCGAGCCCTTTCCTGGGAATTTCCAGACCCCCCAACCCCCGTGTTAACCCCTTCCCTGCCGCGCCCTCCACCCTGAGCCCTTCCCCGGGAATTCCCAGACCCCCCAACCCCTCCATTAACCCCTTCCCTGCCGCGCCCTCCACCCCGAGCCCTTTCCCGGGAATTCCCAGACCCCCCAACCCCTCCATTAACCCCTTCCCTGCCATGCCCCTCCACCCCGAGCCCTTTCCTGGGAATTTCCAGACCCCCCAACCCCCGTGTTAACCCCTTCCCTGCCGCGCCCTTCACCCCGAGCCCTTTCCCGGGAATTCCCGGACCCCCCAACCCCCGTGTTAACCCCTTCCCTGCCGTGCCCTTCACCCCGAGCCCTTTCCCGGGAATTCCCGGACCCCCCAACCCCCGTGTTAACCCCTTCCCTGCCTTGCCCTTCACCCCGAGCCCTTTCCCGGGAATTCCCAGACCCCCCAACCCCTCCATTAACCCCTTCCCTGCCGCGCCCTCCACCCCGAGCCCTTCCCCGGGAATTCCCAGACCCCCCAACCCCTCCATTAACCCCTTCCCTGCCGTGCCCTTCACCCCGAGCCCTTTCCCGGGAATTCCCGGACCCCCCAACCCCCGTGTTAACCCCTTCCCTGCCGCGCCCTCCACCCCGAGCCCTTTCCTGGGAATTCCCAGACCCCCCAACCCCGTGTTAACCCCTTCCCTGCCGTGCCCCTCCACCCCGAGCCCTTTCCCTGGAATTCCCAGACCCCCCAACCCCCGTGTTAACCCCTTCCCTGCCGTGCCCTCCACCCTGAGCCCTTTCCCGGGAATTCCCGGCCCCCCCAACCCCTCCATTAACCCCTTCCCTGCCGTGCCAGCCTCGGGCTCGGAGCCGTGCCGCGACATCCGCTGCGAGTTCTGCGGGGAGTTCTTCGAGAACCGCAAGGGGCTCTCGAGCCACGCGCGCTCGCACCTGCGGCAGATGGGCGTCACCGAGTGGTACGTGAACGGCTCGCCCATCGACACGCTGCGGGAGATCCTCACCCGGCGCCGCCCCGGCCACCCCAAGGCGCTGGCCAAGAGCCTGCTGGGCGGCCTGGCCCCGCTGGAGCCGCGGCCCCCGCCCGAGCTGCACTTGCCCGCCTGGGCAAGAAGGTGCCGGCGCCGCTGAGCCCGGGGCCCGCGCCCGCCTCGCCGCCGCCCACGGCCAGGAAGGTGTTCGCGGGGCTCTCGCCTCCCGGCCTGCACAAGAAACTCAAGCAGGACCAGCTCAGGGTGGAGATCAAGCGGGAGCTGATGGCAGGAGGAGGAGGAGGAGAGCCGGGATCCATCCCGGGGAGGCGCCGGCGCCGCCGGACCCGGCCTGGGCTGCGCACGAGGAGATGGCGCCGCTCAACCTCTGTGAGTGACCTGCGATTGGGGGGTAATCCCGGGGTTTGGGGGGCTCAGGGTTCATCCCAGGGGTTTGGGGTTCAGGAATCATCCCTGTGACTCAGCACGAGGAGATGGCGCCGCTCAACCTCTGTGAGTGACCTGCAATTGGGGGTTATCCCGGGGGTTTGGGGGGTTCAGGGATTATCCCAGGGGTTTGGGTTCAGGGATCATCCCAGGGGTTTGGGGCTCAGGGATCATCCCTGTGACTCAGCACGAGGAGATGGCGCCGCTCAACCTCTGTGAGTGACCTGCAATTGGGGGGTTATCCCGGGGGTTTGGGAGGCTCAGGGATCATCCCAGGGGTTTGGGGCTCAGGGATCATCCCTGTGACTCAGCACGAGGAGATGGCGCCGCTCAACCTCTGTGAGTCTGGAACTGGGGGGTTATCCCGGGGGTTTGGGGGATTTCAGGATTTATCTGAGTGATTTGGGGGCTCAGGGCTCATCCTGGGGTTTTGGGGATGCTCTGAGCTCCTCCTGGGGCTTTGAGGGGCTCTACAATCCTGTCCAGAGGGGTTTTCTCTGTTTCCACCCCCCTAACCCACTCACCTCCCTCCCCAGCCTCCCGTGCCGACCCGGTGCGCGACTTCAGGGGATTTGAGGATGCTCTGAGCTACTCCTGGGGCTTTGGGTTCTTCTGAGCTCCTCCCAGGGATTTTGGGGAAGCTCTGAGCTCCTCACAGAGATTTGAGGATGCTCTGAGCTCCTGCCAGGGATTTGGAGGCTCTACAATCCTGTCCAGAGGGGTTTTCCCCGTTTCCACCACCCCTAACCTGCTCACCTCCCTCCCCAGCCTCCCGTGCTGACCCCGTGTGCAACATCCAGGGGATTTGGGGATGCTCTGAGCTCCTCCCAGGGACTTGGAGGCTCCAGAATCCCATCCTGAGGATCTTTCCCCCCTCTCCAGCCCCCCTAACCTGCTCACCTCCCTCCCCAGCCTCCCGTGCTGACCCAGTGCGCGACATCCAGGGATTTGGGGATGCTCTGAGCTCATCCCAGAGATTTGAGGATGCTCTGGGCTCATCCAGGGATTTTGGGTTCCTCTGAGCTACTTCTAGGGATTTGGAGGCTCTAAAATCTTATCCAGAGGGGTTTTCCCCCTCTTCACCCCTGTAACCTGCTCACCTCCCTCCCCAACCTCCCATGCTGACCCGGTGTGCGTCATCCAGGGGATTTGGGGATGCTCTGAGCTACTCCTGAGGCTTTGGGTCTTTCTGAGCTCATCCCAGAGATTTGAGGATGCTCTGAGCTCCTCCCAGGGATTTGGGGATGCTCCGAGCTCCTCCTGGGGCTTTGAGGGGCTCTACAATCCTGTCCAGAGTGGTTTTCCCTGTTTCCAGCCCCCCTAACCCGCTCACCTCCCTCCCCAGCCTCCCGTGCCGACCCGGTGCGCGACATCCGCTGCGAGTTCTGCGGGGAGTTCTTCGAGAACCGCAAGGGGCTCTCGAGCCACGCGCGCTCGCACCTGCGGCAGATGGGCGTCACCGAGTGGTCGGTGAACGGCTCGCCCATCGACACGCTGCGGGAGATCCTCAGGAAGAAAGCCAAGCCCTGCCTCATCAAGAAGGAGCCGCCGCTGCCGCCGGGGCTGGAGCCGCTGCCGCTGCCGCCGCCCGCCGACGCCGAGGGGCTCGAGGGGCTCGAGGGGCTCGAGGGGCTCGAGGGGCTGGAGGCCAACGCCGCGGCCAAGGGGCTGCCCCCGGGGCTGGCGCTGGCCCCGCTGGGCGGGCGGGCTCCCAAGGCGGGCGCGGCGCTGGCCCTGGCGCCGCTGGGCTCCAAGAGCGGCGCCGGCGCCGGAGCCGGAGCCTTCCTGGCCGGCAAGAGAGCCCTGGCAGAGGAGAGGCTGGGAGGGCACGGCGAGGCCAAGCACAAAGCCTTCGAGCTGGGCTTCAAGGCCAAGGCTCTGCACGACAAAGCCTGTGAGTGCACAGTGGGATTCCCAGCAATTCCTGGGGTTTTGGGCTCATTTTGGGGTTTTGGGATGGTTTGGGATGGTTTTGGGAGGGCACGGCGAGGCCAAGCACAAAGCCTTCGAGCTGGGCTTCAAGGCCAAGGCTCTGCACGACAAAGCCTGTGAGTGCACAGTGGGATTCCCAGCAATTCCTGGGTTTTGGGCTCATTTTGGGGTTTTGGGATGGTTTGGGATGGTTTTGGGAGGGCACGGCGAGGCCAAGCACAAAGCCTTCGAGCTGGGCTTCAAGGCCAAGGCTCTGCACGACAAAGCCTGTGAGTGCACAGTGGGATTCCCAGCAATTCCTGGGGTTTTGGGCTCATTTTGGGGTTTTGGGATGGTTTGGGATGGTTTTGGGAGGGCACGGCGAGGCCAAGCACAAAGCCTTCGAGCTGGGCTTCAAGGCCAAGGCTCTGCACGACAAAGCCTGTGAGTGTCTTGGGAAAATTCAGGGAATTCGGGGTTTTTGGGATGGTTTGGGATGGTTTTGGGAGCACATAATGAGGCCAAGCACAAAGCCTTCGAGCTGGGCTTCAAGGCCAAGGCTCTGCACGACAAAGCCTGTGAGTGTCTTGGGAAAATTCAGGGAATTCGGGTTTTTGGGATGGTTTGGGATGGTTTTGGGAGCACATAATGAGGCCAAGCACAAAGCCTTCGAGCTGGGCTTCAAGGCCAAGGCCCTGCACGACAAAGCCTGTGAGTGCACAGTGGGATTCCCAGCAATTCCTGGGGTTTTGGGCTCATTTTGGGGTTTTGGGATGGTTTGGGATGGTTTTGGGAGGGCACGGCGAGGCCAAGCACAAAGCCTTCGAGCTGGGCTTCAAGGCCAAGGCTCTGCACGACAAAGCCTGTGAGTGTCTTGGGAAAATTCAGGGAATTCGGGGTTTTTGGGATGGTTTGGGATGGTTTTGGGAGCACATAATGAGGCCAAGCACAAAGCCTTCGAGCTGGGCTTCAAGGCCAAGGCCCTGCACGACAAAGCCTGTGAGTGCACAGTGGGATTCCCAGCAATTCCTGGGGTTTTGGGCTCATTTCGGGGTTTTTAGGCTGATTTTGGGGTTTTGGGCTCATTTTGGGGTTTTTGGGCTCATTTTGGGGTTTTTGGGCTCATTTCAGGGTTTTTGGGCTCATTTTGGGGTTTTTGGGCTCATTTTGGGGTTTTGGGCTCATTTTGGGGTTTTGGGCTCATTTTGGGGTTTTGGGCTCATTTCAGGGTTTTTGGGCTCATTTTGGGGTTTTGGGCTCATTTTGGGGTTTTTGGGTGGTTTTGGAATGGTTTTGGGATGGTGCACCTGCTGCAGTTCGGGCTCACCTGCAGCACCTTGGACACTGCCCATACCCCATTTTATCCTGTTTTCCCCCATTTCACCCCGTTTTTTCCCGTTTTTCTCTATTTTAACCCCCGTTTCTTTTTCCCGTTCTTCACTCTGGCTATTTACCCACCCGCCAGCCACGCCGGGCACCATTCTACCCGTTTTTCTATTCTAACACCCGTTTTCTCTATTCTAACCCCGTTTTTCTTATTTAACCCGATTTTCTCTATTCTAACCCCGTTTTTCTCTATTTTAACCCCGTTTTTCTCTATTCTAACCCCGTTTTCTCTATTCTAACCCCGTTTTTCTCTATTCTAACCCCGTTTTTTTTCTTATTTAACCCCGATTTTTCTCTATTCTAACCCCGTTTTTTCTCTATTTTAACCCCGATTTTCTCTATTCTAACCCCGTTTTTCTCTATTCTAACCCCGTTTTTCTCTATTCTAACCCCGTTTTTTCACCCCGTTTTTCTCTATTCTAACCCCGTTTTTCTCTATTCTAACCCCGTTTTTCTCTATTCTAACCCCGTTTTTCCCCGTTTTTCTCTATTCTAACCCCGTTTTTCTCTATTTTAACCCCGTTTTTCTCTATTCTAACCCCGTTTTTCTCTATTCTAACCCCGTTTTTCTCTATTCTAACCCCGTTTTTCCCCGTTTTTCTCTATTCTCTAACCCCGTTTTTCTCTATTCTAACCCCGTTTTTTTTCTATTCTAACCCCGTTTTTTCCCCGTTTTTCTCTATTCTAACCCCGTTTTTCTCTATTCTAACCCCGTTTTTTTTCCCCGTTTTTTCTCTATTTTAATCCCGTTTTTCCCTGTTTTTTTCCCCGTTTTTCTCTATTTTAACCCCATTTCCCCTGTGTTCCCCAGCAGCAGAGGCGTGCTGCGAGCTCTGCGGGCTCTATTTCGAGAACAGGAAGGCTCTGGCCAGCCACGCCCGGGCACCGTTCTAACCCCGTTTTTCCCCGTTTTTCCCCGTTTTTTCTCTATTTTAACCCCGTTTTTCCCCGTTTTTTCCCGTTTTTCTCTATTTTAACCCCGTTTTTTTCCCGTTTTCCCCCTGTGTTTCCCAGCAGCAGAGGCGTGCTGCGAGCTCTGCGGGCTCTATTTCGAGAACAGGAAGGTTCTGGCCAGCCACGCCCGGGCACCGTTCTAACCCCGTTTTTCCCCGTTTTTCCCCGTTTTTCTCTATTTTAACCCCATTTTCCCCTGTGTTTCCCAGCAGCAGAGGCGTGCTGCGAGCTCTGCGGGCTCTATTTCGAGAACAGGAAGGCTCTGGCCAGCCACGCCCGGGCGCACCTGCGGCAGTTCGGCGTCACCGAGTGGTGCGTGAACGGCTCGCCCATCGAGACGCTGCGCGAGTGGATCCGGCACCGGCCCCACAAGGCCGGCGCCTACCGCAGCTACATCCAGGCGGGCGGCCCTTCTCCAAGAAGTTCCGGAACTCGGCGCACCCCCGGGAGCCCCGCGGGGCGCTGGCCGTGCCCCCCGGGCCCTTCCTGGCCAAGGGCGCGCTGGCGGCCGAGGCGGCGCTGGGCGACGGCGCCCGGGGGGCACCCGGGGCCGAGCGGGGCGCTGGGGACCCCGCTGGGGGTGGTCAAGGTGGAGGAGCAGAGGGGCAACTTCAGCAGTGAGTGATGGGAAAGGGGAAAATGGGGATTGGGGAATGGGAAAAATGGAAAAAATGGGCTGGGGGTGGTCAAGGTGGAGGAGCAGAGGGGCAACTTCAGCAGTGAGTGAGGGGAAAGGGGGAAAATGGGGATTGGGGGATGGGAAAAATGGGAAAAATGGGCAAAATAGGCTGGGGGTGGTCAAGGTGGAGGAGCAGAGGGCAACTTCAGCAGTGAGTGAGGGGAAAGGGGAAAATGGGGATTGGGGGGTGGGAAAAATGGGAAAAATGGGCTGGGGGTGGTCAAGGTGGAGGAGCAGAGGGGCAACTTCAGCAGTGAGTGAGGGGAAAGGGGGAAAATGGGGATTGGGGAATGGGAAAAATGGGCAAAATGGGCTGAGGGTGGTCAAGGTGGAGGAGCAGAGGGGCAACTTCAGCAGTGAGTGAGGGGAAAGGGGAAAATGGGGATTGGGGAATGGGAAAAATGGGAAAAATGGGCAAAATGGGGCTGGGTGGTCAAGGTGGAGGAGCAGAGGGGCAACTTCAGCAGTGAGTGATAGGGGGAAAGGGGGAAAATGGGGATTGGGGAATGGGAAAAATGGGAAAAATGGGCTGGGGGTGGTCAAGGTGGAGGAGCAGAGGGGCAACTTCAGCAGTGAGTGATGGGAAAGGGTGAAAATGGGGATTGGGGAATGGGAAAAATGGGAAAAATGGGCTGGGGGTGGTCAAGGTGGAGGAGCAGAGGGGCAACTTCAGCAGTGAGTGATAGGGGAATGGGATTTGTGGGGTTTAGGGGGTTTGGGATAAATGGGTTTTGGGATGGGAAATGGGGCTGGGGAAATCCCTGCGGGAATGGGAATGGGCTGGGGCTCTGCTGGGGGCTGGGATCGGGCTGGGATCAGGCTGGGATCGGGGCTGGGATCGGGCTGTGCTTGGGCTGGGATCGGGGCTGGGATCAGCGCTGGGATCAGGCTGGGATCGGGGCTGGGATCGGGCTGTGCTTGGGCTGGGATCGGGGCTGGGATCAGCGCTGGGATCAGGCTGGGATCGGGGCTGGGATCGGGCTGTGCTTGGGCTGGGATCGGGGCTGGGATCAGGCTGGGATCGGGGCTGGGATCAGAGCTGGGATCAGAGCTGGGCTCAGGGCTGTGCTGGGCTCGGGGCTGGGATTGGGCTGGGATCAGGCTGGGATCGGGGCTGGGATCAGGCTGGGCTCAGAGCTGGGATCAGAGCTGGGCTCGGGGCTGTGCTGGGCTCAGGGCTGGGCTCGGGGCTGTGCTGGGATCAAGGCTGGGATCAGGCTGGGATCAGGGCTGTGCTGGGATCCTTGCTCTGCTCTCTGATCCCCATCCCTCTCCCTCTCTCTGCTCAGAGTTCGAGCGGCGCCAGGCGCGGCCGCTGGAGCCGGGGCTGGGATCGGGGCTGGGATCGGGCTGTGCTTGGGCTGGGATCGGGGCTGGGATCAGGGCTGGGATCAGGCTGGGATCGGGGCTGGGATCAGGGCTGGGATTGGGCTGGGATCGGGGCTGGGATCGGGGCTGGGATCAGGCTGGGATCGGGGCTGGGCTCAGGGCTGTGCTGGGATCAGAGCTGGGCTCAGGGCTGTGCTGGGCTCGGGCTGGGATTGGGCTGGGATCAGGCTGGGATCGGGGCTGGGATCAGGCTGGGCTCAGAGCTGGGATCAGAGCTGGGCTCGGGCTGTGCTGGGCTCGGGGCTGGGATCGGGCTGGGATCAGGGCTGGGCTCGGAGCTGGGCTCAGGGCTGGGCTCGGGGCTGTGCTGGGATCAGGCTGGGATCGGGGCTGGGATCAGGGCTGTGCTGGGATCCTTGCTCTGCTCTCTGATCCCCATCCCTCTCCCTCTCTCTGCTCAGAGTTCGAGCGGCGCCAGGCGCGGCCGCTGGAGCCGGGGCTGGGATCGGGGCTGGGCTCGGGGCTGGGCTCGGGGCTGGGATCGGGCTGGGATCGGGCTGTGCTTGGGCTGGGATCGGGGCTGGGATCAGGCTGGGATCGGGGCTGGGATCGGGCTGTGCTTGGGCTGGGATCGGGGCTGGGATCGGGGCTGGGATCAGGGCTGGGATCGGGGCTGTTGGGATCGGGGCTGGGATCGGGCTGGGATCAGGGCTGGGATCGGGGCTGTTGGGATCGGGCTGGGATCGGGGCTGGGATCGGGCTGGGATCGGGGCTGGGATCAGGCTGGGCTCGGGGCTGGGATCGGGGCTGGGATCGGGGCTGGGATCGGGGCTGGGATCAGCTGGGCTCGGGCTGTGCTGGGATCGGGGCTGTTGGGATCAGGCTGGGCTCGGGGCTGGGATCGGGGCTGGGATCAGGCTGGGCTCGGGCTGTTGGGATCGGGGCTGTTGGGATCAGGCTGAGCTCAGGGCTGTGCTGGGATCCTTGCTCTGCTCTCTGATCCCCATCCCTCCCTCCCTCTCCCTCTCTCTGCTCAGAGTTCGAGCGGCGCCAGGCGCGGCCGCTGGAGCCGGGGCTGGGATCGGGGCTGGGATCGGGGCTGGGCTCGGGGCTGTTGGGATCGGGGCTGTTGGGATCAGCTGAGCTCAGGGCTGTGCTGGGATCCTTGCTGTGCTCTCTGACCCCCATCCCTCCCTCCCTCTCCCTCTCTCTGCTCAGAGTTCGAGCGGCGCCAGGCGCGGCCGCTGGAGCCGGCGCTGCCCCGGGACGCTCCCGGCTCCGCCGAGTTCCCGCGGAAGCTGCCGGAGCCGCGGCCGCCGCCGCCGCGGGTGCGCCCGGTGCCCGCGCTGGTGCCGCGCCCGCCGCAGACCTCGCTCGTCAAGTTCGTGGGCAACATCTACACCCTCAAGTGCAGGTGGGCACGGCGCGCCCGGCGCCTTCCACGCCTTCTGGCGGCGTTCTCACCGGTTTTTGGCGGCGTTCTCCCGGCTTTTGGCGGCGTTCTCCCGGTTTTTCGGGCTTTTTTGGGGGCGTTTTCCTCAATTTTTCCTGCTCTTCCGTCCTTATTTCTGACTCTTTTCCCACCTTTCCCTGCTCCCCCATCCATTTTTCTAGGTGTTTTCCCCTCTTTCACTGCTTCTTCCCCCCTCTCCCTGTTCTTTCATCCTTGTTTTTTTTCTATTTTTTGGGAATTTTCCCTTCTCCTCTGTTTTCTTCCCCTCTCTCCTCCCTCCCCCCCCCATTTTTCCCCAGTCCCTAAAATTCCCACAATTTCCACCCCAAATTCTGCAAGCTGGAGTTCCAGCGCCTGCCCTCCATCCCCCACAAATGCCCCCAAAATTTTCCACAATTTTCCCCCTGCAGCTTCTGTGAGCTGGCGTTCAAGGGCCCCCTCTCCATCCCCCCAAACCCCCCCAAAAATCCCCCCAAATTCCCATTTTTCCCCCCAACCCCCCCCAAATTCCCATTTTTCCCCCCGAAATCCCCCCAAATTCCCATTTTTTCCTTCCAAATTCCCATTTTTCCCCCCACCCCCCCAAATTCCCATTTTTCCCCCAACCCCCCCCAAATTCCCATTTTTTCCCCCCAAATCCCCCCAAATTCCCATTTTTTCCCCCCAAATTCCCATTTTTCCCCCCAAACCTCTCCCAAATTCCCATTTCCCCCCCCATATCCCCCCAAATTCCCATTCCCCCCCCCAGTTCCCATTTTTTCCTCCAATTCCCATTTCCCCCCCAACTCCCCTTTCTCCTGCCCCGCAGGTTCTGCGAGCTGGAGTTCCAGGGCCCCTCTCCATCCCCTCACCCACCAAACCCCCCAAAATTCCCCCCAAATTCCCATTTTTCCCTCCCAAATTCCCATTCTTCCCCCCGAAATCCCCCCAAATGCCTATTTCCCCCCCCAATTCCCATTTTTCCCCCCCCAAATCCCCCCTAATCCCCCCAAATTCCCATTTTTTCCCTCTAATCCCCATTTTCCCTCCCCTTTCTCCTGCCCCGCAGGTTCTGTGAGCTGGAGTTCCAGGGCCCGCTCTCCATCCCCTCACCCACCAAAACCCCCAAAATCCCCCCAAAAATCCCCCCCAATTCCCATTTCCCCCCCCAAATCCCCCCGAAATCCCCCCAAATTCCCATTTTTCCCCCCCAAATCCCCATTTTTCCCCCCAATTCCCATTTTTTCCCCGCTAATCCCCATTTTCCCCCCTAATTCCCATTTTTCCCCCCAAATCCCCATTTTTTCCCCCCAAATCCCCATTTTTCCCCCCAATTCCCATTTTTCCCCGCTAATCCCCATTTTCCCCCCTAATTCCCATTTTTCCCCCCAAATCCCCATTTTTTCCCCGCTAATCCCCATTTTCCCCCCTAATTCCCATTTTTCCCCCCAAATCCCCATTTTTTTCCCCCCAAATCCCCATTTTTTCCCCCCAATTCCCATTTTTTTCCCCGCTAATCCCCATTTTCCCCCCTAATTCCCATTTTCCCCCCAAATCCCCATTTTTTCTCCCCAAATCCCCATTTTTCCCCCCAATTCCCATTTTTTTCCCCGCTAATCCCCATTTTCCCCCCTAATTCCCATTTTTTCCCCCCCAAATCCCCATTTTTTCCCCGCTAATCCCCATTTTCCCCCCTAATCCCCATTTTTCCCCCCAAATCCCCATTTTTTTTCCCCCTAAATCCCCATTTTTCCCCCCAATTCCCATTTTTCCCCGCTAATCCCCATTTCCCTCCCACCCTGCAGGTTCTGCGAGCTGGAATTCCAGGGCCCGCTCTCCATCCAGGAGCAGTGGGTGCGGCACCTGCAGCGCCACATCCTCGACATGAATTTCTCCAAGGGCGATTCCTGCCGGAGCGAGGCGCCCCCGGAGCCCCCGGCCCTGCCCGAGGCCCCCTGACTCTGAACCCCCCAAAACCAGGAAAAACCTTGGGGGAAAAAACCACAGAGAGCAAAAAAACAAAACAAAACAAAACAAACCCACACAAACCCACCAAAAAACCACCCAAACTGCGCCCGGGATGGGAGCGGCTCCGGCAATCCCGGCCCGGCGGGAGCGGCCGCCGGGAAATTCCGCCCTCGGCTCGAGAAAATAAAACACAAAAATTCCCTTTTTTTATCCCAAAGAAGCGGCGGCGCCGCCGCCTCCTCTGGCCGGCGGCGATTCGGGGAGGGAATTCTGGAATTCTTCCCGGAATTCCCGGCGGGGGTGGGGAGGGAGCGCTGTGGATTTTGTACATTTGGACCCTCGGAGAGTTGTAAATTCCCGATTTTTTTCCCTCTTTTTTTTTTTTTTCGGTTTTTTTTTTTTTTTTTTTTTTTTTTTGTTGGTTTATTTTTATTTTTATTTTTTTTTTAGTGGCCCCGTAGATGTCGGAATTCCCTCGGTCCCGGGGTTGCATGTTCCCAGAATTCCCGATTTTCCCGGTTTTTCTCCAGCCAATCCCATGGGGTTCAGCCCCGCTCCTCCCGCTGCTGATTCCCCAAAATTCCCCCGGCCGAGGAGCCGGGAAATCCTGTGGGAATCCCCGAAAATTCCGGGACGAGTCAGCTCCGCAGTTGGCCCCAATTCCCTTTTTTTTTTTTTTTTTTTTTTTTTTTTTTTTTCCCCTCTCCGCCGTTCTTTGTTTTATTCCCGGTTTTTTTTTGGTTTTTTTTTTTTGATTTTTTTTTTTTCCTCCCGCTCACCCCGACTTTTTTAAACTCTAGATTTCTGTAGAAAACAAAGAAAAAAGAAAAATCCGTTTTTATTTGGGAATCCCGAATCTTCCGGATTTCGGAAGGAATTTTAACGGAGAAATATTTTGGGGTTTTCCTGCCTATATATATATATTTTTTTTTTTTTTGGCCTTTTTTTTTTTTTCTTTTTTCTTTTTTTTTTTTTTTTTTTTTTATTTCCACGTTTTTTTGGGACGTTTCCGGCGGTTCCTGTACCCGGGAGTGGGGGACGATGGATTAAATTCTTCTGGAAATGAATTCCCGGGAAAAACGGAGTCTCTGGGTGCCTGCAATGGGAGTTGGGAAAATCCGGGGAGAATTTGGGGGAATCCGGGGAAATTTGAGGGAATCCAGGGGGAAATTTGGGAATTCAGGGGGATTTGGGGAATTCAGGGAAATTTTTTGGGAATTTGGGGGAATCCAGGGGGGAATTTCAGGGAAATCCAGGGATACTTTGGGGGAAATCCAGGGGAATTTTGGGGACCTTTGGGATTTTGGGACCCTGGGATTTGGGGAAATTGAGATTTTGGGAATTGGGGACCCTGGGAATTGAGGATTTTGGGATTTTTGGGATTTTGGGACCCTGGGATTTGGGGACCCTGGGAATTGAGGATTTCGTGATTTTTGGGATTTGGGGACCCTGGGATTTGAGGATTTTGTGAATTTGGGACCCTGGGATTTGGGGATTTTGGGATTTTTGGGATTTTTGGGACCCTGGGGTGACCCCGGGGTGTCCCCACCTCACCCACGTGACAAACACGTGACCTCCCGCCGCACGTGACGCGCACGTGACCCGGGCGACCCCGCAGGGCCGCCAGCGGCCACGTGAGGGCGCCCCGGGGGGCGTGGCCTCCCCGCGGGCAGCCAATAGCAGCCGTCGCTGCGGAGAAGGGGCGCGGCCAAGGGCGCTCCTGCCACGAGATAGGCCCTCGGCGGGAGCAGCTGACCAATCAGGGAGCAGAGCGGCGGGGGCCACGCCCCCTCATCGCGCTGACGCCCGCCTCGGCCAATCGCAGCGCGGGGAGCGCGCCGAACGACAGCGGCCGGCGGCCAATGGGAGGCGGGGCCGGCGCGGCCCAATCAGCGCGGGGGAGGCGGGGCGGCGCGGCCAATCAGCGCGAGGGGGCGGGGCCGGCGCGGCGCCGCTACCGCCCGGGAAAGGGGGAGGGGCGCCGCCATCATGAGCTACGGTGAGGGCGGGGGGCGGCCCCGCGGGCCGGGGCACGGCGGGCGACGGCCGGGAACGGCGGGGAACGGGCGGGAATGGCGGGGAACGGGACCGGGAACGGCGGGGAACGGCGGGGAACAGCCGGGAATAGGGGCCGAGAGCCGGCGGGGCCGGGACGCGGAACCGGGCGGGGCGGCGGAGAGCGGGAGACGGAGGGAGGGGATGAGGGGGGAACCGCGGGGGGGAACCGTGAGGGGAAAACGGGACCGGGAGGGGATGAGGGGGAACCGGGAGAGGGAACCGTGAGGGGAAAACGGGACCGGGAGGGGATGAGGGGGAACCGGGAGAGGGAACCGTGAGGGGAAAACGGGACCGGGAGGGGATGAGGGGGAACCGGGAGAGGGAACCGTGAGGGGAAAACGGGACCGGGAGGGGATGAGGGGGAACCGGGAGAGGGAACCGTGAGGGGAAAACGGGACCGGGAGGGGATGAGGGGAACCGGGAGAGGGAACCGTGAGGGGAAACGGGACGGGAGGATGAGGGGGAACCGGGAGAGGGAACCGTGAGGGGGAAACGGGACCGGGAGGGGATGAGGGGGAACCGTGAGGGGAAAACGGACCGGGAGGGGAATGAGGGGGAACCGGGAGGGGATACGTGGGAGTGGGGAAACGGGACCGGGAGGGGATGAGGGGGAACCGGAGGGATCGTGAGGAAACGGGACCGGGAGGGGATGAGGGGGAACCGGGAGGGGAATCGGGGGGAAAGGACCGGGAGGGGATGAGGGGAGAACCGGAGGGGAGAGCGGGGGAAAAACGGGAGCGGGAGGGATCAGGGACCGGGGCGGGAACGCGAGGGACCGGGGGGACCGTGAGGGGCTGAGAGACAGCGGGACAGGGAGAGGATATCGGGATAGGGAGAGGGGATATCGGGATAGAGGATAGCGGGATTTGGAGGGGGGATATCGGGGTAGGGGATAGCGGGACATTGAGGGGATATCGGGAGAGGGGATAGGGGTAGCGGGATATGGGATATCGGGATAGGGAGAGGGGATATCGGGATAGGGAGAGGGGATATCGGGAGGGACCCTGAGGGCCGGGGAACCGGCAGGGCAGGAGCGGCTCCGGGAGGGCCCCAAATCCCGGGAATTTGATCCCAAATTGGGATTTGATCCCAACCCGGCTCCATTTGGGTCTCCTGATCCCGGGAATTCCCCAACTCCCAATGAATTTAATCCCAAAATTGGAATTCGATCCCAGTCCAGCTCCATTCGGGTCTCCCAATCCAGGGAATTCCCAATTCCATCCCAAATCTGATTTATTCCCAACCTCACTCCTCTCCCCCTTCCTATCACTCCTCCCCAGCCCCTCCAATCCCATTTTTCCTATTTTTCCCAGCCCTTCCATTCCCATTTTCCCCAGCCCCTCCAATCCCATTTTCCCCAGCCCTCCAATCCCATTTTCCCCATTTTCCCCATTTTCCCCAGCCTCTCCAATCCCATTTTTCCCAGCCCCTCCAATCCCATTTTTCACATTTTCCCATTTTTCCCAGCCTCTCCATTCCCATTTTTCCCAGCCCCTCCATTCCCATTTTTCCCAGCCCCTCCAATCCCATTTCTTCCATTTTTCCCAGCCCCTCCAATCCCGTTTTCCCCATTTTTCCCGTTTTTCCCATTTTTCCCAGCCCCTCCAATCTCATTTTTCCCAACCCTTCCAATCCCATTTTTCCCATTTTTCCCAGCCCCTCCATTCCCATTTCTTCCATTTTTCCCGTTCCTCCCCCCGCTCCTGCAGCAGCCTCACCTGGAGGGGGCAGGGCAACAATTCCCGACAAAATTCCCGGAAAATTTCCCCCTGCAGGCATCAATTCATTAACTGGGTTAATTTGCTAACGAGGAGCCGCTAATTAAGGCCAAAATCCCACTCTGGGAACGAGGGCAGCCAGGAATATCCAGCCTGGAACAGCAGCAAACTCCCACTTTGCCTCCCATTTCCCCATTTTTTCCCTATTTTTTCCCATTTTTCCTACTCCCCCTCTTTTTTTCCCTTTTTTCCCACTTTCCCCCTATTTTTTTTCCCTGTTATTTCCTAATTTTTCCCACTTTTTCCCTTGTTTTTTCTCGTTTTTCCCCCCCGATTTTTCAGCTGGAATTTCCCTTTCCCGACGATTCCCAAACTTTCAGTGCCGGGGATTTTTCCCAGCTTGGAATGGAAATTCGGGATTTGGGGCCTGGGGGATTTGGTGGGAATTTTGTGGATTTTGGGGGCCTTAATGGGATTTTCCTGGGTTTTTTTTAGGATACGGAGATTGGAATTCGGGCACGAGCAGAGGTAAGTGTGGGATTCCCAGATCCCTGCCCCAGGAAGATCCCGCCTCCCCTCTCCCAAATTTTATTCCCAATTTTCTGCCAGATCCCAAATTCCAGGGAATGATCTCAAATTCTGTGGTTTTCCTCCTTTTTTCCCTGGGAATAATCCCAAATTGCTTGGTAAATAACTGGGAATGATCCCAAATTCTGTGGAAAATGTGGAAGTAATCCCAAATTCAATGGGAGTGATCTGGGAATAATCCTAAATTCAGTGGGAACAATCCCATATTCCTTGGGAATGGTCCCAAGTTCCATGTTAAATATGGAAATAATCCCAAGTTCTGTGGGAATGATGCCAGATTCCACAGTAAATACATAAATAATCCCAAATTCCATGGGAATTAACTGGGAACAATCCCAAATTAACTGGGAACAATCCCAAATACCATGGTAAATATGGGAATAATCCCCAATTCCCTGGGATCTCCCCATTCCTTGGGATCTCCCCAATTCCCTGTGATCCCCCCACATCCCTGGGATCCCCCCAATTCCCTGTGATCTGCCCATATCCCTGGGATCTCCCGGATTCCCTGGGATCCCCCATTCCCTGGGATCTCCCGGATTCCCTGGGATCTCCTCATATCCCTGGATCTCCTCATATCCCTGGATCTCCCCACATCCCTGGATCCCCCATTCCCTGTGCTCTCCCATTCCCTGGGATCCCCCCATTCCCTGTGATCCCCCACATCCCTGGATCCCCCATTCCCTGTGCTCTCCCCATTCCCTGGGATCTCCCGGATTCCCTGGGATCCCCCCATTCCCTGGGATCCCCCCATTCCCTGGGATCCCCCCATTCCCTGGGATCCCCCCATTCCCTGTGCTCTCCCATTCCCTGGATCCCCCCATTCCCTGTGCTCTCCCCCATTCCCTGGATCCCCCATTCCCTGTGCTCTCCCCCCATTCCCTGGATCCCCCATTCCCTGTGCTCTCCCCCCATTCCCTGGATCCCCCATTCCCTGTGCTCTCCCCCCATTCCCTGGATCCCCCATTCCCTGTGCTCTCCCCCCATTCCCTGGATCCCCCATTCCCTGTGCTCTCCCCCCATTCCCTGGATCCCCCATTCCCTGTGCTCTCCCCCCATTCCCTGGATCCCCCATTCCCTGTGCTCTCCCCCCATTCCCTGTGCTCTCCCATTCCCTGTGCTCTCCCCCCATTCCCTGTGCTCTCCCCCCATTCCCTGTGCTCTCCCCCCATTCCCTGTGCTCTCCCCCCATTCCCTGTGCTCTCCCCCCCCATTCCCTGTGCTCTCCCCCCATTCCCTGTGCTCTCCCCCCATTCCCTGGATCCCCCATTCCCTGTGCTCTCCCCCCCATTCCCTGTGCTCTCCCCCCATTCCCTGTGCTCTCCCATTCCCTGTGCTCTCCCCCCATTCCCTGTGCTCTCCCCCCATTCCCTGTGCTCTCCCCCCATTCCCTGTGCTCTCCCATTCCCTGTGCTCTCCCCCCATTCCCTGTGCTCTCCCCCCATTCCCTGGATCCCCCATTCCCTGTGCTCTCCCCCCATTCCCTGTGCTCTCCCATTCCCTGTGCTCTCCCATTCCCTGTGCTCTCCCATTCCCTGTGCTCTCCCCCCATTCCCTGTGCTCTCCCTCCATTCCCTGTGCTCTCCCCCCATTCCCTGTGCTCTCCCCCCATTCCCTGTGCTCTCCCATTCCCTGTGCTCTCCCCCCATTCCCTGTGCTCTCCCTCCATTCCCTGGATCCCCCATTCCCTGTGCTCTCCCCCCATTCCCTGGATCCCCCATTCCCTGTGCTCTCCCCCCATTCCCTGGATCCCCCATTCCCTGTGCTCTCCCCCCATTCCCTGGATCCCCCATTCCCTGTGCTCTCCCCCCATTCCCTGGATCCCCCATTCCCTGTGCTCTCCCCCCATTCCCTGTGCTCTCCCATTCCCTGTGCTCTCCCCCCATTCCCTGTGCTCTCCCCCCATTCCCTGTGCTCTCCCCCCATTCCCTGTGCTCTCCCCCCCATTCCCTGTGCTCTCCCCCCATTCCCTGTGCTCTCCCCCCATTCCCTGTGCTCTCCCCCCATTCCCTGTGCTCTCCCATTCCCTGTGCTCTCCCCCCATTCCCTGTGCTCTCCCCCCATTCCCTGTGCTCTCCCCCCATTCCCTGTGCTCTCCCATTCCCTGTGCTCTCCCCCCATTCCCTGTGCTCTCCCCCCATTCCCTGTGGTCTCCCCCCATTCCCTGGATCCCCCATTCCCTGTGCTCTCCCCCCATTCCCTGTGCTCTCCCATTCCCTGTGCTCTCCCATTCCCTGTGCTCTCCCCCCATTCCCTGTGCTCTCCCTCCATTCCCTGTGCTCTCCCCCCATTCCCTGTGCTCTCCCCCCATTCCCTGTGCTCTCCCCCCATTCCCTGTGCTCTCCCCCCATTCCCTGTGCTCTCCCCCCATTCCCTGTGCTCTCCCCCCATTCCCTGTGCTCTCCCATTCCCTGTGCTCTCCCCCATTCCCTGTGCTCTCCCCCCATTCCCTGTGCTCTCCCATTCCCTGTGCTCTCCCCCCATTCCCTGTGCTCTCCCCCCATTCCCTGTGCTCTCCCCCCATTCCCTGGATCCCCCATTCCCTGTGCTCTCCCCCCATTCCCTGTGCTCTCCCATTCCCTGTGCTCTCCCATTCCCTGTGCTCTCCCCCCATTCCCTGTGCTCTCCCCCCATTCCCTGTGCTCTCCCCCCATTCCCTGTGCTCTCCCCCCATTCCCTGTGCTCTCCCATTCCCTGTGCTCTCCCCCCATTCCCTGTGCTCTCCCCCCATTCCCTGTGCTCTCCCATTCCCTGTGCTCTCCCCCATTCCCTGTGCTCTCCCCCCATTCCCTGGATCCCCCATTCCCTGTGCTCTCCCATCCCTTTTCCAGGCTACGAGGGCTATGGCTA
The DNA here is from genome assembly GCA_032173965.1 of Sitta carolinensis. Taxonomy (NCBI): domain Eukaryota; kingdom Metazoa; phylum Chordata; class Aves; order Passeriformes; family Sittidae; genus Sitta; species Sitta carolinensis. Next base: position 967,378 of record JAVUNC010000015.1, read on the forward strand.
CGCCTACGGCTACGGGCACGAGGGCTCCGGCCCTTTCGGCTACGGCGGCTCCGGGAATTCCTGGGATCTGGGCGGCTCCGAGCCCGACGGGGCCCCCGAGGGCGGCGAGGGCGCCGGGAAACAACAACAGCAGCGGGGGGGGGAGCCCGAGGGGCCGGGGGCGCCGGGCCGGGGGCACGGCACGCACAGGTACGGCACGGGAACCGGGAAAATCACTCACGGATACGGGATCGGCACGGGAACGGGGATGGGGAAAATCAGTCACGGATACGGGATCGGCACGGGAACCGGGACGGGGAAAATCACTCACGGATAGGGGATCGGCACGGGAACGGGAACCGGGAAAATCAGTCACGGATACGGGATCGGCACGGGAACCGGGAAAATCAGTCACGGATACGGATCGGCACGGGAACCGGGAAAATCAATCATGGATACGGGATCGGCACGGGAACCGGAAAATCAATCACGGATACGGGATCGGCACGGGAACGGGGACGGGGAAAATCAATCACGGATACGGGATCGGCACGGGAACGGGGACGGGGAAAATCAATCACGGATACGGGATCGGCACGGGAACGGGGACGGGGAAAATCAGTCACGGATACGGGATCGGCACGGGAACGGGAAAATCAGTCACGGATACGGGATCGGCACGGGAACCGGGAAAATCACTCACGGATACGGGATCGGCACGGGAACGGGAACGGGGAAAATCATGGATACGGGATCGGGTGGGAACGGGGATGGGGAAAATCAATCACGGATACGGGATCGGGGTGGGAACGGGGAAAATCAATCACGGATACGGGATCAGCGTGGGAATGGGGAAAATCACAGATACGGGATCGGGGTGGGAATGGGCATGGGGAAAATCATGGATACGGGATCGGGGTGGGAATGGGGATGGGGAAAATCATGGATACGGGATCGGGTGTGGGAATGGGGATGGGGAAAATCATGGATACGGGATCGGGGTGGGAATGGGGATGGGGAAAATCATGGATACGGGATCGGGGTGGGAATGGGGATGGGGAAAATCATGGATACGGGATCGGGGTGGGAATGGGGATGGGGAAAATCATGGATACGGGATTGGGGTGGGAATGGGGAAAATCACGGATACGGGATTGGGGTGGGAGCTGTCCCTAAAAAATCACAGATACGGGATTGGGGTGGGAATGGGGATGGGGAAAATCATGAATACGGGATTGGGGTGGGAACGGGAAAATCACGGATACGGGATCGGGGTGGGAATGGGCATGGGAAAAATCAATCACGGATACGGGATTGGGGTGGGAACGGGGATGGGGAAAATCAGTCATGGATACGGGATCGGGGTTCTGAAAAATTACAGATACGGGATTGGGGTGGGAGCGGGGCTGGGGAATCACAGATACGGGATTGAGGGTGGGAGTGGGTTCTAAAAAATCACAAATTTGGGATTGGGTGGGAATGGGGCTGGGAAATCCCAAATTCGGGATTGGGGTGGGAGCGGGGTTCTAAAATATCACAAATCTGGGATTGGGGTGGGAGCTGTCCCCAAAAAAACCCAAATTCGGGATTGGGGTGGGAGCGGGTCCTGAAAAACCCCAAATATGGGATTGGGGTGGGAGCAGGTCCTAAAAAATCACAGATTCAGGGTTGGGGTGGGAGCTGTTCCCGAAAAAAAAACCAAATCTGGGATTGGGGTGGGAGCTGTTCCCGAAAAAAAAACCCAAATTTGGGGTTGGGGTGGGAGCGGGTCCAGGTCTTTTTGGGATTGGGTCCTGGAGAGCTGGAAAAGGGGGTGGGGAATGGGAAATGGGGAAAAGTGGCAGGAAAAGGGGATGGGGAAGGTGGAAAAGTGATGGAGAAGAGGAAAAATGGGATGGAAAAGAGGGAAAAGGGGATGGAGAAGGGCTGGAAAAGAGGGAAAAGTGAAGGGGATGGGGAATGGGAAAAGGGGCTGGAAAAGGGACAGAAAACAGGGAAAAAGGGGGCTGGAAAACAGGGAAAAAGGGGGCTGGAAAACAGGGAAAAGGGGGCTGGAAAAGAGGGAAAAAGGGGGCTGGAGAAGGGGATAGAGATGGAAAAAAGGCTGGAAAGGAGGGAAGGGGGCTGGGGCGGGGTTGGGTTGCCCGGGGGGCAGGGGGTGCGGGATTGCCCCTTTCCCTTTCCCGTTCCCTTTCCCCTTTCCCTTTCCCCTTTCCCCTTTCCCTTTCCCTTTCCCCTTTCCCCTTCTTTCCCCTTCCTTTCCCCTTTCCCTTTCCCCTTTCCCTTTCCCCTTTCCCTTTCCCTTTCCCTCCCCTTTCCCATTCCCTTTCCCTTTCCCTTTCCCTCCCCATTCCCTCCCCATTCCCCTTTGGAACCCACCCCCACCCCCAAATTCCCAATTCCCCTCTCAGGTTCGATCCCTACGACTCCTACGGCGATTCCCGCTCGGCGCTGAGCGAGCACCGCGATTTGTACCGGGCTGCCTTCGATTATCCCAACGATTATCCCAACGATTATCCCAACGATTATCCCAACGATTATCCCAACGATTACGCCAACGATTACCCCAACGATTACCCCAACGACTATCGCGATTACCCCAGTGACTATCGCGATTACCCCAACGACTATCGCGATTATCCCAACGATTATCCCGGCGATTACCCAACGATTACCCCGGCGATTACCCCAACGATTACCCCGGCGATTACCCCGGCGATTATCCCGACTATCCCAACGATTATCCCGGCGAAGCCGAGCCCGACGCCGCCGTCTCCGGGGATTTCTACGGGCGCCGTCCCCCCCGGGAGCCCTTCCCGGGCCGTTTCCGTGCCCGTGCCCGTGCCTGGTCCCACCGGGGGGATGCCCGGCCCTTCCCGGGCCGTGCCGGCCGCCGGCCGCCCTCGCTGCTGCCGCTGCTGCCGCCCGAGGCCGGCGCCTTCCGCGGCCCTTCCGGAACCTTCCGTGGCCTCAAGCGGCCGCGGCGCGCCTGGCGTGCCTGGGAGCCCGACTGCCGGGTGAGTTATCCGCCGTTATCCCACGGCTCCCGAGGCGGCGCCGTTTCTCCAGGGTTCACAATGATTCCTGCCACAATTTCCCCCTTATTCCCACCAAATCCCACCCTGTGTTTTCCCCAGTTCCCACACAATTTTCCTGGGGTTTTCCTCCCTGATTTCTCCTGATTTTTCCCTCCCCGATTCCTCCCCGTTATTCCCCTCTGTGTTTTTTTCCCTAATCCCCCCTTATTTCCTCCCCCAACTTCCCAATTCCCCTCAATTATCCCCCCACTTTGCCCCCAATTTTCCTGGCGTTTTTCCCCCTAATTCCCCCCAATTTTCCTGGCGTTTTTCCCCCTAATTCCCCCCAATTTTCCTGGTGTTTTCCCCCGTTTTCCCCCTAATTCCCCCCAATTTTCCTGGTGTTTTTCCCCCTGATTCCCCCCAATTTTCCTGGTGTTTCCCCCCCCCTGTTTTCCCCCTAATTCCCCCCAATTTTCCTGGCGTTTTTCCCCCCCTGTTTTCCCCCTAATTCCCCCCAATTTTCTGGTGTTTCCTCTTTCTTTCCCCGATTTCTCCCCCCTTATTCCCCCATGTGTTTTTTTCCCTAATCCCCCCCCCATTTCCCCCCTTATTCCTCCCCAATTCCCCCAATTTCCCCCCACTTGCCCCCAATTTTCCTGGCGTTTTTCCCCCCAATTTTCCTGGTGTTTTCTTCCTTATTTTCCCCGATTTCTCCCCCCTTATTCCCCCCTGTGATTTTTTTCCCTAATCCCCCCCCCCAATTCCCCCCCCTTTCCCTCAATTTCCCCCCCCAATTTCCTGATTCCCCCCAATTTCCCCCCACTTTGCCCCCAATTTTCCTGGGGTTTTTCCCCCCAATTCCCCCACAATTTTCCTGGTGTTTTCCTCCTTATTTTCCCTGATTTCTCCCCCTTATTCCCCCCAATTTCCCCCCACTTTGCCCCCAGTTTTCCTGGCGTTTTTCCCCCTAATTCCCCCCAATTTTCCTGGTGTTTTTCCCCCCCTATTTTCCCTCCAATTCCCCCCCATTATCCCTCTTATTTTCCCCCAATTCCTCCCCTTATTCCCCCTTATTTTCCCCCAATTTTCTTGGTGTTTTTTTCCCCCAATCCCCCCCAAATCCCCCCTATTTTCCCCCTAATCCCCCCATATTTTCCCCCCATGTTTTCCCAATTCCCCCCCATTTCCCCCCCATTTTCCCCCTTCTCTCTTATATTTTTTCCCCCCATTCCCCCCCTCTCTCTATTTTCCCCCATTTTCCCCCCCTTTCCCCCCCATTTTCCCCCCCCATTTCCCCCCCATTTTTTCCCCATTCCCCCCCCATTTTTTCCCCATTTTCTCTCTCTGTGTTTCATCCCGGGGTGCAGCCCCAGCGGAAGCGGCTGCGCCGGGATTCCCTGGGGCGGCGCCGGCGCGGCGCGAGCGGAGCCGAGGAGAGAACGGCGCGGACGGACGGCTCGGAGAACTCCAGCTCCGAGAACGGTCAGCGCCACGGGAGAGCCGGGAATACGGGAAAGAAATCCGGGAAATCCGGGAATCCGGGTCCGGCCGGAATCCCCACGGCCGGGGGGATTTACAGATAGAAAATCCGGGATCTATCCCAGAATCCCCACTGCTGGGGGGTTTACAGATAAAAAATCTGGGATTGAGCCCCAAATCCCCACTGCTGGGGGGGTTTACAGATAAAAAATCTGGGATCTATCCCAGAATCCCCACTGCTGGGGGTTTACAGATAAAAAATCTGGGATCTATCCCAAATCCCCGACTGCTGGGGGATTTACAGCTGAAAAATCTGGATTTATCCAAATCCGATTTGGGGGATTTATAGCTGAAAAATCTGGATTATCTCAAAATCCCCACGGCTGACAGGATTTACAGCTGAGAAATCCGGGATCTATCCCAGAATCCCAACTGCCAGGGGGATTTACAGATAAAAAATCCTGGGATTTATCCCAGAATCCCCACGGCTGGCAGGATTTACAGCATAGAAATTGGGGATTTAGCCCAAAATCCTGATTTTTAGGGGGATTTACAGCTGAGAAATCCGGGATTCAGTCCAGAATCCCCACTGCTGGGGGATTTACAGCTGAGAAATTCGGGATTTATCCCAGAATTCTGATTTTGGGGGGGATTTACAGCTGAAAAATCCGGGATTTATCTCAAAATCCAGATTTTGGGGGAGATTTACAGCTGAATAATCCAGGATTTAGCCCAGAATCCCCACTGCTGGGGGGATTTACAGATAAAAAAAAAACGGGATTCAGCCCAAAATTCTGATTTTTGGGGGGATTTACAGCTGAAGAATCCAGGATTCAGTCCAGAATCCCCACTGCTGGGGGATTTGCAGCTGAGAAATCCGGGATCTATCCCAGAATCCCCACTGCTGGGGGATTTACAGCTGAAGGTACAAATTCCGTGGGGATCATAAAAATATTCCCAAAATCCCCACGCTGGGGGATTTACAGATGAAAAAATCTGGGATCTATCCCAGAATCCCCACGGCTGGCAGGATTTACAGCATAGAAATTGGGGATTTAGCCCAAAATCCTGATTTTTAGGGGATTTACAGCTGAGGAATCCGGGATTCAGCCCAGAATCCCAACTGCCAGGGGGATTTACAGCTAAAAAATCCTGGGATTTATCCCAGAATCCCCACTGCTGGGGGATTTACAAATAAAAAATCCAGGATTTATCCCAAAATTCCGATTTTGGGGGGGATTTACAGTTAAAAAATCCGGGATCCAGCCCACAATCCCCACGGCCAGGGGGATTTACAGCTGAAAAATCTGGGATCTATCCCAGAATCCTGATTTTTGGGGGGATTTACAGCTGAGGAATCCAGGATTTATCCCAGAATCCCCATTGCTGGGGGATTTACAGATAAAAAATCAGGGATTTATCCCAAAATTCTGATTTTGGGGGGATTTACAGCTGAAAAATCCGGATTCAGCCCAGAATCCCCACAGCTGGGGGATTTATAGCTGAGGAATCCTGGGATTTATCCCAGAATCCTCACTGCTGGGGGGATTTACAGCGGAAAATTCCCAGATTCAGCCCCAATTCCCGATTTTTGGGGATGAATCCCAGAATTTCAGCTAAAAAAATCCCATATTTATCCTCAATTCCCCATTTCTGGGAATGCTTTCTAACTGGAAAATCCAGGATTTATCCCAAATTCCCAATTTCTGAGGGGATTTCCAGCTGAAAAATCCTGGGATTTAGCCCAAAATCCCCACTGCTGGGGATTTCCAGCTGAAAAATCCGGGATTCAGCCCAAAATCCCAATTTTTCGGGGGATTTATAGCTGAAAAATCCTGGGATTTAGCCCAAAATCATGATTTTTGGGGGGATTCAGCCCAAAATCCCAATTCCAGGGGGATTTACAGCTAAAAAATCCTGGGATTTATCCCAAAATCACAATTTTTGGGGATGAATTGCAGATTTCCAGCTAAAAAATCCCAGGATTTATTCTCGAATCCTGATTTTTGGGGCTGAATCCTGGATTTCCAGCTATAAAATCCAGGATTCAGCCCCAAATTCCCAACTTCTGGGGATGAATCCCAGAATGTCACTTAAAAATTCCTGGGTTTCATCCCAAATTCCCGATTTCTGGGGATGAATCCTGGATTTCCAGCTAAAAAATAATCCCGGATTTATCCCAAATTCCCAGTTTTTGGGCTGAATCCCAAATTTCCAGCTTGAGAAATCCTGGGTTTATCCCAAATTCCCAATTTTTGTTTTTTGTTTTTTCGTTCCAGAGGAAGGCACAGAGGGAGAATCCGGAGAAAAGGAGGAATCCCGAGGGGTGAGTGAGGAGAAATCCCGGAATTTTGGGAATTCCCAGAGGATTTTGGGGAATTTCCAAAGGAAATTGGGAGGGGAGGGATGGGAGAGGGAAAATCCTGGAATTTTGGGATCTGAGGGAGGGAAATCCTGGGAATTTGGGGGAATTCCAGAAGGGTTTTGGTTGGCTGGAAACGGAATTTTCCATAGGAGAAGTGGGAATTCCTGGGAATTCTGGCCTCTCCAATAAAAATTCCCATCCCTGAGGGATTTAATTGGGAAAATCAAAAGAAAAATTTGGGATTCAGAGCCCGAATCCAAGGGAAATTCCAGAGGGAGAAACTGAATTTCATCCCTGAATTCCCCAATTTTTGCTTTTTCAGGAAGGGGAGGACGAAGAGGGAAGAGATTCCGAGAAAGGTGAGTTGGGAATTCCCAGGAAATTCCAGGAATTACCAGGGTTTTTTTCCAGAGTGGAATCCAGGAGGGAAAAGGGAAAAAATCCAGGGAATTTCAGGGATCAGGGAATGATTCATCCCCAAATCCCAGGAATCTGGGGCTGATTTATCCCTAAATCCTGGAATTTGGGATGAATCCATCCCTAAATCCCAGGAATTTGGGACTGATCCATCCCTGAAAGCAGGAAATTTGGAATTGATCCATCTCTAAATCCCAGGAATTTGGGATTGGCTCATCCCAAAAAACCAGTGTTTTTTTGAAGGGCTGGATTTCCCGGATTTGGGGCTGGATTTTCCTGGATTTTGGGTGGGATCTCCCTGGATTTTAGCTGGATCTCCCTGGATTGGGCTGGATTCCTGAAGATTTGGGGCTGGATTCCTGAAGATTTGGGGCTGGATCTCCTGGGATTTGGCTGGATTCCTGGATTTGGATGGATTTCCTGGAATTTTGGGTTGAATCTCCTGGGATTTGGGGCTGGATTTCCTGGAATTTTGGGGCTGAATTTCCTGGAATTTTGGGGCTGAATTTCCTGGGATTTAGGGCTGGATTTTGGGCTGGATCTCCTGGGATTTTGGGCTGGATCTCCTGGGATTTGGGGCTGAATTTCCTGGAATTTTGGGCTGGATTTCCTGGATTTAGGGCTGGATTTTAGGCTGGATCTCCTGGGATTTGGGGCTGGATTTCCTGGAATTTTGGGCTGAATCTCACGGGATTTTGGGCTGGCTTCCCGGAATTCCCGGAATTCTCAGAATTCCCATTTCCCAGGGGCCCTGAGCCTCCCCGAGGACCTTTCCCAGATTTCCCAGCTGAGGCAGAAGCTCCAGGCCGGGAGGAAATCCCAGGACCGGCAGAAGAAGCGGCACCGGGACCGCATGGTCGAGAGGTTGGCCTGGAAATTCCTGCCCTTCCCCGCCCCATTCCCCCCTGCTTTTCCCATTGCTTTTCCCCATTGTTTTTTCCCATTGCTTTTTCCCATTGTTCCTCACTGTTTCCCCACCCCATTCCCGTTGTTTTTCCCATTGTTTCCCCACCCCATCCCCACTGTTTTCCCTGTCCCATTCCCGTTGTTTTTCCCATTTTTCCCCACCCCATCCCCACTGTTTTCCCTGTCCCATTCCCGTTGTTTTTCCCATTGTTTCCCTGCCCCATCCCATTGTTTTCCCCGCTGTTTCACGTTATTTTTCCTGCTGTTTCCCATTGTTTTTCCCATTGTTTTCCCATTGTTTTTCCCATTTTTTCCCCATCCCACTCCCATTTCTTCCCCCTTGTTCCCCTGCCCCATTCCCATAGTTTTCCCTGCTGTTCCCCGCTGTTTTTCCCATTGTTTTTGCCGTTGTTTTTCCCATTGTTTCCCTGCCCCATTCCCGTTGTTTTTCCTGTTGTTTTTCCCATTGTTCCCTGCTGTTCCTCTGTCCCATTCCTGTTGTTTTTCTCACTGTTCCTCTGCCCCATTCCCATTGTTTTCCCATTGTTTTCCCTGCTGTTTTCCCATTGTTTTCCCATTGTTTTCCCCATTGTTTTCCCCATTGTTTTTCCCACTGTTTCACATTATTTTTCCTCCTGTTTCCCATTGTTTTCCCCATTGTTATTCCCCTTGTTTCTCTGCCCCATTCCCGTTGTTTCTCCCATTGTTTTCCCATTATTTTTCCTGCCCCACTCCCATTATTTTCCCCATTGTTTTTCCACTGTTTCACATTATTTTTCCTGCTGTTTCCCATTGTTTTCCCCGTTCTTTTTCCCGTTGTTTTTCCTGCCCCATTCCATTATTTCCCGCTGTTTTCCCGTTGTTTTCCCGCCGTTTTCCGTCATTTTCCCTGCCCCATTCCCATTTTTTTCCCCACTGTTTTCCCGTTGTTTTCCCCATCGTTTCCCGTCATTTTTCCTGCCCCATTCCCATTATTTCCCCGCTGTTTTCCCGTTGTTTTCCCGCCGTTTCACGTCATTTTCCCTGCCCCATTCCCATTATTTCCCCGCTGTTTTTCCCACCGTTCCCGTTTTCCCAGGATCCAGTTCGTGTGCTCGCTCTGCAAGTTCCGCACGTTCTTCGAGGACGAGATCCGGCAGCACCTGGAGAGCAAATTCCACCGGGAGCATTTCCAGTTCGTGGGCACCAAGCTGCCCCAGCAGACAGCAGAATTCCTGCAGGTCCCACAGAATTCCTGGGATTCCAGGCCGCCCCTTTTCCTGCTTTTTCTTTCTGTGCTTTCCCAGATTTTTCTCCTTTTCCCGCTTTCCGTTCTTTTCCTTTCCGTCCTCTCCCAGACTTTGCCTTTCTTTTCCTTGGTTTCCTTTGTTTCTCTCTTTCCCTCCTTTTCCTGCTTTTCCTTCTTTCCATTTTCCCTTCTTTTCCTTTTCTCTTTTTCTTTTCTTCCTGTCTTTGATTTTCCCTTTCTTTCTCTTTTCTTTTCCCGCTTTTCCTTTTCCTGCTTTTTCTTTTCCCTTCTTTTTTTCTCTCCTTTCTCTGATTTCCCTTTCTATTCCCTTTCCCTTTCTTTTCCTTCTTTTCCTGCTTTTCCTTCCCCCCCGTTCCCATTTCCAGTTCCTGGGCACCAAGCTGCCCCAGCAGACAGCAGAATTCCTGCAGGTCCCACAGAATTCCCGGGATTCTGGGCTGCCCCTTTTCCTGCTTTTCCTCCTTTTCCTGATTTTTCTTTCCCAGATTTTCCTGGTTTTCCTGCTTTTCCATTCTTTTCCTTTCTCTCCTTTCCCAGATTTTGCCTTTCTTTCTTTTCCTTGGTTTCCTTTTCCTTGGTTTTCTCTCTTTTCCTGCATTTTTTTTCCTCTTCTTTCCCTGGCTCTCCCTTTTTAACTTTCCCTGGTTTTTCCTTTTCTTCCTTTCCTTCTTTCCCCTCCTTTTCCTTCCCTTTTCCCTTTTTTTCCCTCCTTTTCCCTCCTTTTTCTCTCTCCTCTCCCCCTCCTTTTTCCTTTCCCATCCCATCCCTGGAAATCCTCTGAGCTGGGGTGGTGATCCCAGGGGATCATTTGGGATCCCAGGATCCAGGGGTTATCCCAGGGGATGGTTTGGGATCCCCTGATCCTGGGATTTCTGGGATGGTTTGGGATCCCCTGATCCTGGGATCTGGGTGTTTCTGGGATGGTTTGGGATCCAGGGGTTTCTGGGATGGTTTGGGATCCCAGGGTTATCCCAGGGGATGGTTTGGGATCCCAGGGTTATCCCAGGGGATGGTTTGGGATCCCAGGGGATGGTTTGGATCCCAGGTTATCCAGGGGATGCTTTGGGATCCCCCAGTCCCGGGATCCGGTGGATCCCAGGCCGCTGATCCCGCTGTTCCCTCAGGAGTACGTGGCCAACAAGACGCGGAAGACGGAGGAGCGGCGCCGCGGGATCCGCGACATCAACGCCGTGATCCAGCAGATCCAGCGGGAGCAGGACCTGACCCAGGGTACCCCGGGATCCGCCGGGAATGGGGCTGGGATGGGGGATCCCTGGGAACAGGGCTGGGAACTCCCCTGGGAATGGGGCTGGGATCGGGGGATCCCCTGGGAATGGGGCTGGGATCGGGGGGATCCCCTGGGAATGGGGCTGGGATCAGGGGGATCCCCTGGGAATGGGGCTGGGATCGGGGGATCCCCTGGGAATGGGGCTGGGATCAGGGGGATCCCCTGGGAATGGAGCTGGGAACTAACTCCCCTGGGAATGAGGCTGGGATCAGGGGGATCCCCAGGGAATGAGGCTGGGATCGGGGGATCCCAGGGGAATGAGGCTGGGATCGGGGGATCCCGAGGAATGAGGCTGGGATCAGGGGATCCCCGAGGAATGAGGCTGGGATCAGGGGATCCCTGGGAATGGGGCTGGAACACCCCTGGGAATCAGGCTGGGATTGGGGGGATCCCCCAGGAATGGGGGTGGGAACACCCCTGGGAATGGGGCTGGGATTGGGGGGATGCCCCTGGGAATGGGGCTGGGATCCTTTGGGAATGGGGCTGGGATTGGGGGGAACCCCAGGAATGGGGCTGGGATCAGGAGGATCCTCTGGGAATGGGGCTGGGAACTCCCCTGGGGATGGAGCTGGGATCTGGCAATTCCTCTGGGAATGGGGCTGGGATCGAGGGGATCCCCGGGAACGGGGCTGGGATTGGGGGGATCCCCTGGGAATGGGGCTGGGATCCCTTGGGAATGGGGCTGGGATCCCCTGGGAATGGGGCTGGGATACCCTGGGAATGGGGCTGGGATCTGGGCCTGGAGCGCTGGGGCTGCCGGGGGTGTTTCTCCATTTGCTTTCCCAGTCCCATTCCCAATCCCATTCCCATTCCAGAGGTGGGCCTGGAGCCCTGGGGCTCCTGGGGGTATTTCTCCATTCCCAATCCCATTCCCATTCCCTGATCCCAATCCCATTCCCATTGCCCTATTCCCAATCCCATTCCCATTCCTGATCCCATTCTGGATCCTGTTCCTGTTGCAGCGGTGGGCCTGGAGCACTGGGGCTCCCAGGGGTGTTTCTCCATTCCCTGATGCCATTCCCATTCCCATTGCCCCATTCCCTGTTCCCGTTGTTCCCGTTGCAGAGGTGGGCCTGGAGCATTTCTGCGGCGCGTGGAGGCGGCACACTGCTCGGGGGTGTTTTGCCTCCATTCCCGTTGCTCCATTCCCATTCCGTTGCCCCATTCCGTTCCCGTTGCCCCATTGCTCCATTCCTGTTCCCATTGTTCCCGTTTCCCGTTGCAGAGGTGGGCCTGGAGCATTTCGTGCGGCGCGTGGAGGCGGCACACTGCTCGGGGGTGTTTTGCTCCATTCCCGTTGCTCCATTCCCATTGCTCCATTCCCATTGCCCCATTGCCTGATCCCATTCCCAATCCTGTTCCCGTTGTTCCCGTTGCAGAGGTGGGCCTGGAGCACTTCCTGCGGCGCGTGGAGGCGGCGCACTGCTCGGCGTGTGACGTGCTGCTGCCGATGCACCCGGCTCCATCCACAGGCACCTGCGCACGCCCGACCACAACCACAATCGCATGGTGAGCGGACACGGAGATCCCAAAAAAACACACACACCCGGGAATAGGGGAATGGGCGGGAGGGAGAGCAGAGGACAGAGAGAGAGGAGAGGAGTACCAAAAACACTGCACACACCACCCGGGAATCATAGGGAATGGTGCTGGTGGAGAGAGAGAGACGAGAGAGGAGAGAGGAGAGAGTGAGAGAGAGAGAGAGATCCAAAAACACACACCACACAACCGGGAATAGGGAATGGCTGGAGAGAGAGAGAGACAGAGAGAGAGAGAAGAGAGATACCAAAACAAACAAACACACACACACACCCGGAATATGGGAATGTGCCGGGAGAGAGAGAGACAGAGAGAAGAGAGAGATCCCAAAAAACACACACACACACACCCGGGAATATGGGAATGGAGCACACAGGAGAGAGAGAGAGACAAAGAGAGAGAGAGAGATCCCAAAAAACAAACACACACACCCGGGAATATGGGAATGGAGCACACCAGGAGAGAGAGAGACAGAGAGAGAGAGAGAGAGATCCCAAAAACAAACAAACACACACACACCCGGGAATATGGGAATGTGCCGGAGAGAGAGAGAGACAGAGAGAGAGAGAGAGATCCCAAAAACAAACAAACACACACACCCGGGAATATGGGAATGTGCCGGAGAGAGAGAGACAGAGAGAGAGAGAGAGAGAGAGAGAGAGAGAGATCCCAAAACAAACACACACACACACACCCGGGAATATGGGAATGTGCCGGGAGAGAGAGAGAGATCCCAAAACAAACACTCGGGAATATGAGAATGCAGCACACGGGGAGGGAGAGACCCCCCAAAAAAACAGGAATATGGGAATGAACCACACCAGGAGAGACCCCCCAAAAAAATGGGAATTGACATGGGGAGAGACCCAAAAAAAATGGGAATTGACAGGGGGAGAGACCCAAAAAAACCTGGGAATCCTGGAACGCACCGCACCAGGAGAGACCCAAAAAAAAAGGGGAATGCAGCACACAGGGAGAGAGAGACCCGGAATATGGGAATGCAGCACATTGGGAGAGACCCCAAAATCTGGGAATTCACATGGGGAGAGACCCTGGAATCTGGGAATTCATCTCATTGGGAGAGACCCCAGAGCCTGGGAATTCACACTGGGAGAGACCCAAAAAAACTGGGAATTGACACTGGGAGAGACCCTGGAATCTGGAATGCATCCCACTGGGAAAGCCCCCAAATCCCAGGAATTCACACCAGGATCTGACCGAGTTCCGTCCCAAAAAACCCAAATCCCTGGAATTCACAGCAGGATCCCACAGAGTCCTGTTCCAAATAAATCCAAATCCCAGGAATTCACACCAGAGAGCCCCCAAACCCCAGGAATTCATCACACTGGGATCCCAAAAAACACCAAATCCTGGGAATTCATCACACCAGGATCTGACAGGGTCACATCCCAAAAAACCCCAAAATCTGGGAATCACACCGGGATCCCACAGAGTCCCATCCCAAAAAACCCCAAACCCCAGAATTCCCACAGGGAGAGCCCCAAAACCCGGGGAATTTCTACCAGGGAGAACCCAAAATCCCCAAATTTTCCACAGGGATCCATCAGAATCCCAGGAATTCCCACAGGGAGAGCCCCAAACCCCAGGAATTCCCACAAACTTTCCTCGATTTGTGCCCCCAGCCCCTTTTCCCCTGGGAATTTTGTAGGAATTTCCCCAAATTTCAGCCCCCAGCCCCTTTTCCCCCTGGAATTTTTTGGGAATTCTGCTGGCCCCGGTGCCAATCCCTGAATTCCTTGCAGGCCATGATGGAGCAATCCAAGAAATCCTCGCTGGTCGTGGCCCGGAGCATCCTCAACAACAAACTCATCAGCACCAAGCTCCACAGGTTCCTGCAGGTGGGGGCATTCCCAACAAAATTCCCAAACAAAGCCCAAACAAAGCCCACATTCCCAAAGAAATCCCAAACAAATCCCACATTCCCAAAGAAATCCCAAACAAAATCCCAAAGAAATCCCAAACAAATCCCACATTCCCAAAGAAATCCCAAACAAATCCCAAATTACCAAAGAAAGCCCAAAGAAATCCCAAATTACCAAAGAAATCCCAAATTTCCGAATCCCCTAAGTCCCAAAAAAGTCCCAAATTCCCACAGTCCCAAAGTTCCGAATTTTCAAATTCCTAAATTCCCAAATTCCTAAATTCCCAAAGTCCTGAATGTCCCAAAGTCCCGAATTCCCAAAGTCACAAATTCCCAAAGAAGTGACAAATTCCCAAATTTCCGAATTCCCAAAGTCCTGAAGTCCCAAAGTCACGAATTCCAAAAGTCCTGAAGTCCCAATTTCCTGAATTCCCAAGTTCCCAAAGTCCCAGATTCCCGAAATCCCAAAGTCCCAAATTCCCAAATTCTCAAAGTCCCAAAGTCACAAATTCCCAAATTCCCTCACTCCCATCCCATGGGGGAATTGCAGCTCTGGGAATTCCATCCAGGCAGGAATTCCCACCCCAAAATTCCCTTTTTTTTTGGGGGGGGGGGAATGGCAGGTGAGAATTCCTTGGAGAATTCTTTTTCCAAAGGGATTTTTTTTTTGGATTCTTTTTTTTCCAGGGGGAAAATCCCTTCACGGATGATCCCGAGGAAAAGGAGGAGCACGAGGAAGGGGAAGGAGCAGGGGAGGAAAATCCCGAGGAAAATGCAGAAAATCCTGAGGAAAGTCCTGTGGAAAATCTGGAAAATCCCCCAAATCCTGTGGAAAATCCCAAATCCCATGGGAAATCTGGAAAATCCCAAAGCAAATCCTCAAAATCCTGAGGAAAATCCCCTGGAAAATCCCCAAAATCCCGAAGCAAATCCTCAAAATCCTGAAGAAGATCCCGAGGAAAATCCCCAAAATCCCGAGGAAAACCCCGAGGATCCGGAGGAAAAGCTGGAAAATCCCCCAAATCCTGAGGAAAACAAAATTCCCGTGGAAATTCCAGGAGCTGAAAAGCAGGAAAGGGGAACAGAGACAAATCCCGAGGAGGGAAAGGCGGAAAATTCCCCCAAATCCTTGGAATTCCCGGAGCAGGAGGAAAGTTCTGGAATGTTCCAGGAGTGAATTCCCAGTGGGAAAAGGACCCAGAGGGTTCCGGGGGGATCCGAATTCCAGGAATTCCAGGAAAAAGAGGGAATTTGGGGAGTTATTTTTGGAATTTCCAGGAAAAAGAGCAAACTTGGTTGGGCTTTTTTGGGAATTCCTGGGGAAAAGAGGGAATTTTGTTGGATTTTTGGGAATTTCCATGAAAAGGAGGGAATTTTTTGGTTTTGGGAATTTCCATGAAAGGAGGAATTTGTTGGTTTTTTGGAATTCCTGGGAAAAAGAGGGGATTTTGTTGGTTTTTTTTGGAATTCCTGGGAAAAAGAGGGAATTTTGTTGAGATTTTTGGGAATTCCTGGGAAAGAGGGAAATTTTTTTTTCGGATTTTTGGGAATTCCTTGGAAAAAAAAAGGGAATTTTGTTGGATTCTTGGGAATTCCTGGAAAAAAAGAGGGAACGTCATTGGATTTTTTCAGAACTCCCAGGAAAAAGAGGGAATTCTGTTGTTTTTTTCTGGGAATTCCTGGAAAAAAAGGAGGGAATCCCGTCAGATTTTTGGGGGGAGGGAATTTTCCCCAAGTCTTGCCGTGGTCCCGTTGGGTTTTTCCCAGGTGGATTTGTGGGAATTCCCCCCTTTTCCCTCGGGAAGGGGGATTTTTCCAGGTGGGATTTGTCCCCCCGAGCTGGCCGAGGGTTTTCCAGGATTTCCCGGGGCTGTGGATCCCCCTCTCCCCCACCTTCTCCTGCTGTTTTTCCCCGTTTTTCCCCGGTTTTCCCCCCGGTTTTCCCGCTGTTTTTTCCCTCCCCTCTCGGAGCGTTCGGTGCCGTTTGTGTCCGTTGTGAACCGGGAGAATTCCCGAGGTTTTTGTGGATTTTAAAGGACTCATCCCGAGCTCAGCCCGACTCTCTCATCCTTGGAGCGGCCCCAAAATCCCAATTTTTGGGTTTTTTTGGGAGTTTCCATCCTAATCCTGACCCGAGTTTGGAATGGGAATTTCCTAGGAATGGGGAAAATTTCCTCAGGAATGGGGAAAATTCCTTTGGAATGGGGAATTGAGCCAGGAATGGGAGAATTCTCCTCAGGAATGGGAGAAATTCCTGCCGGGAATGGGGAAAATTCCTCTCAGGGAATGGGGAAGAATTCCTGCCGGAATGGGGAAATTCCTTCAGGAATGGGGAAATTCCTTCAAGAATGGGGAAATTCCTGCCAGGAATGGGAAATTCCTTCAGGAATGGAGAAATTCTGCAGGACTTGGAACATTTCACCAGGAGTGGAAAAGGGATGAAAAAAATGGAAAATGATGGAAAAGGGATGGAAAAAAGCAATGGAAAAGATGGCGGGGAAAAAGAAAAAAGAGGGAAATGATGGAAAAATGATGAATAAAGGGATTGAAAAGGGTGGGAAAAGGGATTTGGGGATGCTGTGAGGGGATTTGGGGACATTGTGAGGGGATTTGGGGATCCTGAGGGGATTTGGGGACATTGTGAGGGGATTTGAGGATATTGTGAGGAGATTTGGGGGCATTTTGAAGGGATTTGGGGATCCTGAGTGGATCTGGGGACCCTTACGAGGGGTTTGGGGACCCTGAGTGGATCTGGGGGACCCTCACTGCGGGGCTGGGGACACTCACTGTGAGGCACTGGGGACCTTGTCACTGTGAGGCCGTCGGGGCCTCTCCGGGGCCGCTCCGGGGCCGCTCCGGGGCCGCTCCGGGGCCGCTCCGGGGCCGCTCCGGGGCCGCTCCGGGGCCGCTCCGGGGCCGCTCCGGGGCCGCTCCGGGGCCGCTCCGGGGCCGCTCCGGGGCCGTTTCGGGGCCGCTCCGGGGCCCTCCGGGGCCGCTCCGGGGCCGCTCCGGGGCCGCTCCGGGGCCGTCTCGGGGGCCGGGGCCGCTCCGGGGCCGCTCCGGGCCGTTCTCCGCCGGGGCCGTTTCGGGGCCGCTCCGGGGCCGCTCCGGGGCCGCTCCAGGGCCGTTTCGGGGCCGCTCCGGGGCCGCTCCGGGGCCGCTCCAGGGCCGCTCCGGGGCCGCTCCGGGGCCGCTCCGGGGACATTTCGGGGCCGCTCCGGGGCCGCTCCGGGGCCGTTCCGGGGCCTCTCCGGGGCCGCTCCGGGGCCGCTCCGGGGCCGTTTCGGGGCTCTCCGGGGCCGCTCCGGGGCCGTTTCGGGGCCGTCTCCGGGGCCGTTTCGGGGCCGTTTCGGGGCCTCTCCGGGGACATTTCGGGGCCGCTCCGCTCCCGCCCCGGGCACTCCATGGCCGCCCCCCCCTTCCCCTCACAGCCGGCAAGGGGCGGGCCCCTCGGCGCCGTCCAATCAGGAGCCATAACGCCCGTGATTGACAGGCCGTGCCCTCAGGGGAGGAAGCGCCTCCACCAATCAGATCGTGTGCGGGAACCAGCCCGACCAATGGGAGCTGTTGGCGGGGCCGCTCCTCTGGGGGAGAGCAACCAATCAGCAGCGTCGCGGGCGGGGCCTAGCGGGAGGCGGGCGGTGGCGCGCGTGCGCAGGCGGCTGAGGCGGGCGGTGAAGCGGCGGCGGCGGCGGCGGCGATGGAGCCGGGATACGGCGGTAGGTGCGGGGCAGGGCGGCCCCGCGGTGCCGGCGCTCCCGGCAGTGGCGGCGGCTCCTTCTCCTTCACCGCCTCAGCACCGCGGCTCCGTTACCGGCGGGCGGCGGGGTGGGGGTGGGGGGGGGCTCCGGCACAGCGGGAAGCGCCGCGCCCTCCCCGCCGTGAGGCGGTGGCGCCGCTGATTGGCTGAGTGCCACGTCACTCACCGCTAGGGCGGCGCTGATTGGCTGTCGGGGGCTGGGGGGGGTCGTGCCCTGAGGGGAGCAAGGGGGGCGGAAATGGCGCCGGGCCCATTTCTGCAGACGACACAAAATGGCGGCCGCGGCCCCGCCCCCGCCGCCTGTGCCTCAGTTTCCCTCCTCCTGTCCCGTCCCAACCGTGGCGGCAGCCGGGGAGGGTCCCGGGTCCCCTTCCCGGGGCTCCTGGGCCCCTCGGGACGGCCCGTGTCCCCTCCTGAGGGGGATCCCCCTTGGATCGTCTTCCGGATCTCCCCTGGAATTCCCGCCTGCCTTCTCTCCTGGATCTCCCTCAGGATTCCCTCTGGAAATTCTCCTGGATCCCGTCAGGGTCTCTCTTGGGAATTCCCCTGGATCTCCCTCAGGATTTCCCCTGAATCCCCTCAGGATCTCCCTTGGAAATTCCCCTGGATCTCCCTCAGGATTCCCCCTGGGATTTCCCCTGGATTCCCTCAAGATTCCCTCTGGAATTTCCCCTAGATCTCCCTCAGGATCCGCCTTGGGAATTCCCCTTCAATCCCACCTGGATCTCCTCAGGATCCCCCTGGAATTTCCCCTGGAATTTCCCTGGATTCCCCTGGAATTTCCCCTGGATCCCCCTGGAATTTCCCCTGAATTCCCTCAGGATCCCCCTGGATCTCCCTCTGGATCCCCCTGGAATTCCCCTGGATTCCCCCTGGAATTTCCCCTCAGGATCCCCCTGGAATTTCCCTGGATTCCCCCTGAAATTTCCCCTCAGGATCCTCCCTGGAGTTCCCCTGGATTCCCCCTGGAATTTCCCCTGGATCCCCTCAGGATCCCCCTGGAATTCCCCTGGATTCCCCCTGGAATTTCCCCTCAGGATCCCCCTGGAATTTCCCTGGATTCCTCACCTGCACAAAGGGATCAGCCAAGGACATATCCCCTCCAGTTCCTTGGGAATCTCCTTTTTCCCGGGATTTCTCCTCCTTTGGAGCCAATCCCTGGAGCCCGAGCTGGGAACTGCAGGAATTCCCTCACTCCGAGCTTTTCCAGCTGGATCAAAGCCCCTCACTGGAGATTTTCGGGATGGCAGAGGAGGAATATTCCCACAATCCTGGATTTTGTTCCCATCCGGAGCCCTCCAGCCTTTCCTCACCTTCAATCCACGTTCAGGAGCTCCAAAAATCCCTGGAATTGGAATTTTCCTGCACTTTTCTGGACACAAAAATCCCTCCAGGATGATTTTTTTCCTTCCTTCCTTCCCTGGACACCAATGGGATTTATCACAGAATTCCCAGCTGGAATTTATGGAATTTATTTATCCCATGGAAAAGTGGGAATTTGGGATCTGGAATTTCCTTTTTGCCATGGTTTTAAAAAGGATTTTTTTTTTTTTTTTTTTTGATGGGAATAAATCCCGAGGTGGGAAAGCAGCAACGGGATGGAAGAAATAAATCTGGAAAATTAAATCAACCTCTCCAAATCCTGGAGGGGTTTTGGGATGAAAAACCTGGAAAAAAATCTTGGATTCATGGAATTACCACCTGGATCTGGGACTGGAATAAACCTGAACAGCTTCTGAGGGATTTTATCCCGGATTTTCCCTGGATTTTGGAATTCTGACAATCCTTGGCTGCTTGGAATTGTTCAAAACCGTGGAAAACCAACTCCAGATATTCCCAATATTTGGGAAAGCTTTGGAGCCTCCAATTTTGGGATGAATGGCTTGAATTCCCAGAATTCATTATCCCAGAGGACAAAACTCTTCTCCTTGGGAAAAAAAAATCCATAAAAAATCAGGAATTTCCACACTCAGCTCCATAAAATTCACTTTGGCTCCTTTCCCAGTGTTTTTTTTTTTTTTTTTCCTATTTTTTGGTTGAGTCCGTGGATTTTATCCCAAGAAATGCAGACCAGGATTTATAAATAGGATTTATTCCCAGGATTTATAAATAGGATTTATTCCCAGGTTTTATAAATGGGATTTATAAATAGAATTTATTCCCAAGAGTTTTCCCTCTTGGAAATATTTCATTCCACAATTAATCCTTCACTCCCACTGGAAAATTGAGCTTTTATCCCAATTTTCTGGGATAAACACCCGGGATATTGGGAATTGGAGCAGCCAAGGACATAAACTGAGGAATTCTACCCCAAAAATCCTTTGGAAAACAGAAAAATTCAGGACAAGCAGCTCGGATTTCCTGAAGTTTCCACCCCGAGGGACCCGAAATTCCCAAATTTTCCTTCCAGCCACAGCAAACCCAACGGATTCGGGTGGAAAAAAGGGAATTCCTGCTTTGGGGGGGCTTTTTTTGTGGGAAATTGGAATGTGGGGGTTTGGGGCTGGGCTTGGGGTCAGAAATGTGGGAATTTTGCCCTCCCTGCTCACGGGTTTCTCCTCCCCAGGGTACGGCTCCTGGAGCGCCGGCGCCTCCGGCACCCACGGTGAGCCTGGCCCCAATTCTCCTCAATTTCTCCTTTTTTTCCCTCCTTTTCCTTCCTCTTTTCCTTTTTCCCCCCTTTTTCCTCTTTTTTTCCCCATTTTCCTCCCTTTTTCTGTCCATTTTTCCTTTTCTTTTTCCCGTTTTTCCCTCTCTTTTTCTCTTTTTTCCCCCTTTTTTTCTTTTTCCCCCGTTTTATCTTTTTTCTCCTTTTCCCTCTTTTTTTCTCTTTTTTCCTCTTTTTTCCCCTTTACCCCCTTTTTTCCCCATTTTTGCTCTTTTATTCCCTTTTTTTTTGTTATTTTTCTCTTTTTTTTTTCTCCTTTTCCTCCCATTTTTCTCCTTTTCCTTCCCTTTTTCCCTCTTTTCCTCCTTTTCCCTCCCTTTTCTCCCCTTCCCCCTTTTCTTCTTTTCTCCCATTTTTCTCCCACTTTTCCCCCAATTTCTCCCATTTTTTCCCCTTTTCTGCCATTTTTCTCCTTTTTTCTCCCTTTTCCCTTCCCTTTTCCCCCTTCCCCCCCCAATCCCCTTTTCCTTCTTTTTGATGGAAAATTCCATCCCAAACCCCCCAAATCCCAAACCCTGCCTGTTTTCCTTCAAAATTCCCTTTTCCCAGAAATCCCCCCCATTCCCAAGCATTTAACCCCCCAAATTCCCCATTTTTCCATGAAAAATTCCCCATTTTCCCCTGAAAAATTCCCATTTTTCCTGTTTTTCCCCAGGTTCCTACGGCACGAACACGGCGAGCTGGCAAGGTGGGTGTGGGAATCCCAGGAATTTGGGAATTCACCTTCTGCCCAAATTCCTGAGTCTGCCTCTTTTCCTTCCCATTTTCCCCCCTTTTTTCCCCTTTTCCCATTTTTCTCTCCCTTTTCCTTCCCATTTTCCCCATTTTCCCCCTCCCTTTTCCTTCCTTTTTTTCCTATTTTTTTCCCTCCCTTTTTCCAATTTTTCCCCCTTTTCCCTCCCTTTTTTCCCCTTTTTCCCCCTCCCTTTATTCCAGGGCTTTTCCTGCCGGGATCCCCCCTCTCTATCTCTTTAATTACTCCCCTAATTACCCCTAATTAACCAATGAACTAATTATTCCCCAGACTGGGGGGTATGAGTTCCACACCCCCAGATCCCCCTGGAATGATCCCTTGGGTCGATCCCTTGGGTCGATCCCTTGGGTTGATCCCTTGGGATGATCCCAGGGCTTTTCCTGCTTTGATCCAATCTCTCTAACTCTTTAATTCCCCCCCCAATTCCCCATTTTCCCGATTCCCCCCAGGTTACGAGGGCTATGAGTTCTACCCCTTGGGATGATCCCTTGGGATGATCCCAGCTTTGATCCAATCTCTCTAACTCTTTAATTCCCCCCCCAATTCCCCATTTTCCCGATTCCCCCCAGGTTACGAGGGTTACGAGTTCTACCCCTTGGGATGATCCCTTGGGATGATCCCAGGGCTTTTCCTGCTTTGATCCAATCTCTCTAACTCTTTAATTCCCCCCCTAATTCCCCATTTTCCCGATTTCCCCCCAGGTTACGAGGGTTATGAGTTCTACCCCTTGGGATGATCCCTTGGGATGATCCCAGGGCTTTTCCTGCTTTGATCCAATCTCTCTAACTCTTTAATTCCCCCCCTAATTCCCCATTTTCCCGATTTCCCCCAGGTTACGAGGGTTATGAGTTCTACCCCTTGGGATGATCCCTTGGGATGATCCCAGCTTTGATCCAATCTCTCTAACTCTTTAATTCCCCCCTAATTCCCCATTTTCCCGATTCCCCCCAGGTTACGAGGGCTATGAGTTCTACCCCCTTGGGATGATCCCTTGGGATGATCCCAGGGCTTTTCCTGCTTTGATCCAATCTCTCTAACTCTTTAATTTCCCCCCTAATTCCCCATTTTCCCGATTCCCCCAGGTTACGAGGGCTATGAGTTCTACCCCTTGGGATGATCCCTTGGGATGATCCCAGCTTTGATCCAATCTCTCTAACTCTTTAATTCCCCCCTAATTCCCCATTTTCCCGATTTCTCCCCAGGTTACGAGGGCTATGAGTTCTACCCCGCGCAGAGCTCGGTGCCGACGCCGCCGGGCGCCTCCTACAGCTACGGGAGCGGGGCGGCCTCGGGAGGATCCTGGGATCCGGCCAAGGGCCCCGACCTGGGGCTGGGATCCACCGAGGGCCCCGTGGGAGCCGCCTTCGGATCGGGAGCCGCCTTCGGGTCGGGAGCCGCCTTCGGATCGGGAGCCGCCTTCGGATCGGGATCCACCTTCGGGTCGGGGTCTGGAGCCGCCTTTGGATCGGGATCCACCTTTGGCTCGGGGTCTGCCTATGGCTCAGGGTCTGCCTATGGATCAGGGTCTGCCTATGGATCAGGATCTGCCTATGGATCAGGATCTGCCTATGGTCAGGATCCACCTATGGCTCGGGATCTGGCACCGCCTTTGGCTCAGGATCTGCAGGATCCACCTTTGGATCGGGATCCAGCACCTACGGATCAGGCTCCGCCTCCTACGGATCAGGCTCCACCTACGGCTCGGGATCCACCTTTGCCTCGGGCTCCACCTTCGGCCAGGGCTCCTCGGGCTCCTCCCTGGCCCTGGGATCCGCCGGATCCCCCGAGATCCCCGGCACCAACCCCGACTCGCTGATCGCCAAGATCAACCAGCGCCTCGACCTGCTGGCCAAGGAGGGCGCAGCCGCCGAGGGCCGCCCGGAGCCCGACAGGTCAGCGGAGCCCGGCGGAGCCCGGCGGATCCCACGGAGCCCAGAGAGCCCAGAGCCAGAGACCCAGAGAGCCCAGGGATCCCAGCGGATCCCACAGAGCCCAGAGAGCCCAGAGCCATAGAGCCCATAGATCCCAGCGGATCCACAGAGCCAGAGAGCCCAAGAG